>CAWUFW010000024.1:1976157-2351157 GCA_963921515.1 Calotriton arnoldi
CCGAATCTCACACTTTGAACCTCATCTGTAGCAGTGTTTGCATTGGGCATATCTTATGGATTCCCGCTTGTACATTATTTAGACCCAGAATGTCCTTCATTCTGAGCAACTTACTGAGCACTCGAATGGCCCTTCTTTAGTGAACAAAAGCTCAATTATATTTAAAGTTCCAAGCTTTGATTATTTTGTCTGCATACGGCTTCTCATTTAGTCCCCATTTTGCTCCAAGTATGGACAATAGTCCATAGACTGCTCCTTATCTCAACCAAGGAAAGATCTTTATATGGACCACGGGACACCTCTATTTTCTATTCTACACATTACAAAACATTCTCTAATTGGTTGTTTTAAAAGTACAACACAAACTGGTGGTGTCTCAGAGCACTTTTGAGGTTGGGGAGTGTGGGGAGACGAGGGGCGGGGAGCTAATGATGCGGCAGTGGCAGGTAAACATAGAGGTAGCAGAAGCAGCAGTAATGTCAGAAGACGTTGTCGTTTTAGGCCTACCACAGGAACCACCAGGTGTAGGAAGTGCTCAGATGAATCTTCTTCGACACCACCTGGCGGAAGACCGCAAAATGGTAAAGCTTGGCTGGAGTACGCCATGTGGTTTAATTGCCAGGCTGACGGATTGTTGGATGGGATAGATGGTTTTAGGCATCTGATCAGACACCAGTGCAGATATGTCGGGGGTATTGGTGTGCCCGATTCAAGTGGTTGGTTTACCGCCCAACCACATGCCAGTCTGAAAGCATGGGTCACCCGCTTACAGCACCTAAGAAATCTCCTTGTATTCTTAGATGCGCCAAGGCGCGTTGGAGAGTGCGGAGAGCTGCATAGTAAGGGATCGCTTCCAAATTCTTTCAATCTGGCTGCATGAATAGCGTTTGCTTTCTGTGCAATGTGCTTTATGTGGACCACAACCGTCCTCTTTTTGCCCTTTGATTAGAACTCAATTTTCACACACTTTAAACCCAAAATATCCCGCTTCTAGATCACAATCGGTGCTTCAGACTCCAGAATATCCCTCCCTTAGGGTCTTGTCGTCTATATGCTGCACAACCTGTTTAGAGGGCAAAATAAGTGTTTCATTGTGTGCCTCATTCAGCCACCAGTACATACTTAGACAGCCATGTATCCTTGCGGACCACCCAAAAATGTTTATCATGTAGATACCAGGGGCCGTATTATACATAGAGCCTGGGCTTGATCCCAGTTTCTGAACCCCCTGACCATTATGGTGTAACAGAAGCAGCTGCAGATGCTTTACAGCCCCTTCTTTAATATAGATTGTGCCGGCGTACATCATGGGCAGGTGCAACCACAATGCAGTGTTCCCTCGTTTGCCAGGGGTGTGGCTCCCTGCAAATAAGAAACCCTTTGCACCTGCACCACCTTACAGATGTGGGTGCAGGGGCAAAGAACACATCAGGAGATGCACAGATTGTGCGCCACATATGAGGTGGCCCAGAGTCCAAATGCCCTCCACAGGTGCCCCTTTGTAGGAAGGTACGGGGAACCAAGGGACCCCCCAGGCATCACCATGTAGGCAGGCTTAGTCAGGTACTGCATATGCAGGTGAGGTACTTCCTGCTCACTTTCAAAGTGAAACTGCTTCGTCTCCTACAGTGAAAGATGGGAAACAGCAAATACCACAACCGCCGACCAACGTGCTGCCTTTGCAATGCAGGCGTAAAAACAAATGCGTCTGAACCATGCATTCCATTTACAACGTAAGTCGTTACAACAACATGTGTTAGGTAAAGCGGCATTGGAATTTAAAGTCCAACGTTTTCCCTACTGTTGCAAGGACTGGAGTTGGATTAGTAAACTATACTATTCCAAAGTCCAGCACCCCCCAACTAAGGCAAGTCATTGTAACGACTTGCGTTGTAAATGGTATGCATGCTTCAGACGCATTCGTTGTTCCGCCCGCATTGTTAAGGGACTCGTGGGAAAGGAAAGCGTGTCATACAACCGTGAAAGATGGACCGCTGTTTCAAGCCGCCAATCTGCCTTTCAATAATGCGCTGTTCACATAGCAGACGCGAGTTCCTGACTGCACTGTGAACAGTGCATTTTTGGGGAATTGGTAGAACTGTCCTGGACATCGTGAGGTGCATCCGGTCAGAACGTGCCATGGAGCAAACGGGGACAGTGCGCCCAAACTATCCTTCACACCGAGAATGTTCCAGACCACAAATAAGGTCAAACGTGTTTTACTGAATGACGTTCACAGGAAGAAGGTAGCAAAAAACAAAAACCTTCATGAGGATGCGGCCTAACGGCCAGAGCTGCAGACTTTGGAGCGGAGGAACCAGGTTCAGCCGCGGCTCAACATCCTGCGATTCTGGGCAAATCACTTAATCTCCCCCTGCATACCCCAAAAAAAAAATAATAATGTGTCCTTGTGTAACATAACTGGTGCTTATATAAAGTGCTCCAATACCTTTGGGTCGAGTTCGCTCTATATAAAACTGCAACAAAAAAAACAAGCATTGGCATAGCCAATAGGTCTCGCTTTTGGGACCTTATAAGTATTTAGTTATGCAGCACAATATCCTTGGTGCAACAACATAAACTGTTGCATGGCTAAACACTTATAAGGTCCCAAAGGCGAGACCTATTGGCTATGCCAATGCTTGCTGAAAGAGGGAGCAGTCCTAAGAGTGGGCACAGAATTTAGCATAATTTGGTGAGAGTTCTTTCTGGTGGTATAAACATCAGCACCCTAAAGCATAGCTGTGGAAGCAGAGGGTATGGACAACTGGAACAGAAAACGAGTTTCATTTCATGATCTAGTTTTACGTTTTATTATCCTGGTTTTATATGTAGTACATAAATGACAAATGACTGAATGTAAAATAACATGGAACCTGAACATGCTGGAAAGAGTTTGGCCCTCGTGCTCTTTGCTGCCCATGGTGACTGGTGTGAGTAGGACATGATCATGAGGTTAAACATGTGAAAGTTGGGGTGAGGTTGGAATAAAGGCTTTGAGACCCAAGAATACATAGCGTCAGTGCGGTTTTAGGGGTGTTGACAACATAAAGTATAACTGGGTGGAACGGGGAGGTAAATGAAGAGGGGTTTAGGTGTGAAGGATTTTGGGTAGATATATGTTACGCATTCGAATATTAATTAGGACAAATGGACAGAGGCTGTGCTGTTGCGAGCCTGGTGCGATTCTCCAAATGAACAGTGCCTTCTTTGCCTCATGTTTGCCCCACACACCACCCGCTCATTTCGGAACTACAAGATTTCATCGTGGAGATATGTTTTATGTACATTTTTGCTCTATCAGTAGGTTTCCCGCAGATGGAAATTGTTCTTGAATTTATTAGAAAGGGGAATTGCGATCGATAAAAAATAAAAACATAGATGAGAGCAGGGCGTTGCGGTTAGATCAGATGCACTTCATGGGACAGAATTCACAAGAACTCGAGGATGTAAGGAGGTAGAGGCTTTAAATGCACGCACAGTCCGTCCTAGCAAACACATTCTGCTCACAGTGGATTCAGAAAAGGCGTGTGAACACAATGAATTAAAAATAAACTAAGTAAGCACAAAAGAAAGTAGATAAACCTTTCTGCTGAAGCTGCAGTTGAGTTTACTTTCCCACGAGGGGAAGTGTTAAAAAGGGGCGATTATCTATAATGAGGACTGGAAGTTAGAACGGGGAGTGTGAATGAAGGGGGGAGTACAAAAGTTAAAAAACACTTGCAGTCACAAGTCGCCAGCAAACACACAACTCTTTTATCTGTATTTAGCACAGCTCTTGTTGCAACATCTGACGTATTCAGTACTGGCTCTACATGCCAACACTAAATGAAATTGCCACGAGGGAAGCTAGAATTAGTAGGAAAGAGAAATAAACCATCTCAGCATCCGGAGGTGTCACTAAAGCAGAAATATTACCGGTGGCATTTACTTACTTAAAACCCCAGCAGTAGATTGTAATTACTTCCAAGCAAATATTTTTGCGTGTGCAGTTTTGTGGGCAAACCTTTAAAAGTTGGTCAACAGCCACACGTTTGCTAGTCATTTGGAATTGAATGTTATTGCAGGATGTCCCTTGTCCGGGGGATGGGGGGTGTTAGAAAGGATTAAACACATAGTGCCTTCAGCGTACTGTATGCGGGGCCCAGTTATGTGTGCATGCCAGGCGTAAGGGCAAACACGTTTCAAAACACAGCACATCCCAGGGAAGCTGTTTTGGTTTCTTGAGTTAAAAATAAAGTGACGCCAACAGAGGACGTGAGGTCGACAGCGGCTGGAAGCCCCCACAAGCGGGTTGAAATAAGGAGCCAGGGACAAGTAGGAACGTGCGGGAGGATCGCAACCCTAGAGTCAGGCAGGCTGTCCGATCACCGGCGTTGGTGTGGGTGCTGCCTGGGTGCCGAGAGAACGCTACGAGAACTACTGTCAGATTGATGATTCCACAGACGGCTTGAAGCAAGTCATGTCCGGCGGCTGTGTCAGGAGGACTGGAATCTCGTATGGAATGCTGGCAGAGGAGAGCTGTGAATAACGCTATACCATGCGCTAGGACATCACTTAGCTGCTGCAGTTGGGATTAAATTGTTTGGGGTTGTAATCTGAGACAGTCACTCACAGGAAACCCGCAGAGAGGCAAACACGCGAGGCAGGAGGAGGAGAGCGCGAGTCAGAAAGAGAAAGGCAGTCAGAAACGAAGAATCGGAGGGAGAAGGGCGGGTATGCGAGGCGAGAGGCAGGCAACAGGAAAGACAAGCCCGGGAGTTGTGTGCGCGCTAAAACGAAATTTTAAAAAACAGTAGGCGTAAGGGCGGATTTGAAAACTCATGGGGGGGGGAGAGGGCGGGACTTTGTGTGGGATATAGAAAAGAAAGATTGTTCGCAAGACAGCTTCTTGAAGTTGAATTGTGCATTTGGCGGATATGAGCAGCGCAGACGGAGCTCCGACGGTGCAAACCTCAGCTAAATCACCTCGGGCTCGAACGGATGGACAGACGCACTGCTGGCGCTTCCTGGCCGACCGTGGGGATTGGATTGCAGTGAGGGGCAGGCCGCTGGGCAGCGTGAGCAAGACTGCAAGCGAGAAAAAAAAGCATTGGCTGCGCGGCCGTGAAAGTGACGCGGCCGCGCGGCTGTTAAAGTGAAAGTGATCGCGCGCTGGAAGGGTGCCGCGAGTGATGCGCTTAATGAACCATGACGGAAAGCCAGATGGCGCCTTTGCGCGTAACCGCAAGCTTTAGGCCACAAGCAAAAGCGTGTGGTAGGATTTCTAAAGCCCACTTACTAAATGTCTCGCCAGACCAGCGCATGAGCTGGCTCAGGCGAGACCTAAAAAGGTACCCTTAAATCCAGAATATCTCCTTTGTAAACGTTAGAATATTTTTCACGAAAACCTCAGTTTGTCTAATCATTTGGACCCAAAAAGGTCAACCTCTGAATATCCTTTTTTATTCAGGAATGGTTTTCAATCAAGATTATTTGATGCACACACTGCAGTTCTACAGCACACGCTGTGGAGTAAAAAGATCCATAATAGTTCCCAATAAAGAGCCAACATGGAAGGGACGGAGAGCAATATCACTATGAATTAATGTCCCTCCGATGAGGCCGTGATGTCCGCCTCATTCAGGATCCACATGTACTTGTCTTAGCAGCGCTGGAATGCCATTTATGTAGACTGCACATGTACTAATTTTAGATCCCACCATATCCTCATTTTAAGTCCAGAAAGACCTACAAATGTTCCCCTTGTTTTGAAATCTGGGACACCTTTCACTTGTTCCGTGAAGTGTACCTTATTTAAATCACCAAGGCCATATTAATGACACTTTGCACACACATAAGAAAAAGCACCATTTTAATTTTTTATGCAGTAGGGAATGGAATAAGTGATATTTCCTCCAGGGCAAGACAGAAAATGGAGCCGTACGTTTTCTGAGCGGTTTACATAATATAGCCTTAGAGCCTGACCTAGCGGGCTCTACCAGCCATTAAAGGCCCGGCACAGCGTTAAAGGCCCGAGCCGAAGGCGAGGGCCTTTAACAAGGGTGTGGGCCTTTTAATGGCCGGTAGAGCCCGCTATGAGGGCTCAGAGGCTATTAGAACATTCCGCCCCAGAGGGCTGAAAGTTCTAATTGACAAAAACAAAGGCCTCTCGGAGCCCGAGCCTAGGGCCAGAGAGGCCTTTGTTCACAGCAGTAGCTGTAAATGAAAAACAAGCATTGGCATAGCCAATAGGTCTCGCTTTTGGGACCTTATAAGTATTTAGTTATGCAGCACAAAATCCTTGGTGCAACAACATCAACTGTTGCATGGCTAAACACTTATAAGGTCCCAAAGGCGAGACCTATTGGCTATGCCAATGCTTATTATTATTTCCTTTTAGCACGCGCGCGAGCGCACACAACTCCCGGGCTCGTTTGGACTTTCAGCCAGCCTTGGCTTTTTAATCAACAACAGCTTGTTGCTACCAGTGGCTGATCTGGGCGGCATCGTTAATGTTCACTCAACTGAACAGGACGAGAGGATTTAATCGCAATTTGCTGGTGGGAATTCGGTTTTAAGATGGGTCGGCTTTGAATCGCTGCCCGCGATCAGTTTGTGTAGCGTGGTATTGGCGGACTTTGTCTTCAGAACGATTCAACTACATAACGCACGCAGAAGCTGTTCGTGATACCGCAGGTGTATTTAAAACTCGCCTAAAGTAGTATTTGTGATGCAGTTTGTGCTGCGCCCCTTTCTTCTAATCGCCCAGCCAATGAGTACAATAGCGTTGGTAAACCAATGGGTCTAGCACTTGTGTAATGCATGTCATACAACATGCAGGTGTGTGTGTGCACACCAGATGCATATTCTGACCGGCACAGCCAAATACCTCCACTTGTCCCTAAACCCATTCATCGCCATACAGACAGGCACGGATGCGCACAGGCCAGTTGACACAGACACCCCTTCTGTTGTGTTGTATGTGTTGGTATTTCTGTCACTGCTTAATTTGTAAATAAGGTGCCGGTGCCTAAAGCTCTCCTCTTAAATGCTGCTTCAATTAAAAGTGCGAGCCCACAATACTGAGTCAGCGTAATCCTAATGCAATCTCGGGCCTCTTTTCATCCATTTTTCAGCCAGCCCCTGCCCCTTCAGCTCACTATTTATTTTTGTAAGCGCCCCATTACGCGCTTTACCTTTAATGGCAGCTGTGTCCCTTTCTTTGGACGAGCCGCGTCTAAAGAAACGGAGTTGCTGGCCAAGGAAATAACCAGCATTATTGCATTGCAAATGCTTGTTATTTCCTTAGCATGCAACTCTGTTTCTTTGCACGAGCCAGGACTAAAGAAGGGTGTGCGCCTGCCAAAAAGTGAAAGCGCGGCATTGGGCGCTTTACAACAAACAAAACAAGTAGGGCGATTCTGTAAACCAAGTCAGCTCTGAAGAGTGTTCTGACCACTCTCAGGCTTTCTGGCCTGGGGGGAGGTTGAGAAGCCAAGCAAGCATTACAGTGGGTGCATGGAGAAGAGGGTGGCAACTGAAAGATTGCATTTGAACTCCCTGGCCAAAAGCCTCCCCTACCTTGACTAGCCCTTGAAGTTTAATCAATACAGGAATGTGCTGTACACTTGACACCCTCGATGTGCAAAGGGAAAGGGCAGGTGAGTGATGCTCCAGTCTCTAAACAGTCCATGCATCTTGGAAGCCAAGCTGGTCTCGCCCTTTTGACGGGCTTCTTTTGTTTGCTTAAATATTGCAAGGTGAACCTGACTGATTTCATCGTCATCAGATTTATTTCAACATTATTAAATTATTAATACTTTAGAGACAGAAAAACAACATAGCCGAGGAAAAAAAGGAAGAGATGGAATTCTGTGATGTGTGAGAATGGTTCAAGGTTTCAATACCGGCCTGCAGAGAATTCGGTACACAGCACCTAGTTTAATTCAGCAATACCATCAACGTCGATGCGTATCCAGCAGTTGCCAGGACAGAAACGTAAATATTCCATAACCCCTGACATCCGCCAGCAGATTAACCTGAAATTAGTGATTGCCCGGGCAACAGCTGCTGACGGAAGGGCCTGTACCGAACTCTGACCACAAGTGAGCTCAGCGCCAGGCAGAATGATGCTGTACTTTCACGAAAAGAATGGGAGACGCAGGCATGAATGTGTTTGTTACTAAGTGGCTGTTCAGGAGGACAACACCGGTTTTCATGTTGGGCAGGAGTTCTGACAAAAGGAATGAACGCTAGTAATGTTATTCATACAGCACAAACATGGCTAAAGAACAATAGGGAGCTCTACTGTATTTTTTTTTCCTTTAAATTTTATACAGCACGAACTCGAAGGCGGAAGCCGCTGTTTTTTTTTTTTTGTTCCCAGTCTGTTGAATACCGGCAATGGCGGCCGCTTGTTTGTATTTGCAGAGCGCCATGCGCACTTTCACCTTGAGGCGAGTGCTGTGAGAGACGGCAGCTATTCTTTTAAGTGAAAGTGCGCATGGCATGCTGCAAATACAAACAAGTAGCCGCCATTGCCGAAGTCGGTGTTCTGTTGTTTTGCGCCCTTGTTGTTTTGTTGGCTGCTTGTTTGTATTTGCAGTGCGCCATGCCCGCTTTCACTTCAAAGAATAGCGGCCACCCCCACAGCATTCGTCTGAAAGTATAAACGTGCCTGGCATGCTGCAAATACAAACAAGACCCGCCATTGTCCCCATCAGTGTCAATAACAAAACAAGCATTTGAAGGCACGCGCGGGGAGGAGGGGGGGGGCGACGCGAGTGGTGCGTGCGCCTCGCGCTGAAAGTTAAATAAAAAAATTTAAAAAATGAAGCTGATAGCCGCGCGGCCGTGAAAGTGACACGGCCGCGCGGCGCGAAAGTGAAAGGAAAATGAAGCTGACGAGGAGGGAGTGGGAGGAGGGTATTCACGCGCTGTAGTGCACGTCGCGCGCGCTTGTGCGCTTGCGAGCAGCAGGCGTGACCACACGTTCGTGCACCATGGCCTTTTGCTTGCGCGTAACCGCCCGAAAAAGGCCACGACGCACGAGCGTGTGGTCAGCTTCTGAAACCCCCTTACTTAAAGTCTCGCCAGAGCAGCGCTTGCGCGCTACTCGAGGCTCGACCTAACAACATTAGAATATTGTTCTGCGGGCTTCTAGCGGCCCGTAGAAGCCCAGAGCACACCATTGTCTGCAATGGAGTGCTCAACATTCTAATATGAAAGAGAAAACATTCATTTTTTACTCTTTTCAAATGTGAAGGACCGGACTCAGGGCCCGATTTAGAACTCGGGGGACGGGTTACTACATCACAATGGTGATGGATATCCTGTCCGCCGAAATATAAATCCCACAGGATGCAATGGGATTTATATTTCGGCGGATGGGATATTCGTCACCGTTGTGACAAAGTAACCCATCCACCAAGTTCGAAATCAGGCCCAAGTTTAACGGAAAGTAATTTTCTATACTATTTTAGAACGCATGTAGCAAAAGGAGTTCAAAATCATTTTGTCTTTTTTGCAACAAGAGGATAGTTGTATACAAGGACTTTCCTTGTTATAATTTCTATTACACTCGTAAAATGATTTATAGGTAAGATATTTGTTAAGTATATTTGGCAATGATTTCACAGTTCATTTCTTCCATATTTGTCTTAAAACAAAATACTGAAGCTGTATAAATAACAATGTTTGAGGAGAAATAACCAGAAAAATCAGTCCATACATCCAAAGTCAGGTGATATATTTTCATCGTCTTTCTGTTTACACGCTTCCATATTTGCCCTGTAGGAAAAGTATTCCTGTAATATGTACTGAGGCAATATTTGTTTGCTCTGTTCCCTTCTGTGCAAGCCACAAAATAGTGCAAAACTGACTCTTTGTTTTTGTGTTTTTTTTTTTTTTGCGACAATGCAACGTTTCTGTAATATGGTCGGTTTGTGCTTTAATTAGACCTCAGAGTAACTAATGTCTTTTATCCCATTTTATAACCTACTACTATACTGCACAATCCACCACCCCAACAACAATTTGTGGTCAGGGAGTGGATCCACGGGCTCCGTAAACTCGTAATTCTTCATTTTCAAAGCGTCTATTATTGCGTTGCTCTACAGCGCACGACTGCCATAAGGCAGGCACATTATAGCACTTTAATTCTGCCGGCAGGGTGAATGATCAAGATAAAAGCAATCTGTTGAATAAAATCCTATCAGATTTAAGGCTGAACCATTGGACAGAGCTTCAATGGGGCCAGACCTAAGTAGTTTTCAAAGACAGTGATCTGCCTTTGTTTTAAGATCAGCAGAAATAGTATTTCTGGGAATATTTCCTATTGCTAGTTAAAAAAAAAAGTATCACGTTGTAAAAGATTCTTGAACACTTCCTTGTAAAGTATTTTGTTTTCTGTTTGCATAGTGAATAGCCAAGTATAGTCTGATTAAGTGGCAAAGATACACCAGACGACCCAGACCTAGGGAGTTGATTGGACCCAGAGGATGTTCTAAAGATAAGAGCTGATTGATTTTAGTTTAAATCTGCGAAGGAAAATACCCATACAGCTAAAATGATTGTGAGTAATTCAGAACATTGTCTGGATGAATAAAAGACAGCAGGAAACAACTGGATAGAAAGTGACATCGTCAACAGGAAAATAAACTAAATATTTTTAATACGTTTTCGAAGCAAGTAAAATATGTTTTACAAGGATCTCAAAACAATCCTACATGCAAATGTCAGCCAATATCATTTGAGCAATAACAGATTTAAACAAAGTGAGTTTGGCTACATTCTGTCTCATAACTTCACTGAACAGTAATTCATTTCCAAAACCTGCATGCTGCAAGGGTTGAAGACAAAGTGATCAGACTCCTTACCAGCAATGGAACCATGATGTGTGGGCTCTAGATTCAAAATCAGACATCTCCATCTGTGGAAGAAAGCGTGACAAGCTGTTCAATTTAATTAAGAAAGGCACACACAGCAATTACATGATTACAAATAATTTGCATTTCACCATCATTGATGGGAATTGAGATAAAAACTCCTATCACACGCAGTAAGATGCAATCACATTTAATGAAAACACATACAGAACACTTAGAGGAACGCGCAGAACAATGTGCAATGTTCTTAAAAGTACAAGTAGAAGAGCCTGTGTGGAAAAGATGTGTGGATTTTGGAATAATGGTAGAGCGAATGTACATTGTTCACACGAACCAAAAATAATTCCACTAAAAAATGACAATTTATTGTCAGACAAAAATATATAGATTTCGAGGGGATTTAAACATACTTCATATTAGAATGAAAAATAACCTTTCTAATTAATCGCTTGATAAACACGTAGTGGGTTCAAACTGGGCAAGTTTTAGGCCATTCTGTCTGCGACTCTAGGGTTGCCTTTGGAGCCAGGTCACCTAATCGCCAGGGACCACAACCAACAAGCATTGGCATAGCCAATAGGTCTCGCCTTTGGGACCTTATAAGTGTTTAGCCAGAGATATTGACTTTGCCTATGTTTTTAAGCTGTGCTGTACATTAGTTTGTAGAATGCTGCAAAGTTATAATAAAGAAGTGTTTAAAGCATTTTGGTTACCTTATATATGACCAAGAAAGCATTACGTACAAGTGAAAGACTATATTAAAAAAGTCTTACCTATAAATAATGTCTTGATCTAATTTTGTTCTTTAAATGCTGGCAACTTGTTTCTGCGTGTGCCAATGCTTGCTTGTTATGTTTTTTTTTGTTATGGGGGGGCATAAATAACAGGAGGCTGAAGCTTGGGAAATAGTACCTGTGTAACAGTTAGTGAGATAGTTAGCGAGTTAGTTAGTTTGTTAATGATAGAGTTGGTTAGTTAGTGAGACAGTGAGAGAGTTAGTAAGTTAGTGAGCGAGTGAGAGAGTGAGTTAGTGAGAGAGAAAGTTATTCAGTGAGAGAGGGAGTTAGAGAGTTAGTTAGTGAGAGAGAGAGATAGTTAGAGAATTAGTTTGGAGAGAGAGAGTCCGTGAGAGAGAGAGAGTTAGAATTAGTGATTTTAAAGTGAGTTAGATAGTGAGAGAGTTAGTGAGAGGGAGTGAGATAGTTAGTTAGTTAGTGAGAGAGTAAGTTAGTTAGTTAGTGAGAGAGTGAGTTAGTGAGAGAGAGAGTGAGAGAGTGAGTTAGTTAGTTAGAGGAAGGAACATACACCAGACCTCTTGTGACGAATATAACTGTGCAGTACACTACACATAAACATTGCAGTATGCACAGTTGTCATGGGCACACAATTACAAGTGAAGATCACAGCAAAAACGTAAACTTCTAACTGTTATACTACGTGGACTAGGGGACATTGCAACATGCCAGTGGCTAAGGGCAGTCAAACATGCACGGCAGCTCCGCGGCAGTGAACTCGATGGATGACATACTCACAATGCACCAAAAGTTATGCTCGGTACATGAAGTACGAATTGCCGAATTGTTCGAGTCCTAGCCTCACCTGAATATCTGTCTGAACTATACTAACCCTAGCTGGTAGCATTGTAAGGCAACTATAGTCCCTACCTTCTTTTCTAGCCGCTTTAGACCTGCAAAGTGCTACCAAGATGGCAAACGGCGACAAGTTGCCACAAAATAAACACCAAAATAAATACAAAAGAGCTTGGAATAGTGTGCTCTCTGACTACTTACTCTTTGTGCACTGAAAATTGCACATTCCTCATGGTCATTCACACTCCATCGACTGCATGAAGGCCTGGACATATACTTGTCACCTCGAAATTTGGGAACGTGCAGATGTGCTGGGCACATTTTTGCTCAAGACAAATTGTTCGGCCATTTGTTCTACACAGATGTCAGAACAATGTCTTGGTGTTAAGGCTTCCCATATGGTTTTTTTCCTGCTTGTAATGGCACAAGCGAGCTACAAATCGCTGGATTGGAATGTGGGGCGTTGTGAACACAAGCGGCTGTGATTAATTCAAGTATACCACCTATCTGTTTTTTTGGGTGGTATCATACCACGCCACTTTTAACGGTACCTTCCTTCACAACACAACTTCACAGACGTGTGAAAGTAAACCCTTCGTGAGAAGCACGCGCATGAGAAATGTCAGCGTCTACGACGTCTCGTGCAACAACGCAGCGTTTATATAGCTTGGTTGTTTCTCTGAAAGAAACGTCACTTTCACAAATTTCCATATTAGGTTTATGATCATGCTAATGGTGTTTTCTCAAATACACAAACTAAAGTATTCAATTTGGAAATATATGAATGGTCATATTTTCCCCAACGAAAATGAATGGGGCGCACAGACAGTAGGTTACTAGAGTGCACCAAACAACAAAGTCACGGGTCTAAGGTGCATCCGGGAGGATCGCTCAGTGAGCTGAACACTCTCCGCTGAAAACTAAATGTTTGGGATGTCATGAGTTGGCATGGCATCGAGTCACGCCCCGGCCTCGATCCTACTAAGGTCGGTAAATCGCGCACCATAAACTGCTGAATGCTAATACAGTATTCCCGAAAGATCCTCGGGAACGGGACGTGGTCCTGGAAAAAAAGTCAAATGTACTGTGATGGTAGTGGAAGCTGGAAAATGTGTCTCGGCAAGGTTAAGGATAATACTAGGAGAAGGAGAGGAGGGAAAAGTATGAAAACAAACATAAAAAAACAAAAGATGACTGCTGCAGGGGCTGCGTGCGCTAGGAGGAGGGGGGAGAGCTTATAACGTGATTATATGCGGTCTCACATGAGGGGGCGCGGTGACGTGATTATAATGTGTAAGCAAAAGCGAAATGTAAACGGAGCGTGAAAAGCATGAAAACAATAAATGTAAACAAGCGTGCGCGCGCGCGTAGTCTTCACTTTTCAAGCACTGCACTCGTGCTTGTGGCGCGACGCTGCTCGCTCCCGCAAGGTGGATGCCGCCACAAGCACGAGTGCAGTGCTTGAAAAGTGAAGACCGATGGCTAAAGGCCCTCCTAGAGCAGCGCATGCGCGCTGCCTAGGCGAGACCTAAAAAGCAGCTCAAAGCTGTAATCCCTGAAGGCCCCACTTTTAGGCCTGGTTTGTCTGCTCAGCAGTCCCTCCACTTTACGGGTTCAACAGATAAAGAGCTATAAGAAGCCATACTGAGAGAGAGGGGCTTCGGCTCCAGCCAAATGTTGATTATCTTTAGTGTAGATTTTGACTGGACAGGCGTGGGTGTCGGCTCAAAATGTGTACTTGTCTCGCACGTTTTGCCTTACGAGATGGCTGATGCTCAACACAGCAGGACTGAGTTGGTTATGGCGAGAAGCTACCGATCAATTTTGTAGGCATAATCTGTTTATTATGAAAAGTTATGACAAAGGCAGTAGGCCTGACTTATTTATTGTGAAAAGCACATGTTGCAGCCTTTTGAGAATGGATGGTTATTAGATTTTGTAAAAGGTTGGAAACAGGTATTTTGTTACAGGGAATCTTACCGCTTAGCATAGTAGCAGAGGTATTGGTGTTGGTTAATTTCTGTAACAAATCTTGGAGCCTCATAGGAATGCCTGACAGTTGTAGTTGTCTGTCGGGCCCAAGCAAAAAAAAAAATATATATAGTAAAGTAAAACATTTTAAATGAAAATCCAAGGTACATACATATATAGTGGGTCTCTGGATCAGACCTCTTTCGTCTCTTCGAGTGTCATTGAAAATCTGCTTCTCCCCATCACAGCATACGACATGGGACAATGGTATGGCCCATTTCTGCCACTGGCTCTACTGGCCTGTGAGTAATGGCATTTTGTCTGATCACGTAGACATCTGCCTGAAAAGGATTGCTCCCAAGTGTCAATGCTTGAGGTGATGGCCAGTCCTTATCCATGTTTTTCTGTCATGTCTTTCCTTTCTTTGACCAGTATGCAGCACACCCAGGCAGTTCTATTCGCCCACTCGTTTGCTGCTCATTTCATCTACATTGTGCGGCATCCTGTGTGACGACTAGTTCTAACCTTGGCGGCCATCTTGGAATGGTATTGTCTATGGAGTATCATGCTTTTACCATTCCAAGATGTTCAGCATGTTTAGAAGCATTATGTTACTCACCTCGGATCAATAAAACAGTCACACACTATACACTTTAGCATTCAAAGATGACCACTTAGTGCAATTTTACAGACTGGTGATCTTGGGGTGGTGTTGTGCACAGAGTACCATTATTTATTTCCTCCAAGATAGCCAACATATTGCTTCTAAATGAGACTGCTATGCCGGAACTTTAAAACAATGATACACTGCATAGAATACCACTGAAAGACGGCTGCCTGCTGCTATGCTTCGTTTTATTTTTGTATTTCAAGCATATGCCTGCCAAGTTTAAGTGGTGGCATGTTTTCTTTTTCTATTTGAATTCTTTTCATTTATCTTCCATAAGCTTTTTGAGTTTCTGTGTCTGTTTCACTGTGGATGGGTAAGAGGGTGAATGCAAGAATGAGTCAGTGTGTGTGTGCGAATGGATGTAGGAGTGCAAGGATAAGTGACAGAGATCATGTATGTCGACTAGAGGATCTAAACTCATCAGTAACTGGAGTGGCACTTTCTGTTATAAGCCAGATCTTTTTGCATTGCCAACCCCTTTTGAGTAGTATTGTGCTGCCCAATCCCGAGAAAGTAGGTACACCAGATAAGGGCTTTATTTCACAGCACTGCAGAAGGTTTCTGTGTTAAACAATTTGAGTTTATATCAACCCAAAAAATAGAGCCAGGTCACCTGACTGTTGGGGCTCCCTTTAGATGCAGACCACCTGACTACTAGTCTAGAGTTCTGATTGGCTCTAGGTTACCTAACAACTAGGGCTTTCTCTCCTACTTAATGAGATCTCTTACGGGTCCTGCCCAGACGTCCCGGGAAAGTGCGATAGTGTAAGGGTGATGCCTGTTAGGACCTGGAAAGGGTCTACTACTATAAACTCTGCCTCTCTACCAGCATACCAAATTGTATACAAAAGATCCTAGGCAACTATATATTTCAACATGGATTTAACTCCATTTTCGTACTATTGGGGCATCGATTGTTATGTTAATAAAATGTATTGAGCGCACGAATACCTGGAGGTGTCTTGGCGCTAAGACAGTGGTAAGCCCGGGAGAAAGCAACTAATTCTGAAAAAGCCATGTTTTAAGGTCCTTTCTGAAAGCGGTGAGTGAGCAAGCGTTTCTGATATCAAATGGAAGCTTATTCCATAATTTTGCTGTGCCATACGAGATACTACGGCCTCCCCAGCGTGAGGTTCGGATACTTGGAACCCTCATGAGTCTGGCGCCTGAAGAGCGTAGTTGTCTGGCTGGGTGATACCAGGAAAAAAGACTTTTGAGAAACATTGGTCCGGTGTTGTTCAAAGCCTTGTAAGCTAGACATAGCGCCTTGAACTTAATACGCTGCGCCACCGGGAGCCAGTGAAGTCTTCGAATTTCCTTGGCTACAGACTCGTATTTAGGGGCATTTAGTAGTAGTCTTGCGGCTGCGTTTTGAATCATCTGAAGCTTTTTTAGATAATGTTTCTGCATATTTAGGTAGAGTCCGTTGCAGTAGTCTAACTTTGACTGCACGAGTGTGGTCACTACCGTCCTTTTGGAGTCGTCAAGAATATAAGGTAGAATCTTCTTCAATTTCTTGATCAGAAAATGGAAGGTAGACACAATGGCATTGGTCTGCTGAGATAAGGTGAGTTTATTATCAATCAGCACCCCCAGGTTTTTCACCTTCTGAACTGGTTTTGGCAGTTCCCCCATTTCCGCCGGCCACCAAAGGTCATCCCATCTGGGTTGCAGATTCCCAAAAATCACCACTTCGGTTCTCCCGGAGTTAAGCCTGAGACAGTGATTTCCCATCCACCTGTTTATTTCCATCATACAGTTTTTAAACTGCAATGATGGGGAGGCTTGATCTTTATAGGCTGCCACCACCATCTGCGTGTCATCGGCATATGAAGTAAGACTAAAGTCGAAGTCTTGGATCAACGGGGCAAGTTCTGAAACATAAACGTTAAAAAGTGCTGGGCTAAGCGACGAGCCCTGTGGGACTCCGCATGGAAGGACATAAGGTGTTGATTTAGACTGGCCCAGTGTCACCGTTTGTCTCCTTTCCTACAGAAAGGAGGATAGCAGGGCTAGTGACATGCCCTTAACCCCTAGCGTTTCCAGACGCAATAGCAGTAGGTTATGATCCACAGTATCGAAAGCTGACGAAAGATCGAGGAGGATGAGGGCGGCAGCGCCCCCTCTATCCATCACCTTCCTGATCTCTTCGGTGGCCTTAATTAGTGCTGTTTCTGTAATGTGTTCAGGGCGAAAACCGAATTGGGAGGGATCGAGTAAGTCATTTTCTTGTATGAACTGAGATAACTGCTTGATTGAAATGACCAGAGTAACAGCTTGACTCACATTTCATGCATTTATTTATCAAAATTATGTTTTTATATAACTTTACATGTATAATATAACAGTGATTTAAATATTATCTAAAAGATCATCCTGATTATTTTTAATAATACTTAGTCGTACAAACATTCATACTCTTATCCTTCCATACAGTACAGTATGTCATAGACTTGCATAGTTATAACATGCCAATCTTTATGAACGTTCAAAAGCTTGATAATGTAATGTTCATAGAAATTCATTTAGATCATGGGCCTTTTGTTTTAAAATTTAAACAATCACTAAGGAGTATTGTCTTCCTCCTTAGTCAGATGGATTTGTCAATCGTAGGCTAAATAATTCATTCCTGTTTGCGCGTTTCTGCTGGAAGCCTTCATCAGGAAGCCACATGTTAGCCCAACAAGTCCTGTATCTATAAATAGTACGTAGTTATATTCAGTTGCACAGGTGTCCCGTAGTGGGTTCTAGTTTGGGTGTTCAAGTTGTGTTGATGCCGAGGGCGCTAGAGGGCGCACGGCAAGATGGCCGCACCCTAGTGAGGCTCTGCCCGGCTGCGCCATAATCCGCCCAAAATCCGCTCTACAAACCACCTATCCTGTTGATTAGTGGAGCGTACTCGCTTGCGAAGTACACCCGAACCTGCTGCTGCGCCCGGGATGGCCTGAGACAGGGGGAACGGCGATAATTCACTGGCGGAGGTGACGGCCGTGGCAAAAACAACAAATCCAAGATGGCGGCGCCCGGGGGGCTCTGAGGCCCACCGCGCCGATTGGTGACCTGTGCCGCCGCAGCTGCGAGGAACAAGCGGTGCGGCGCCCGACTGGTGGCGGCGCCACGCATCATTGCTGCCACGGGCCCCGGGAGGCTGAGACCACGAGTACCAGCGGAGGCGAGGACTGCGGCGGGCGCTGGTCCCCCCGGTGTCGGAGGCGGTGAGTGGGGCGCGGCCGCTGTGGGCCGGTGACTGTGGCGGAGGGTGCGGGCCTGCAAGCGGATCGCGCTCTGCGAGCTGCTGTAAGGCGCTGGGGCGGGACTGGTGGTCCTGCCCCTACTTGCGGAGCTCCCCTGTGTGGCGCGAGAGAGGGAGAGGCCGGACCCAGGCCCCTAAGCTGGAAAGATCCGCGGAGGACGCGTCTGCTGTTGCGGCGAGCGGGGGAGCTGATGGGCCCTGCCGCACGCCGCTGGGGTTAAACGACACAGCTACAATACAACCCCTAAGAGCATATATCATTGTGAACGGCGTGGACCGCGATTGTCTGCCCCGGGGGGGGGCCGCACCTGAATTGACTGCACCGGACATCCATCTGGCCTTGGGGGGCTTTGCGCCGCACGGGCTGACACTAATGGACCGGAATACGGCGGCGCTGTCAATGGTGGCATGAAGGTGCTGGACTACAAATACGGCGCCATTGATTAGTGGGGGGGCGAGTTGCGGCCTTCGAATCTGCGCGGCGGAGCTGGCAGGACCCCCGCTGTCCGTGATACTCTAGGGCTGATTATATGTTATTAGCAGCCCGAGCTGCCGCTGGCGACTGTGGGCCTACTGTGTGACAACCTCCCACCCACTCGGTGATCCTGGTGTGGTCATCTGCCCGGCTCCTGCTTGGGACCCTTTCTGCACTGGGCCTCCCGATCACACTTGCAACGAGCCGAACCACGGGGCACCATGGGCAAGACGGACAGAACGCAACCCCGTCTCACGTTCGAGGCGCGCAAATCCACCAAGGTGTCACAAAAGGCTGCCTCGGACTCTGAGGCGGATGTAGCAGAGGGGCTCCCCCGGGCCTTGAAACCACACTGTTGGCAATGCAACGGAGCCTCCAATCTATAGAGGGCACAATGGCAGCGGTCAACAACCGTCTGGACCACATGTCATCCCAACTGGAGAAGCAGAGCGCCCGAATGGGGGAAGTGGAGCAAAGAGTCTCCGCTGCGGAGGATGGACTGAGCGATGTCGCGGGGAAAGCTCTGAATATGGAGAAGGTCTTGTCTGTCATCCAGGCCAAGAACGAGGATTTGGAGGCCCGCTCACGACGTAACAACGTTCGTCTTATTGGCCTGCCGGAGTCCACCAATGTGGGCAAGATGGAGATATTCATAGAGACACTGATTACTGACATCTTTGGCAGGGAGCATTTATCCACCATGTTCATTGTGGAGCGGGCGCACCGCTCACTGGCCGCTCGCCCGGCGCCGGGGCCCCCCGCGGCCCATCATTGCAAGAGTCTTAAATTACAGGGACCGCGATGTGATACTGCGCCTGGCGCGAGAGAAGGGCACCATTGACTATCAAGGGAATCGGCTCTCCTTCTTCCCAGACTTCACGGTGGCGGTCCAGGCGGCGAGACGGGAGTTTGCCGATGTCAAGAAGTTCCTTAGGTCCGAAGAGGTCCCATACGCTATGCTTTATCCGGCCCGCTTGAAGATAGGACCCGACGGGGATTCTCACATCTTCAGCAACCCCAAGGCAGCCCTTGAGCATGCCAAACGTTTAAAGCGACGACGACGAGATGCTAACCAACAGTCGGACACAGAGGAACACTAGGTTATTGGGGCACATTTCTGTTCATATGTGGTTGCAGGACACGCTTCGTTGGCGGATGGGGGGTGTCTGTTGATCATGTTTATCTTTGCCATGGAGTACTTCCTTGCCCTGGTAGCCGCTGCCTGGGCCTATTGTATTATCTACGCTAATCTGGTGGACGAATATCTTGTGTACTGCTGTTTGTAGGCATGGATCTAACCTTTGCGCAGCCACCTCCTACTAGATGGGAGGGCAGCTGCACTCTAGTGCCCCACATGGGTACACCCCAACTGAGGTTTTCACTTTCGTTTGAGGGGTGGGGGTGGGGGGGGTGGATGGGATGGCTTTAGCACGTTGGGGACGCTGAAGTGGGTGGGGGGAGAGGGGGAATGGAGGGGGGGCACCCTCTGGCACGGTATGCTTTGTGTTGTAGTGAGTTCTATTTTACCTATTATTTGTATTGGCATTGATATGGCTTTGAAATACTCCATGGTTCTGTCGGCTTACCAACCACTGATCGGATAAGTGGAAATCTGCGGCTTCTGACCTGGAACGTCCGGGGGCTGAATTCTCCAAAAAAGATCAGGGCAGTGTTTGCTTATTTAGAAAGAATGAATATCCATATTGCCTTACTACAGGAGACTCACCTAACGAATCTATCTGATAAAAATGTGGGGGCAAGATGGGCTGGACACCGGGTGGCCTCCTCCTACTCTAGCTATGCCCGGGGTGTGCTGATTTTGATAAAAAAGGGGATACACTTTCAGGCTCTCCGTTCTGAGACAGATGACCAGGGGCGAGTGGCAATAGTGCATGGTATACTAGGCGGGACGAGTGTTCTCCTTGTGAATGTGTACGGACCGAATGTTGATGACCCAGCTTTTTTGCAGATGTCTGGCGTCGTGTCTCTGGGTTCCCCGATGCAGAAATTATATGGGGGGGGATTTCAATGTATGTCTGGATATGGATGCTGATCGTATGGGTAGCGAGGGGGCAAGACCTAAGCTGGCGGCGGAGGCACTGCGTGGCATAATGGAGGCTGGAGGCCTGAGAGATGTCTGGCGACTGCAACATCCTGGCAGGCGTGAGAGTTCGTTCGTGTCGGCGGTACATGGGACGTGGTCCCGTTTGGACCTCTGGCTTGTCACAGAAGCTGCATGCCCTTGGGCTACAGAGGTGCGCCACCTAGCCCGGACGCTATCAGATCACTCTCCGGTGCTTCTGGATCTATGTGTGCCGACCTGTGGCAGGCCACCCTTTCAGTGGCGACTACAGCCATCCTCCCTGACGGATCCGGTATTCAGGGCCACGGTAGGGGAGGCGGTCCGCAATTTCTTTCGGGAGAATGCGGGCTCTGTGGACAGCGCCGGGACTATGTGGGAGGCCTTCAAGGTCACTGTCCGGGGGGTCTGCATGGGGGCACAGGCTGGGGTACTGCGCGATCTGCGGCGCAGGATCCAAAAACTTGCGGGAGAGATCTCAGTGTTGGAGAGGGCATACGACGCGAACCCGCTACCCGAAACTTTGTCCAGGATTCGCGCCTTAGTTACGGAACATAATGACACCGCGGACCAGGAAATAAGGCACAAATCTAGACGTAGCACTGCTAGATACTACGGGGAGGGGGGTCGGCCTAGTCGCTCACTTGCTCGTAAGTTGTCTGCGCCTCGGAGCCAACAATACATCACGGAAATACTCGACGAGGCGGGCAAGGCTCAATTCGGCACGGCAGCCATCAGTGAGACCATACTTGACTATTATACAGCTCTTTATAGCAACAGGGATACGGCTCAGACGGCTGATATTGATACGTATCTAGAGGATGTAGCTTTGGGCTGGCTGGCCCCTGGTCATCGGGAACATCTCACCCAGCCCTTCGATGAGGAGGATGTGAAGGCGGCTATTATGTCCCTCCCCACAGGCAAAGCTGCCGGACTGGACGGTCTCCCGAGCGAATTTTATAAGGCATTCGCAGACGATCTGGCTCCTAGACTTCTTGAAGTCTATGCGGAGGCCTACGACACCGGCCGTCTCCCACCCTCATTGCGGGAGGCTCTCCTAGTCATGCTTTTGAAACCCGACAAGGAGCCCAACCGCTGTGATTCTTATAGACCCCTCTCAATGCTTAACATTGACACCAAGATACTAGCGAAAATGGTCGCTCTCCGTCTGCAGCCGTTGATTCCCCTATTGGTGCTTCCGGATCAGTCCGGCTTTGTTCCCGCAAGATCTACCGTACTTAATCTGCGCACTATCTTTGCTACCTTACACTATTTTGAAGCTGACTTCCAAGCCGTGGCAGTATTGCTTGACGCTACTAAAGCGTTTGACTCCCTCTCCTGGGAATACATGTTCTCGGTCCTTACCAGAATGGGTGTCCCTCCATTCTTTTTGCAGTGGATCAGGGTTCTGTACTCCGCCCCAGCGGCTAGGGTCCGCGTGAACGGCTGGGTGTCCTCGGAGTTTCCTATCGGCAGGGGTACGAGGCAGGGATGCCCCCTTTCGCCGATGCTTTTCGCCTTGGCGCTGGAGCCCCTGGCCTGCAAGCTGCGCCAGCTCCATGCCTCTGCGGCGCTGCGATTCAGGCTGCGACCATTGGTCGTCTCGCTCTATGCGGATGATATGTTGCTTTACGTTCGTGAGCCTGCGACATATCTCCCGGCCTTGCTGCGAGAATATGTCCGGTTCGAGGGCTTCTCTGGCTTGGGGATAAACTGGGCCAAATCGTCGGTTTTTCCCCTTACGGCAGGAACCTGCGAGTTCGAAACGGACTTCCCGTTGGCCTGGACCCAGGAACCTGTAAAATATCTTGGGATTTGGCTACACAGGGATCCGGCGCAGGTAATTTCCATGAACTATGGGCGTACTATCTCTCAACTTACTGAGCGAGCGGCGCGATGGGCTCGTCTGCCGCTTTCACTGGCGGACCGTATAGCAGCCATCAAAATGGTTATATTGCCCAAATTACTATATTTATTTGTGAATATTCCTATCCGCTTGAATGTTTCTATTTTTAAGTCTCTACAGACGGCCCTATTGTCGTTTGTCTGGGGGGCAAAAAGCCTCGCTGTAGCTGGGACACTCTGGTTCAACCCTTTGACCGTGGCGGATTTGAGGCTCCTGATATGCGCCTTTACTATCTCTGCGCTCAGGCGCAGTTTGCGCATTATTGGTTCTGTCCGCAGCGTCTCTTACCTCATACTGCGATTGAGGCGGATGCGATCCTCCCACTCCCATTGGTGGCTGCGGCCCTCTCGGGGGGGGCTGGAGGTCCCCGGACGGAAATCAACCCGGTCCAGTGCACGGCTTGGGCCTGGCGGATGCTGGCGAGTCGTGCAACACTAAACTACCTTTATGCCCCCAAGTTGCCGATAGCGGCGCACCCCGGCATATCCGCACTGCAGGAGCGCTTGGCGCGGACCACGTTGCAAGCCGCCGGGATAACCCAGATGGGAGACTTTTACAACCAGGGCCGCTTCCGCTCGCTACAGGACGTGCAGGCGCACAGGCCTCACGATATTATGCTAGGGTTTACATATGTACGGGTCCGCCAGGCCATCCGGGATATTTATCCTGACTTCCCCGCGGAGCCCCAGACCCTACGGGCACTGCAGGCGGTGCTCGTGGGCGAGGCCCGTCGTGGGCTGATCACTAAACTTTATAATTCATCTCTTCGTGAGCGGGAGGCGGAGGCGCATCCATCCTTTGCTAAATGGAACGCGGCCCTGGGAGGGATACTGTCGGAGGACCACTGGTACTATTGCTGCAAATTGACTGGGCGACTGACGGCCAACTGCAACTTACGTATTATACATTTTAAATTCATGCACCAACTTTACTATACCCCTGTACAACTGCGGAGATTTGGATTGCGAGATGATGCTTGCTGTGTGCGATGTGGACAAGCAGATGCTGACTTCTTACATCTCTCATGGTTCTGTTCAGGGATAGCTGCCTATTGGACTAAGGTGACGGCTGTGCTAACGGATGTCGTAATGGAGAGAGTGCAATGTACGCCCGAGCTGTGTCTGTTGGGCGGTGTAGCGTCCCTGAAGCCGTGCAATCGGAGACTGGTTGCAGTGGCCACACTTATGGCTAAGCGAGCTGTGGCGCAGTGCTGGGGTGCAAGGGTATTGCCCACGGTTGGTAAGTGGCTGAGGGATCTATCCTACTGTAGGGAGCAATTAGAAATATATGCGGAGGAGTTGCCCGAGTCGTCCCGCCCCAAGGATTTCTGGGTCCCACTCACTCTATATCTGGCGAGCCATCCTGACCTTTAAGCTGAGCTGCCCTCCGAGGCTGGTGGATGGAGGTTTTTCCCCTCATTCATCCCCGGAATCCAGTCTTATCCTTGTGGATGTGTTTAGTGAGAGCCACATTGCTTTTGATCTCTTTGTCATATTTTTACTTTGCCAGAGGGGGAGGGTGGAGGGGGGGGGTTTGTTCTGTTCCTATTCTACGATTGACTAATACTATTGCCGTCTCTTCATTTGGACGCTGCGGAAGGTAATATAATACCGATATCTCTCCGACTGTTCCTTCCTCCATGACGCGGCCGGCCCCGAGTGGTTATAGGCGGCTTGCTGTGTATCCTTTCTTTATGCTTCTGCAATACACGTTTGCGCACTCCACGGCCGGCCCCTCTGGGGATGTAGGCATAGTACTGTATTTTGCAATGCTTCCATGTTTTTGCCTTCAATAAAGGTTTAAAAAAAAAAAAAGTTGTGTTGATGCCAGGTATATTGAGTCCTGAGAAATCTTTCATACGGGTTATGTTGATTAGCATATGAAGACAGCAACTCACTCTCGTGAATGGATGCACGGCTATATGCCTGCTGGGTTGTTGGATTAGTGGCTATAGTTTCAGACTGCTTTCTGAGCAGTCTCTTTGGTTGTGAGCTCTATTCCCCAGCGTCGGTCTGGTCCTTACTCTAACGCATCTTATTTGGGATCTCAACCATCATACCACCAGATAAACAGCTACTCAGCACTACAGGGGATAACTGGGACTTGCATCTTGAGGATCAGCACACCTGGGTACTAACCCTCATATACAACCACATGCTGAAAAACCGCAAGACCACATCTCCCCTGCCTTGAAAGCCCTGCATTGGTTACCGGTTGCCAGAAGATCCACATTCAAGCTGCTTTGTATCACCCACAAAGCGTTACATGGAACGGGACCACTCTTCATCAGGAATAAAATCACCAAACACATTCAACTAAGGAATCTCAGCTCAAAATACAAGAAAAAAACCATGGGTGGCACATCCTTCTCTGTTCAAGCAGACAAACTATGGAACTCTTTACCCTCCCCCCCAACATAAGATCAACGGATAACCACCTTATCTTCATAAAACTACTCAAGAATTGACTCTTCCCCACATAAGCACGATACGCAAACAGAAATATACAGCATATCCCTCTGTATATAAGCATTTAGTTGAACTATAGATATGTACCAATATATGTGTATCGCTTTGTATAAACGTGTAGAATTATGTTAAAAAATAGATATTCATTAGTTCTGCAAAACAAATGTACATATTACTGATAGTTACATTATTCTATGTTTTTAACATGTGTATAAGTGACTGCATAAATAAGTAAATCTTTTATCATAACTATTTATCTACAATTGCTTCACTATTGAATAATTTTTTTAAAAAGTATAGATATATATATATATATATACACACACACACATAAATAAAACTAATTTTAAGTACAACACTTGAAAGCCGGAGTTTATTTAATGCATCTTTAATCTACATATACTTACTTCCTTTATGCATCTATATACCTTCCATGTACTTATGGATCTATATATTTATTACTTTTCTTCTAATTCAGCATATCCAATGCACTACCCTATTTCTCACCCTCTACCGCTCTCAATATATCTTCTACCTCAACTCTCTGACTCATCTCAAACCTCTTTCTACTACTCTTTCCAATGCACTACCCTATTCCTCACCCTATACCTCTATCAATATATCCTCTATCTTTAGGGGCTGTAGGACTGAAGGTAAACCCCACCAAGAGCCACCTGGCAGCCAAGCAAGTGAAGTACTTGGGATATTTGTTAGGGGAAGGCCATATACAACACCAATCTGAGAAGCTGTCCACTATTCTGCAGGTACCCTTCCAGAAAACCAAAAGGGATCTCCAGGCCTTCTTTAGACTGATCGGCTATTATCGACGGTTCATTCCCAGATTCTCATAATTAGTGTCCCCCCTGACCAATCTATTGAAGAATACCAGGAAAGCTGACCAGGGTTTAAAACTTCCCTCCCAATAAGTATTAGAGGCTTTCCACGTGTTACAAACAACCGCATGTCGGAACCCGTTCTTCGCAGTCCTGCCTTCTCCAGCCAGTTCATACTGCAAATCCAACGCATCTGGGGTAGTTCTTGGGGCGGTCCTGTCTCAAAGTGATGATGCAGGAGTAGAGAAACAAATCGTCTTTATAAGCAGGAAACTTTGTCAACGAGAGAAAAACTACACTATTGTCGAGAAAGAAGCACTGGCCATCAAGTGGGCAATAGAATCCCCCTGATATTATCTCAAGGGTCACGAGTTTCTGCTTTACACGACCGTGCACCCTTAGAGTGGATGGCCTACAACAAAGGTAACAACGATCACATACTGCGGTGGTTCTTGGCTTTACAGCCTTTTCGGTTTAGGACATTTTATCGAAAGGTGAAGGAGCAAACCAATGCAGACTTTCTGTCCCGATATCCACAAGACTTGTTTCTTCCAAGGAAGAAAGTAAGGAAGGAGAGATATGGAGAATCCCCCTCCCGCACTTACATGGGGAATCCATTGTGACGCGAAGCTCAGAGAGCAGGATTTTTATTTCACTGCAGTAAACCTACCACAAGGGCACAGAAGACCTTGCACTCTATAAAGAAAGTGGGCACTTCCATTGATAGGTAGTCACACAACGATCCAGAGGCAAAGGATGGGGGAGAGTAGACAAACCCTGATTCTGGGGAGGTGTCTGAAAGCATAAGCGTGTCACGGGTGTACTGGTGAAGGTAAACTAGCTGCGCATTGAGGGACATAATACTTACTGCCTCCTTTTCCTGTTTCCCTGAGGGTACTGGCGGCAACCAACTCGGTGGAACATCTGTGGAGAAGGAAGAAAAACAACCCCCATTGCGTAATCATTTGTTACCAGCTTGAAGGAACAACGCCTACTCAGACATATACAATTCTGTTGTGTGAGCCTAATAAATTATCACAATTAGTACATCAAATCAGCCTACGAAGCAATATATCTGTCCATCCCTCCTACACTCATATACCATGAATCCCAACATCCTAGCGTGAGAAAACGATGTTTATAACAATGCATCCTAGCAAATGTCTTTAACTGACATCTCACAATGGCAATCATATAAAGGAGAAGTACAATCCAGTCTATCCGGGCAGATCACCGATTCCCACTCGCTCCTCTACTCTGGTTGGTAGCAATATTAATAAATGCCTTTTTTTCTATAGGCAAACCATGAGGAGGAGGAGGACAGCCGGGGTCTGGGAGCACAAGAGAAGTTGGTCCTAGTAAAAGTAGACAGTCAAGTTTGTTTCCCAACAACTGCTGCATTTGTTAACCCTAACAAAGGGTTCCATCCTTGCCCCTAAAACCGGTCTCAGCTCCTTTAAAGATCACCAATTTACCATGTTTGGGGTGGAACAGATGTGGTGCCTACCCGTACGCACCACCAAGCGTCCTGTGTCTTTCCTGGCACGTGCCACATTTCTCACACTCCTCCTTCTTAAGTTTCTTCTCTTATGTCATCCCTTAAGCCGGTGTGTGCTGTACCTTCCAATAACCACCTAACCCATCCATAGGCAAACCTAAACCTAGCCCAAGCCCTGGCCTTAAGTCAACCTTGCCTAACCCACATTCACTCCCTAACCCAGAAACAATATTTGTTGTACTGATATTGAATATGGCCTGGGAGGATGGTTTGGATTCGGTTCGGGCAGAGTAGAGCCATTTGAATTATTATGTGCCAATGGTAGTCCAAAATCATGCCTCCCAGTTAGCTCAATTAATTCTGTTGTAATAAATGTCCAATAAAATATGTCTCCTTAAGTAATGCGCAGCCTCTTTCTGCACCAGTTTAAATCTGCAGTTTGGCCACTTGTGTTAAACATACTTTAATGGTGCCAGGTATAAGTGTCACCTCATGAATTAACTTTTTTAATACTTTACATCTGATTGAGCAAACACTTTTTTATTGATAATTATGCAAGTGGTGGTGAATTTACTAATGGCAAGTACTGCAAATAGTAATTATGTCTAAAAAAATACCATGGAGGGAAAACCACATTATTTCAGAGGCCTTAGAGAATCTGCAGCAGTGTGTGACTGACTATACAACCAGATGTCGGCGGGGGACACAATTCATGTACTTTTCTTATTTCTTTAGACCAGCCTGCTCATCCTGCCAGATTCCAGCCCAGGAGAAAG
The DNA here is from genome assembly GCA_963921515.1 of Calotriton arnoldi. Lineage (NCBI taxonomy): Eukaryota > Metazoa > Chordata > Amphibia > Caudata > Salamandridae > Calotriton > Calotriton arnoldi. Next base: position 2,004,545 of record CAWUFW010000024.1, read on the forward strand.
TCCAATTTCGAAAGGGCTGGTGGAAGATAGGCTCTCGGCTGCACCAAGCCAAAATAGAGGCCGCTAAAGAGGCCTTCAGCTAGCTGGGGCCCTGGAAGGAAGGTAGACAGCAGCTCTATCAACCTCCCAGCTGGCTAGGGAACATCACAGGCACTGCGAGCAGTCTAGCCACACCACCCCTGCCGGCTCGGCAGCTGTCAGTCACACTGCTCACACCTAAAGATGCCCTCCCTCCACAAGGTCCTTGAAAGCGTAGTTAGTCTGAGGAGTGGCCAATGGAAAGTTAGATATGCTCAGGAGCAGGTTAAACAAGCATTTGCAATGTAATAGGTCTCGCATTTGCGATTGTTAAAGCTATTGCTATTGTAAATGCCAATGCCTTTTATTTATCTGTTTTGATAATTAACACATAAATAAAAGGCATTGGCATTTACAATGCCAATAGCTCAAGCTCTTGTAAATGCGAGACCTATTGCATTTCAAAGAAGCGACCGCCATTGTCCCGGGCTGCTTTGAAAGTGAAAGCGCACAGTAGGAGAAACGCATTAAAGAAAATAGTGCTTACAGACTAAAGACATACCATGTAACAGAAGTAAAAGGGCCAGTCCTCATGGGAGGTTACAAATGAAGACAAGGCGGTACAGAGGAGGTAATAACAAGTCTTTTACGAATCAGAAGCCAGCATTTACAAAGGACAATGACACAAGCCAATGAAAAATATGGGCGGAGCTTCGAGTCCATACTCGAATACAGCATGCCTAGCAGAGCAGCGCATGCGCTGCCCAGGCTCCACCTTAAAAGGATTGGACTGTTTAGACGGGTATCTTCATTAGAGACGGGATGGTCCTGTTGCAGGTAACATGGGTGGGGAGAGGGAGTAGGAATATAAGTGTGTGCTTTGTTTAGGCAGTGGGTGGTTCTGTTGAAGGTGTAATGGGCGAACTGGGGAAAGGGTAGGAATAGAGTGTCCTTTTAAGGGGGTGGTCTGTTGCAGGTGGAGTGTGTTCCGTGTTTTTTATACTGTTTTCATAGACATAACAGTCTTTTTCTTTATTAGTGTAACTCCTTATCTTAACATTTATCAGAAGAATGAACAGTGAAACAGTAAAGGTCCATCTGCCTACTCTCAGAGGACCGAACTTGGTCCATCATAATGAATACAGAAGTTCCATTGTCCTCTATCTAAATGACCTCCCTTGCCAGTCCAACCTCACTCTGGGCCTCCACAATCCTACAAACAGTCTCGGGAGTATGGCCATTCCCATTCCCCCCTTTTCACTTATTGTAACTTGAGTCTTCTACGATTAGTAATGGCTGTGGCCCTTCCCTATGAAGTTAACACTCAGTAGTAGTAAGTATAATATAGAAGCAGCACTACAACCAGGCCCCTGAAACCAAACCTCTCCCTCCTCCTCACCTGTTTGTGGATGGCAGTCAGTTCAACTCCCCTGTGAGTAGCCACTGATGCAGGGGTTTTCCCCAGCAGACTATTTGCTGGCATCCCAATCAGGCCCAAACAGTGAATAGCTCACAGTGAACAAGGTTTTGTATTTTAAGCAGAGCAAAAAAAAATGATTCTGCCACGTGAAAGAAGCAAGTGGTAAACCCACAAAGGACAGCATAATTCAACACTGTGCACAGAGTCCTTTTTACTAAATCAAGCAGCCTATATTTTTCAAATACAAAAGTCGTTTATTAAACATAATAGAGTTATAGGCAAAGTATGGATTATTTTATTGTACACTCGTATACAAGTGAGGAATCAGGTTGTTTCTTCAGCAAATACGTTCTCTACGTAGTGCAGATCATAAAACAACATAAACACTACCTAGTGGTAGCTTAGCATTGAGTATAAGTTTCAGCCCCGCAATGTCCCATTGGCAGGGTAGGGCGATGGTGTGAGCAACTTAAAAATCTTAAAAATGTATGTTAACTGTCGTCCTGTAACAGTTTAGTGTTGCTTAAACCACTTGTGCCTGGCCAAGTGTGACATCTGATAATGTTGGAAATAGATTACAGCACAACAGATCTCACAACGGAGGGAAAGATGGGTATGAATAGATGGGTAGGGTAAATTAGGGAAAAGGTGAGAGAGAGACCAAGCATAGAGCCACTCCAAGGGCATGCACATCTGGTATGGGAAAAAGAGGACTGTTCGCCTACTCATAGAGTCTTTAGTTGCCCACGTTAGAATGCAAAATAGGAAGGACACAACACAATTCAATAATATTCCTAATAATTTACATTGATACTGGGGAAAAATTGTGCAACTGCTTTCTGGAATTGTGAACTTTGGGAACAGGGTTGAATTGCAAAGCGGGAGTGCCAATGAGGTTACTTGCAGAACCGAAGACCTCTTGAATGACAAAAGAACAGGACAGTAATTGAGACTCCAAGCCTCCAAGTTATGGGCCTCACCCATGCCAGCTGAGAAACGTCCTTGCCAAGGAGGCCATGATTTCAGACACTTCCAAAAGAGATTTAGTGCCAAATCGCAAACTTGAAAACTTCCACTAATTAAAGAAGGGTACGTGCTAGCTCGTTTCCCTGCAGAACTAACCAGGGCCACCCTATAATGGTGGGGAGAATGTGGGAGGCAGTAGTGACCTTCCCTGCATGGGACTGGCAAGATCTGACATGCCTTCAAAAGGCTGAGATCCCTTAACATTTTGGCCAGAAATCGGTTCAGGGATGATGAGCGAAGATATAGGCTCTGTTGTTGGTCAAGTTGGAGATCCCACCCATCACTGGAGATATAGGCTGTCACGAATGTACAAGGGAGCACGCTTACTGCTCCCATGTGGCAGAAGAATGGACCGAGGAGCCTTGGGTATGTCAGGGGGTAAAGCATTGGAGGGATGGGGGACAGAAGAAAGGCAGGGAGATTCCCATGAGGAACAGTGTAATTGATTCTACAAGATGGCAATGCCCATCTGTAATATTGCACTTCGTTTAAAAATCTAATAAACAACATTGAAACACAAATATCAAAGTCCAGAGGTGGCATTCAATCACGAGCACCTCTCTGCTGTGCCGTGATACGATGCCATGGCTGCAGCCAAGCATTTCCCTTAAGCAGCAGGTTTATGCAAAGGGCATTCTTTCAAGTCACACAGACGCATTTGGACCTATAAGGAGGGGCCATTAGTGTATTTTCTTTCATTTAACAGAAAAAGGGGGAAATGATAACGGAATTATGGGAAATCCAGGACTTTGATTGAAATGTCTACAGGAGACAACTAGGCGCAAGCTGTTCTTAAAAGCTGGCTTTCTAGCAGGCAGGCTGTTTTATCAGCTTAGCTCAGAGTCCAAGCACAACGCAATCCGTCTGTCATGAGGTTGAAATGGAATCTGAGAATTTCTGCCTGTGGAGACGGCTTCTGTGAAACGGGTTTTGGATCCAAGCGACCTGTACTGAGCCATCCCACTGTAGTGTCAGCGCAGAGGGGGCATTCCTTGTCATCGGGTCCTCTCCACCGTTGGTCTTTAAACCCCAAGTCCATTTCTCATTATCCAGGAACAGGCGCTTGTCACCTAGCTCCGTGCGGTCAGGGCTTCCTGGTCCCAGCCAGGGGTTTTCATTTTACACCCTAATGTTTTGGGGACCTTTGGTTAGGAGTGGCTTCCACGGAAACAACTGGACTGCAGATATAGGGCCAGGTATCAGAAAAGCAGCTTCTTCTGCAGCGGAGTGCGGAACAGCTGGCGTGAACCCTGACAGAGAATAGATGATCGTCTACAAGAGGTAGGCTAGGCTGATGGCTTCTCTTTAGGACCTGAGGCTGTACTGGTGGTCACTTTCATTAAAACATGGACCAAGCTGCATCTTTCTCAATGTTTATGAGCAGTCTTTGAAACACATGCTTACGAAAGGCAGACAGACAGGCGGACTAAAAACCTTGCACTTTTGAGTTGTATGTATATATGGTGTAGGCAACCATCTGCTGTTTTGATTATTTAACTACTGTAGGCAGTCGGACCACTTTTCACTCTGCACTGTTTTTGTCACGAGTACCTCCAGTCTCAGCGCATCTTTTAAAAAAAACCAAAAAAGGTAAGTCAGGAAGGAGAACGGAGACTTCACTGGCGTGCCAGGCAATTTGTGGAGTAACAGAGACGTCGCCTGTTCCATGCAGTTTTTTAATTAAAGTGATTTAGTTGACATGCCAATACCATTTCATGTAAAAAAGAAAAAAATATTACATTAAATAAAAAAAATAAAAAACAGCACCACCGTCCGGCCCAAACAGCATTTTTATTTCCCAAAACATTGGCCTCTTTCGGATGGAATGGTAGTTTTCTCCCAGCGCCTATGGGGCACTGTCGTCATGGTGCACCTAGCGGCCACCAAACAGGCTGGCGTGCATGTCGGGAGTGCCCCCACCAGTGCTTTAAATGGGCCGGTACTCACCGGTACTGAGTACCGGCACTTCTTAGATTTATTAGATTTATCGCTCTGAGTACCGGCACTTCTCTCCTGCCCTGGAGAGTACCGGTACTCATGAAAAGGTTGGCTCATTGGCAGTGCTGGTGAGCAGAAGTGGAACGTGTCTCTGGCAGCCAAGGCGTCGCTTCTGCAGCACCGATCTGAGCCCCAGCTGAGCTATTCAGCAGGGCTCATTTGAATAATGTCCGGTGCTTGACAGAGCAGGGTCCATTCAGCCCCTGTGCTGTCAATCACATTCACACTATCCTGTGCGTTCGTGCAAGCACAGGAATCATGTCAGTCCCCTGGCAGTGGCAATCAGGCTACGGCCAGTCCGGCCCTGGTGGCAATTAAAAAAGCCATGGTAGGTGAAGAGAAAAGATGGCTTTTATCATACCTGAGTCTTTTGTGTGTCTGCTATGTTTGTGTGTATGCCTGTTTTTGTAAGAAAAAGTGAAAGAAAGAGAGAGAGAATCAAGACACTCTCAGGAGGTATTTTATAGAAAATGTGTGGCACTTTGTTTGTACATGTCTGCTCTGCGACAAAGATTCTTAAATAACGTAAAAGGGAGGGTTGGTGGGTGGGTGGGTGAGTGAGTGGATGAGTGAGTGGATGGATGAGTGAGCAAGGGTGGATGTATAGATGGATGGATGAGTGAAAGCATGCATGGGTGAAAGAGGGTGGATGATTGGATAAAAGGGCGGATGATGGGTGGATAAGTGAAAGTTTGGATGGATGAATGAAAGGTAGGGAGGATGGATGAAAGGGTGGATGGTGGATGAGTGAAAGGAGGGATTGAGTGAAAGGGTGGATAGAATAAAGGAGTGAAAGGGTTGATGGATGAGGGAAAGGGTGGATAAAGAGATGGATGAGTGAAAGGATGAATGGATAGGTTTGGAGATGGATGGATGAATAGGTTTGGATATGAAGGGTGGATAGACGGAATGGTGAAAAACTGAATGATTGATGAAAGACTGAATAGACGATAGAATGTAAAGGTTAAATGGTAGACATCAGCAGGTAAATGGTAGGATGAAAGAATGAATGGATAGATTGATGGAAGAGACAAGAGATATCTTCTGGGGAGGGTCATGATGAGTTGCTTCATTTGCTTGGTGCCATAAGAGCTTTGGTGCGACGTGGGGGTATTTTCAGTTTCTTCCTACTCGCGTGCTCAAAAATATATAGTATTGTGCCAAACAGCAATTAACAGTATGACATTAAGAAGGTGCAACTATTGCAAAAAAGGAAATGTTAACGTATTATCGCATTTCTCTTTCATTTTGTGTAATGAGTTAACCTGCTTTGTTTATATAATCACATTTCTCGTGTTTTGGTGTGTGCTGCAACTAATATAGAAGTTGTTAAGTATCATCATGTCTTGCCCTTAGCCCCGCCCCTAGCCCCGCCCCCTCACTACACCTCTATCTCATTTTAATGAGTACCTGCACTTATTTTTTCCCCATTTAAAGCACTGGCCCCCACTGACCCCCGTCTCACCAGCTAGGAATGAAGACGGGGTTTTTCTGACGGAGGAGTTCACAACAAGAAGGACGGATAGGACGGTCGGACGTCTATTTTGACAGATGCACTACTCGAGTCCATCTATAAATGGGACCAAAGTTTTACAACTTCATTCCAATGTCCCTCTAGCTGCAGGAGACAGACTTTGAACATGAAAAGGGTGGAAGATCTACCTCACACCGAGAGACGAGGAATACTTAAATGAACAGAAAATATACAACAGTTGAATAATTCGAGAGAGCTCGTTAAACCATCTGAAAAAGGCACAGATGGAAATTAAAATTCAAAGATGGAAGTAAGTGGAAAAGCATCCCAAATGTCCATCTGTCTCTCTGCCAACCAACGCTTCCATCTCCAGCGTCTGTTGTGCGTGCACTAAACTCATTTTCAGAACAATCGCAGTATTGTACGGCAGTGTGTGTGTGTCTGTCTGTGTGCCTGTGTGTGTGTCTCTATGTGCCGCCCACACCACAGTCAGAGTGTACGTTTACTATTCAATTCCACAGTGCTGGATTACACGACTTCACAAAGGCGTTTAAATCCTCCGTGCATGTAATATTCATTCAAAATCCCTCGTGAACACTGCCTTGTGTCAGCAGTACACCAGCGTCTCGGGCCACACCCGCGACAGATTGTCAGGATAAAAGCTATGAAAAAGATTGTCAATGATGCTCAACGGAACCACCTCCATGGTAAAATGCAACTTCCATGCTGAAATACTCTGATGTGTGAGTACAGGGCGATCCCATAGACAGGACTTCCACTGGTTAAACGGATTTCTACAGGAGGGATATTATCCTCATGAAGGCCTAATATCGCGCGCAAGTAAATCCTACTCCAGATGCAGGGAGTAGGCCTTCCAATGTGGATATGTAGGGGTGAGTGAGAGGACCTGAAGCAGGGGGGATCGGACAGACCCTGAGCATTGGTAGGTAGGTAGGAGGGTCATATCAAGAGGAATGAGGGCCAGTGGAGGGTTTGACTGCCATCAGAGGGGTTTTGTCATTTGACCGCTGGTTCCCAAGGACTGTGAAAGGGCTGACCTATGGTGTTTCCTGGTTGAGAGATGGTGTCTTGGGGTAGCTAAAAATTATCACCGGGTTGGTTGAACATAGGATTTCTTACTATTGACTGAGCGTCTTTATGGGCTGGCTCAGGGTCAATGAGTGGCAGGTGAGGGTCTTTGAAGACTGGAAGCGGCAACATAAGAGAGACCTAAGCCAGGCCTTGAGGTCCTTCCTGAATTGTGGCAACAATGGCAATTTCCTGAGGTGCAGAGGCAGGGAGTTCCAGGTCTTCGCAGCGAGGTAGGAGAAGGATCTTCCTCCAGTCATGGTCTTGCGGATACGCGGGACGGCTGGCCAGTGCCAGTTGGGCGGAGCAGAGATGTCTGGCGGGAGTGTAGAGGAGCGGCAGTGGTTGAGGTACGCAGGTCCGGAGTTGTGGAGGGCTTCATAAAGTGTGTGTGAGAAGCTTGAAGGTGATTCTCTTGTTGGCCAGTGAAGGTCTCTCAGGTGGCGGGTAATGTGGTTGCAGCGTGAGATGTTCAGGATGACTCTGGCGGAGGCGTTCTGGAAGGGCTGCAGGTTTTAAAAAAAAGTTTCTGGGTGGTGCCGGCATAGAGTGCATTGCCGTAGTTAAGTCTGCTGCTGACCAGTGCATGGGTGACCGTTTTCCTGGACTCTGTGGGGAACCACTTGAAAATCTTACGAAGGAGGCAGAGCGTGTGGAAGCAGGAGGACGAGACGGCGTTGATTTGGCTGTTCATTGAGAGCGAAGAGTCCAGGATGATGGCGAGGTTTCGTGCGTGTTCTGTGGGAGTGGGGGGGATTCCGAGCACTGCGGGCCACCAAGAGTCATCCTAGGCGGAGGGGGAGGAACCCAGGATGAGGACTTCGGTCTTGTCTGAGTTAAGCTTGAGGCAGCTGTCCTTCTTCCAGGTGGCGACTGCCTTCATCCTGTCGTGGAAGTTGCTCTTGGCAGCTGTGGGTTCGCTTGTGAGGAAGAGAATCAGCTGGGTGTCGTCGACGTAGAAGACGATGTCGAGTCTGTGGCTTCTGACTATGGCTGCAAACAGGGCCATGTAGATGTTGAAGAGGGTGGGGCTCAGGCAGGATCCCGAGGCAATCCGCAGCTGATGTCTGTGGGTTCTGATTTGAGTGGTGGAAGTCAGGGCCGGCGCTAGGCATGGGCAGCTGCCCAGGGCCCCGCGCCGGATCGCCGCCATGGGGCCTCGCACTTTCAAAAACTCCAGAGTTTCGATGCCCAGGGGGCCCCTTAAGAGTTTATATTTTTTCTATTTTGATCAATTTCCGCCGGCTGGTCCCTCTCTCTTGGCCTAAATCGCTGAGGATAGCAGCGATTAGACGGGTAATTAAAGAGCCCTAACGTGTGAGGTGCGCCCTTCCCCTGTTTGAATGAAAAGCAGGATAACCTGCAGGGCGCAGAACAAAAGATAGAATGACGGCGCCTCACAATGAAAACCACTCAGCTCACCCAGGATGAGGGAAAGGGAGCACAGAGGTGAATGAAAGGGGTAGGACAAACGGAATAAAATGAGCGGGAGAGCAGATAGGTGTGAGTACAGCAGCCAGACAAGTGGTGCACGCAGAGGAGCACAAGCAGAATGTAAAAGTGGCTGGACTAGGGCTTTAAGTGTGCTGGGTCCCTCGAGTCTTTACCTGGTGGTAAATTAAAATGGGCATTGAAACAGGCCCCTATCGGACCCTATAATCATGTCCTTTACTTTACCTGCAAAAACAATGATCCAGTGTCTGCACAAAAAATGTATAACACAGCAGCCGGGTTGGACTGGCCTATAGGGCAATCAGTCAGTGCGTGATGTTCTAATCTGTCAGGTTAGTATGTAGGCCGTTTTTTGGGCTGTTTGTTGGCCTGCTTTATGGTCAGGTGAGCGGATTTTTACTGATATTAAAACAAACATTGCCTACAGCAAAATCAAATCCATGCAGTCTCTCATACCTTACAAAAAACGTAAACAGCATGTCTTTACAAGTTAAAAACTGCCCTAATTTGGAAACATGGGACACTTTTCTAGCTAACTAATTCACTAATGGGGGCCACTTTTATTTTGGTGCCGGGGCCTATTTCCTGACCCAGTCTCACACTGCATGATAGGGTAATCCATGGCAGCGATTTTGTTCCTGTTTATATTTCACATGCTTTACTTAATCTTGCATTCCCCAAGAGTGTTGGCTATGTCCAGGATGTGTGTTTCTGTATTTCATTTCACAGCATATTACTCTTGTATGGGGCACACATCGTAGTGAGTCGCCTCCAGGTGTTTATAACAGGCTACAGTTGAGTGCTTTGGAGTTGAGGCTGAAAGCAGTACAACTTCCACACTGTGCCGGTCTTTGGGTCAAAAAGGTGTCCAGAATACATGGTCATTCAATACATGGCCTCTCTGCAGAGCACACAGAGCAGCGGTCCCGCATTCCAGTTGCAGTTGGTATTCTGTGCAAATGTGTGTGAAGGAGGTACTCAATGGTCAAAACAGTGACAGGGTGATCGTAAAATAATTTGTTGTTACTCATTTATCTTAAACAGCCATTGTCAAAACCAATACCCCTGGCTGTTTTTAGATGTAAGTCAGTTGTTGTCTTATATTTCTGGATTCAATCACAGAAAGCTGAGGGAAAGATGAGAAAAAGAGTAGAGCATTTAGGGGAAGGTGGATTTAAAAGGGTCGGCATCAACAAGAAAAGATAAGATGCTCCAGGAGGATGGAAGGGGAGAGGTGGATGTAAATGAAGCAGAATATGGAAAGAAGTAATGAGGCTAGGGGAGAGATGAGAGTTGAAGGGGAGTGTATGGATAAGATGTATGGATATAAGAGAGACAGAACCAGCAAGGGAACATAAGCAGAGTGGGGGAAGAAGTATTGGTGAGAGATGGATGGAAGAAAGCAGGACCACTGAAAGATGTCAGAGGTTGGGCGGGATGAGACAGGAGGGGAGAGGTGGAAGTTAGAAGGGTCAGAAGCAGCAAGATAAATTTGAATCCTAGAAAAAAGAAGTCAACTTCCAAATCTCTTTCATAAAACGTAATTTACTCATTGTCAATGTGGCGGCTTCTGACAACTCTAGGAGTTTGAAGTAGCATTTGTGCTGTATCAGATGATTTGTGGCTGACTCTTGATTGTGGAGTTAGAGCAGCCTTAATACTACTAAAACTTAGCACCACATTTGACACTGTTTCTTAGCCAGTGCTTATAAATCAACTAGTACAACCTGGAATTTAAGTACCCACCTGGTGTGGTTTACCTGTATCCGATTTGAAAAATCTGAAACAATCCACTCACCACCTATTTCTATTATGTTCTAAACCTCTGACTCGTGGAATTTATTGGGTCTCCACTGTTCAATCTATATAATTCCCAGTTAGCCTCACTCATACAGTATTTTGGTTTCCTGCTAATGTCTTGCGCATATTGATACCCAAACATCACTTCCCTCAGTGGCAATCTGGTTGTTGCCCAAGAATATGTTTGGACTTGTATACTAACAGTTGATTTCTGAATGAAGACAAATTCATTAAAACCTTAGTGATAAATCAAGGGTTCTCATTTTTAAAGGATCTCATACCATATGGTGTTCTCTTTGGTGGAGCTGGGTCAATCGCCCACATTGGTGGAGTCAGCAGAAAAATCTTCGATTCATTTTCCAGCATCTTCTCTTTTTTTATTCGGAACAGATTAACCATGTTTCATCCACTTGCTTTTACTACATCCATAAGCAACACAAAATCATCCCTTTTCTCCCCTCGCACTACAGTGAAGCTGTTGTGCAGTCAGTTATCTTCTCACTAGATTATGCAAATGCCCTCTCTCTTGGGCTTCCCACCTTTTAGCATTCAGTACCCTTTAAATCATTCAGGACAGTGCTAGGCTCCTCATCTGAGATTGCTGCATCGCAATGCTATTTCTTCTCACCTTTCTGCTGTCTGCTGTGTTTTTTATTTGAAACCCTCTATCTGCAAGGCACTATCCATTTGTCATTGTGCACTGCTTTAAAAAGCACTCCGTACTGTTCATTCCAGAATCCCATACCCTATGCAATCCTAAAATTTAGATGGCCCTGATTGGAGGCAGATCCTTCTCCTTTCTAGTTGTGCTGGACTGGGACTCTCTCCCTCTTGAGCTCTGGTGTGACTCCAATTTTTTGGAAAAACACTTAAAACTGTCCTTTCTCCACATAAGTAAAGTCTACACCTCTCCTTTGGAGTTCTTAGTGCCAGAATGCCCGATTTGCATATCATTTTCATTCATCCCATTCAAGAGAACAATAACTAAATTAAATTCATTTAATGTATTTCCACTTATTAGCGATTTAAAATTGATGTACGTATTTTATTTGGATTATTAATGCTATTTCTAACCATTTTACATATATCAAAACTAGGTAAGTAGCTTCTTGCAAAGCGGCTTCAAACAATGCCATATAATTAATGTCCAATTGATATTACCTCTTATGAGGCCACTTCCTGTCAGGTTAAATCTTATGCAAATTATAGGGGCCCCGCATGTTCCTATTCTGCCCGGGGCCCCACAAATCCTAGGACCGGCCCTGGTGGAAGTCTGACTCTCTGCATTCAGCCGGTGAGGAAGGAGCGGATCCCTTCTAGGGCTTTGTCGCAGATGCCGGCATCATGGAGTCTTGCGCAGAGGGTGTGGTGGGAGACGGTGTCGAAACCGGCTGAGAGGTCCAGGAGGATGAGGGCTGCAGTCTCGCCTCGGTCGAGGAGGGTGTGGATGTCGTCTGTAGTGGCGAGGAGAGCAGTCTCAGTGCTGTGGTTGCTTCTGAAGCTCGATTGGGAGAGATCCAGGATGTTGTTCGTTTTGACGAACTCAGCGAGTTGGGCGTTGATGGCTTTCTCAATGAGTTTGGCTGGGAAGGAGAGGAGAAAGATGGGTCTGTAGTTCTTGAGGTCTGTCGGGTTGGCTGAAGGTTTCTTCATCAGGGAGATGATCCCTGCATGCTTCCAGTCTTCTGGGAAAGTTGCGGACTCAATGGAGTAGTTGATAGTGTGGCAGAGTTTGAGTGCGATGGACTCTGTTGAAGATGTGGTGAGGGCAGGGACCTGAGGGGGTTCCGGAATGGATGCTCTTCATGATCCTGGAGGGGTCTTTGGGGTTGAGGGTAGTACAGTTGGTCAAGGTCTGCTGGGGGCTGGAGCCCTTGGGTGCGGTGGTTGCGAGTGGGGTGGGTCTTGTATTGCAAGCTGTCGTAGATCTCCTTGATCTTGTGGTGGAAGAAGGTGGCAAGGTTGTTGCAGAGGTCTTGGGATGGGGTTGATGTCTGCTTTCTCTGTGCTGGGTTTGGCAAATTCTTTGACTACGGCCAAGAGTTCCTTGCTGTTGTGTGCATTGGCGTTGATGCGTTCCTCGATGGGTGCTTTCTTTGTTGTTTTGATGAGGCGGTGGTGTGTGGTGATGGCGAATTTGAAGGCTGCGTGGTCTTCCGTGATCTTGCTGCTCCTCCATCTTTTTCAAGCCGCCTGCAGGTGCGCCGGAGAACCAGCTGGCTTTCTTGGAGGGCTGCTCGCCTGGGGGTTTCTTGAGGTGGACCAAAGTGTTTCGGCGCAGTCGGAGATCCAGCGGTGGAGGTTGCGTGCTGAGGTGCTGGCATACGTGGATGTCTGTGGTGGGGTCTTGCTGAGGGAGGTGGTGAGCTGTTCTTCGGTGACCTTGTGTCCGCTATTGTGAGGCTCGCGGTAGGAGTGGTGGCATACGGTGGGTTTGGTGAAGGAGAAGTCGACGCAGTGGTGGTCGGTCCAGTGTGGCTCGGAGGTGTGGTTGGCAGAGATGATGTTGCTTGCGGAGAAGATGGGGTCGAGCGTGTGTCTTGCTGAGTGGGTTGGTGTTGTGACCAGTTGCTTGAGTCAGATGGTGGCGAGGTTCTCCAGTAGGGATGAGGTGTTGCGGTCTTCGAGGTTGTCCAAAAAGGAAATTGAGATCGTCAAGGAGGATGTAGTCTGTTGAGGCGAGAGCATGGTGAGCGATGAAGTCGGCTATGGCTTCGCTGAAGGGGGTGGGGTCCGGGAGGTCTGTAGACCAGGGTGCCACGGAGAGTGGCATTCGGGTTGGTCTGGACCTGGAAGTGGAGGTGCTCCATGTTTGGCGAGTGGTCGTCGGAGCTGGTTGTGAGGCGAAGGGTGTCTTTGTGTACGATGCCGATGCCTCCTCCCGGTCAGTTGACGCGGTCCTTGTGGATGATTTTGTATTCATCAGGGATGGCGGTCGCGATGTCTGCGGATGAGCTGGCGTTCATCCAGGTTTCTGTGAAGAAGGCGATGCGGGGGAGGTGTAGTCGAGCAGGTCCCAGATCGTCACGGCATGTCTTTTGAGGGAGCGGGTGTTGATAGGATACATCTGAGGTGGTCGGGTCCAGTTGTTGAGGGTCGTGTGGTCGGTAGGTCTGGTGTGTGGAGGCCGGCGAAGGTGTAGCTGCTGCAGGTGAACGGGCCTTTGGTGTTCTTCAGCGACGTGAGGTGGCAAGCAGAGTGGCGTCCAATGTTGATGGCGTGGAGGGTACTGGCGTCGTAGCGGTGGACGTTCTGAGAACCAGGGTCTGAGGCGCTGTCCAGGTGCAAATGCACCTGCCTTTGGTGCGCCAGCTGCTTGCAGCGGCCGCCATTAAGTAGTGTGAGGGCTGGACAGCTGGGAGGCGGGAAGTGGAAAAGCGGCTCTGGAGGGGGGCGGGCCGCAGGGGGAGAGTAGGAACACAGAGGGAAAAAGATGCAAAAACTGAAAAGAGGCAAGAATGAAAGAAAAGAGGCAAAAAGCAGAAAAGATGAAAGGAAGGAAAAAGAGATCAGAAAGGTAGAAAGCAGAGAGATAGAGGGCAGAGCAGCAGAAGAGCAGAGTTGCTCCCACCTGGATCACCAGGGATGAGGTGCAGGCGGGTGCCTGCGGGTGGAGGAGGGCCTCGAACTCAGACCAGCAAGGGTCAGGGGCAGCAGCTACCTGGCGGAGCTGTGCAGGAAGGGAAACAGTTCGCTGACAAGGTGATATGTGATGATACGCTGTGGGATATCTTAAAAATGGGCTGAGGGTAGAGGAGCCAAGATGGCTGCGTAGATGGAAGCATACCTAATGCTCCGTGCTGAGGCCCCTGGTAGCAAGCGCTCCCTAGTGCCAAGACCTACAGATGGCGCGAGCCCTGCACCCCTTGAGAGCAGAGGGGCTGGAGGGTGCCTGCAGCTCCGGCTCCTGCTCATGGGGCTAATGCAGTTGGATTGACCCCTGGCACGAGGCGGAGGCTTAAAATGGCAGCCTTAGTGAAGACGAAATGGCCAGGGGCTGCAGCTGGCCTTGGCAGACTTAACACCCCAGCTGGGGGAGTGCAAACGCCTTCGAAAAAAAACTGTCACCGGTGCCGTTGAGGAGACCGCTTCTGGCATAATGCAGCTAACGTTAGAGGCGCCATCTTGTTAGATGTTCGGGCTGGACTGTTCCCATTGGGCGCAGGGTCAAGACTGATTTGCATATGGCTGGGTCCAAACTGGAATGGCATGGTGAGCAAAAAAACGATGGATTTAGGCCCAGATCTTTGTACTGGGGTGAATGTATGACATTGTTCTGCATTCTGTCCATCAATTGTTGTTTTTGCATCTTGTTAGATGAGGCATAGAGGTGAGCCAGTCCTAAACAGGAGTGGTAGGTGTCCCAGAGAGGCAGAAGAGAGGCCCGGAGTTGCCTGCATATATTACACCTTGAAAGCAGCAAGGAGGAGAGAGGATCCTCGCCCTGTGAAGCAGTGACCATGGTGTGGAGGTGAGAGGACCGACTGGACAGCTGAGAAGAGTATGGGAATATTCATGGGGAACACCATGGCCGGTGCAGGACGCTCATTGATATGGAGGTAGGTAGCCACCATCCACCCCACCCGACTACCGGGGCAGAGGTCTTTCCTGGACATTTATATTGGATAAACATTAATAGTGGGACAGCCTGGGTAAACAGCACTGTGCCCTGGCTGAAACCTAAATCACCAGCCATACCACAGGGAGCAGAGACTAACTACATTTTCGATCTGGATAACAGGCAAGCTGTCCTGCCTCTCTTGAGTCTGCCTGTCCCACAGCTGATCTGCACGATTTTCCCCAAAATTAGCTGCCAAGTGAATGCCGGCTTAGACCGTCAGGAGTACCCAGGCCAAGGGGAAAAGAGAGAGCAGTCTTAAAGACATTTGGTCAAAGAGCTCCCAGGTAGAGAAGGATTGCTTCCAGAAAGATAAACCAGGGACCTCCCATGGAAGCACTAACGAAAGGTTACACACATAATTCAGTGCGGCATGCATCACATGTCAGTACCTAGAATCACTATTTGCTGGCCTCCGAGATAACCTGAGAGGTCTCCATGCCGACATTAGTAGAGAGCTCACGGAACTCAAAAAGATGTCAAAGACTTGGGGGATCACATCTTCACACCTAAGAGCAAAGGTGCATGGGAGGAAGAGCACGATTTAATTAAATCCTACCCTTTTGCACCAAGGGCAAAACATACGGATCCAAGAACAACTAGAGGACTTGAAGAACACTTCCTGCCACAGCAACATTAGAGTCTGAGGGATCCCCTCTAGCAAAACCGATGATCGCCTCGAGGAGTTTGTCCACTCACTTTTCAAGGACTTGCTGGGATCTGACTCTCCGGTATGTACCGAACTGGATAGAATGCACTGGATGGGCGGGCGACATCGCTCGGACAAGCCCCTACCCAATGTCATTGCACGAGTCCACCACTAATATCCTGAAAGAAAAGATAATCAACACAGCCCAGCAGAAAGGGATCTTAAGCATGGAGGGAGCTAAAATACAGATTTACCTCAACTTGTCCCTGCTGACATTACAAAACAGATGAGATTTCAAGCCTCTGATTATTTACGGAAGGAAAATATGAAGTACTGCTGGGGCCATCCCTTTCACCTCATGTTTATGGGGGAAGGCAAGATTAGCTCAATCTATTCCTGGGCGGAGCCAAGAGACCTGCTACAGCTGGGGATCTGGGTCAAGGACATCAACTGCAGGAGAGAAGATCGGTGAGCAAGACAAACAAGTCACAAGAAGGGCATTAAAGCATGGTTGGCCATGCACTGACGGAGTTAAGGCCCTCACATAAAAACACAGAGAAAGAGAGAAAAGACCTGATTAGCAGCCTCATATCAGCAAGCAAAATTCTAGCTTGGGGTGGGTGCCCTCCAGTCGCTGGATGCCAGCCTGAGCAGTATTGATAACTCCAACGATAAGACGCTGCTGAAGTGCAGAGAGAGACATTAAATGATGGGGGCCGTGGGCGGAGGAGGAGGCGAGAGACCCACTGAGACGTCTGGTACGATATGTCTACTAGAACGCATTGTGTGAATTGGTTATACTGTTGGTTATACTGTTTGTGGCATGTTTTGCGTATATAAGGTTTATTTTGTACCTCCATATTATCCCTGTCACTGTGCTTCGAGTAGTGGTACCATGCCATACTCAACGAGCACACCATATACTGTTCTCTACGTTCAACTTGACCTCCCTTAACATACAGGAGCTGAAACAGCATAAAAAAGGCATAAACTTTAGCACTTTCGGCAGAAACATGACCCAGACGTCACCTTCCTTCAAGAGACCTATTTCCTATGTAAGGATCTCTTTGGAATGCCCATACAATATTGTGCAGAAGCACCTACTGAGACAGCAAGTGTGCTGCTTTTTTGGCAACAGCAGTCTAGCAGGGAAGAAGGTGATTATAGAGAGGGATTCTGAGAGGCCGTCCCCGAAAGTGCAGGGTCACCGGTCATGCACCACATATATAAGTATCTATGCCTCAAACACTGGGCAAGACAGTCCTAAATATTGTTTACTAAATATGGTCCCATTGGGTATAAGCTTTCTATTATTCACTCTAATGAGAAATACTTTTGTGAACAAAAATTGGGACACAATATTTATGCAAGACGATATTTTGACAATATTCTGCTACCAAATCCTGTTCTGTGTGTGAAGCAAGCTTACATTGAGCCCATGATATACCTATTTTGTGTATGTGGAAAGTGGCACTGCTGCTTCCTCTGCTGTACCTCTTTAGCATTTGAAGGGAAGCTTGCACTGCTGCTGCTAATAATGCACGTCTGGTCTGGGTGTTGGGGAAGCTTACACTGCTCCTAATTGTGCTCTCTGTATCTACGTTGTCCTTTGTATGCACTTTTCAGTTAATGTTAACTGTCAAACATTTTAGAAGGTGACGTCACTTAGGAAATGGGAATAAATGTACTATTACTCAAGGTGGGTCCGAATGCTACAGTTTGAGCATCACTTATGGGCCTGGAATGCCCTTGTTTAGATTGCATTGAGAAAAAACATAAAGACAACCAAATCAAGAGGACAGTTTAAAGAGGATTGTGAGATCACCATCCGCAGAAGTTTTTGATGCAGTCATGGTCAGTAACTGATATGCCAAACGCAGACTAGCGTTTGAGCCACATCCATTCTTGGTAATGCACTCAAGAAGGCTGAGGATCACTGCCACGAAGGGAGAGCAGCCAGTGATTAACACATCATTTTTTGTACAAAATATTATTGTCTCGCCCTCACCATAATCACAGATCCCTATCCAGCCCAGACTGATATGAGTCATCCTCACCATGCCAGGACGCTAGTAACTTCACTCCATCTGCTGTTGCATATACTCTTGACCGCCCCCCCCTCCCTGACTACTGCAGAGACTCTAATTTAAGACAGAACATCTCCAGTGGTCTCCAGAAACAACTGCGATAACCCTAACTCAACGCTGTATTGGTTGTGATATTCCCTCAGCCAGAAAAGCAAATTACCCCTCACGCCTCAGGCCCTATATTATTACCTAAACCTGTATTTGTGGAATACCATAGTTCCAAAAGCCTTTGGAGTGTATGACTGTTTTCTTCCCAATTCTTTCTGTGGTTGCAGTCATCATTTGTTTTCTTTATGGGCTCGTAGGGCATATATTGTTGCTAAACCAAAACGAACATGTCAACTAAGAGGTTGATAAGATGAATAACAGATCACAACATGCAGTATGGCTAAATAAGCTGCATACAGTGAGATAATACATCTGGCTGCTGTACCACGGAGGATACTTGCTGAGTGAAGCCATTTGAGTTTGGTGCTAGGGTTCATAATGGCTCACTCATCCCCATTGCACCCAGACACAACAAGTAGGTGGCATGAATATCTGGACAGCTCTTCAAGGCCTGGCCACATTTTCCGATATGGTGGGATGACTAGGTGTTGTCCTGATACACAAGTAACAGAGGTATGAATTTTACAAGCATCAGTTTCAAAGACATTAAGTTGGGGACAACTGAAAATTCTCAGCATGGTTTATCAAGTTATATATTTTTGTAAAGCATATAACCTTCCCAATAGGGTTATTCAGGCCCAAGAAACAAAGGAACTTGCCATTTCCCTAAAGACTAACCCACCATCTTTTTCTTAGTGAAGCAAAAAGACAATGTTTTCAGACTCTTTTTGAATAATGGCAAGCTGGCTGCATTTCTCAAGGAGTCGGGATTGAGTTCAATAAAGTCAATGCCACAGTCGAAAAAAGCTCTACTGCCAAGTCTGGACTTCCAATCCCCAGGCACCACAACTAAATCAGAACAAAAGCATATTGCCATGCTCAGCCCAATCCTTTAACCACTCTTAGACTCAGACATTTTGTTCAATTTGTTTCTAGCTCATATAGGCAAGAATATAGTGAGAAATGAAAAAGCAATATCAATTTAAATTTACAATTGCTAGAATAAATGCCCCAAGTCATATTAGGTCCTGAGGGTGTGTCCCCCTACTTTGGGACAGCTCACGTTGCTTCCTCACATATGGGTCAATGTTAATGGTAGAATCAATGAGGTAATAGTGAATTAGATAAACTTAGATAAAGAGCCCTGCTAGAAGCGCATCTCCATGCACAGTAACCTACCAAAGTATAGCAGGTGTTTTTCACTCCACTCTATCACCATGCCATGCATGTTACTGCTCTACAACATACCAACGATGAACCAATACAGACCAGGACCTTGTCGGACGAAAATGTATTAGACAGCTGCTGCATAAGGCTCAGAACATGCTCCAGAGCAGCCAGGCCAGAAGTCGCTCACCCGCATGGCATCCTTGTGGCACGGATAAGCTGCTTATGACGTAGTTTACCTCAGCAGTAGAGGGAAAGACAAAGCGGGCCTCTTCATACTGCGCCACCTGATCCTGTGTGCCATGACTCTTCCACGAACACACTTGCATACTAGGAAGAGCACACTAGTTATCTTAAGTCAGAGTTTTTCACATGGAATCAGCAATGGCAAGCATAATCATCAAATCAAAATGCCATTTATCAAGTACCAAAAATAATAACAAACAGCCAGGAAAGGGAAACCAAAAAAAACAATTGTCAATCCAATTGGTGGTAATGTGGTGAGCATCGTATTTGCCATCCAGTGTCGTACGCGAGTTAACACCTGCTCAGCTGTGGAAAAATGAACTAAATTGCCAGTGTAAGCCATTCAAAAAACTATTCATTTGTTGCTTCTGATCCGATACTGAAGCAACATATCGTAAGAACAGCAGAACCTGGGGGAATGAAAAACCCACTGATGACTTGGATGAAGACAAAACAGATGACACCACTCATGCTGTCTGCACAGCATATGAAAAGCTACATCAACAAACACATCCACACAAATGGCAAGAATCCATCCAGGGCAGCAGGACCATGGCACTCATCAACACAGAGGCCATGGTCAATGTAATTCCACTGGACCTTCTCCACTACTGTCAGCTACCAAAATCTAAATCTACTAATATGAAAAAAGTCCTCCTCTACAGATGCTGAGATACATCCCACAGCACTATCTTCATGATGGACAAACTATTCATCAACTTGTGCTGCAGTACCCTCCTTAGCTGCAGAAATGCAAAATGCCTGGCTGATCTAGTTGCATTGCATGTGTGAGCATGTCACCTGGGTAGCATGCTAGAAAAATGCTAATATTTGGGAGCATAGGGTACCTCAAGGACACACAAGTAACACTCAACATCGATGACACAGCTCAACATGTGCACAGAGTCCAGTGGAACCCCAAAGGTAGGTAGAGGTAAAGTTAGATAGCACCTCACTCTCTATTTGTGGTAGTGTGGTCGAGCAGTAAGGCAGTATCAGAGGACAGTGTTAAGCAGTTGTTGTACACACTCAGTCAGCAAATGAATTCACACTCTCAAAGACTGAACTTCAGACCAATTGTTTTTGTATAAAAATATTCTTTTAGTTATTTTATTTCCTAGAACCAAGCAAGCCTGGCACAGGTAGGTGATAAGTACTTTGCAGTAAATATACAGATTGTAACACAGTTTGGATTGCAATTGTAAATGTACTTTGATTTGATTACAGTAGTGTTACTGATAATGCAATGCTTTTCAGAATACAGTGCATATACTTTGAATGGGCTTTTTAGTAAAATTACAGGTAAGTTACTTTTGAGATTACTTTTCTTACACAGAGTAGTATACCTGGATACTACTCTGGGACATTTCCTGTAAACAGCTGAGTAAAATCGTTTTTGTTCAACAGTACAATTTTAAAGAATTTCTTTAGGTTTTCAAACCCCACACTTAGAAACTTTTTTCCAAGAAAAACAGTCAATGTTATCCTATGGAGGAAAATAGTGTTATCGGTTATACGGTAAGTATTCGGTAGTGGGAGTTGAGGTTCTGAGGGTAGACTCAGGGGTCCCCCAGGGTCAAGGATGCACTCTTGTTACACCCTCAGCGGCACTAGGGCGGCCGGGTGCAGAGTGCTGAGGCCCAATGTTATCCAATGGGGTATGGGGGCCTCCGGTTGGTGGCTGCTGAAAAGCAGGCCACTTGGTTGTGGGAGCAAAGCTCCTGGACTTTAGCTCAGGGCAAATGGGGAAACAAAGTAGCACCAAAGGTGCACCCTCAGGGGCACTAGGGCGGCCGGGTGCAGGGTGCTGTTTCGACGTCGGGCGCCCTGTTGTTTGCAATGGGGAACCTCCGGTTTGCAAAGGCACTGCAGGCTTGGGGACGAAGGTCTTCTGGGTGTGACCACCACTTCGAGAGGTAAGTTGGGAAGTTAGGAGTTGGTTAGGCACCGTCGGTTTGGCCACCCAAAGTGTGGGGAGAAGTGTGGCTCAATGGTTAGAGCGGCAGACCCTGATGCAGAGATCTGGCCCGGGACCAGGGTTCAATTCCCGCCTCGGCAGGTCTTGGGCTCAATTTCCTCAGACCTGATAATTCTCGCCTCGGTGCCTATTCTAATCATGGGTCCCACACTGCAACTCTGGGCAATAGCTTGCTTAATCTCCACAACGGCCCCAACAGCGCTGGGATGCCTGGCTTCACCTTGGGGGTGCCCAGGAGTGGACATTTCACAGGGAAAAGCCAGGAAGGGTTCCACAGCGGTATGCGTACAGCGCCGGGACACCCCTTTGGGGGTATAAGTGCGCTTTACAAGTACAAGTACCCAAGGCCGTGGGGCGTCGGGTGCAGGGGTGCCTTTTGGGGTCGGATCTTCTTAGCAGCTCCTGGTCGCGGTTGGGGGGACCTTCCGGATTTAGGCTGCAGGCGTCGGCTGGAGGTTTGAGGCAGGTCAGGGGTCGCCGGATCTCGGGTTAGGATTGCAGAGGGGACCTCCTCGTGGTGTTTGCCCACTCGAGCTCGGGCCGTGGACGGCGGGTGCAGAGTGGGGCCAATCCGCGGTGTCCGGCCGGAACCAGAGGTTGCAGATGAACAAATACGGAGTTCACGGGAGACACAGTCTTTGAGGTGGAAGGCAGGCAGGTCCTCCGGGGTTTTCGAGGTTGCTGGCTGCAGGACACACCGGCTGCAGGAGCAGGTTCGAGGTGGAGACAGGCCGGTAGGGCTGGGGCTAAGTCAGTGGGCGTCTTCCTCTTGTTAGCTTCTGCACGGCTGTTCGGTCCTTCTTCTTCTTCTCTTGTAGTTTCTTCTTGTCTGCTTTCTTGGTTCAGGGCTGCCCCCTAAATACTGTATTTAGGGGGCGTTTTAGGGGTCTCGAGGTCAGTAGCCAATGGGCTACTGACCTTAGGGTGACTACACCCTTGGTGTGCTCACCCCACGTGGGGGAGTGAGCACAATCCCTAATCCTGATTGGGGAGTGCCTGCCATCTGCAAGATGGCGGGCACTGAAGAGTGGGCTTCACCTCGCCTCCCCCACCTGAGGGGTGGGGTTGGCAGAGGTGGGCACACCTTCTGGAGCTGGCTAATTTTTCCCGCCTGTCTTCCCGCCGAAAGGAGGGGAGACAGGAAGGGGGCCTGCTCCTGACAGCAGGAGAGGCTAGGGGTCGCATTACAACGGCTGCCAGGCCTTTGAAGCTCCCCTGCCACAGATGGCTCTTCCTGGCCTGGGGGAGGTGTGAACACCTCTGCCCAGGAAAGGCTTTGTTTCTGGGCTCAGGGAGCGAAGGCTCCCACCCTAGGGATCCAGAAACATGTCTCGTGGTGGCAGGTTGGTGTGTACCAGTCAGGGAACCCACCAGAGGCTAGTTGTTTTTCAGGGGGCATCTCTAAGATGACCTCTGGGTGCATTTTTCATTAAATCCCACACTGGCATCAGTGTGGGTTTAATGTGCTGAGAAGTTTGATACCAAACTTCTCGGTTTTCAGTGTAGCCATTATGGTGCTGTGGAGTTCGTAATGACAAACTCCCAGCACCATATACTCTTAATGGCAGCACTGCACTTACAATGTCTAAGAATGGACTTAGACACTTTAGGGGTACAGGGCTCATGCACCTGTACCCTCACTACTGGATTAGGGCACCTAGCTAGAGGGGTGACTGATCTATGCCAGGGCAGTGGGTTGTAGGCATGGCACACAGGGATGGATGGGTGCCATGTCGACTCTTCACTTTGTTTTGCACCAAAACACGCAGCCTGCAATGGCAGTGTGGGCGCGTAAAGGTACAGGGCCTCTAAGTGTGGCATAATAAGTGCTGCAGCCCTTAGAGGTCTTCCCTGGTCACAGTGCCCTGGGTACCTGTGGTACCATTTACCAGGGGCTGACCTGTGGGCAGAGATGCCAATTGGGTTTGGGTACAGTTTTGGGGGAAAGAACACAGGCCCTGGGAACCTGATTGGAAGGGACCCAGGGCACATCAAGTCAAAAGTGCATCAGTAGTCTGGCAAAAAGTGGGGGGGTTACTGCCACAGAAACCCAGCTTCTCACAGTAAGGGGTGATGCTACTTCAGAAAATTGAGGTATGAATTGTCTGTAGTATCCTACCAACCCCAAGAACAACCAAATGTCTTTCTTCCTGGAGGATCTAGGAATGCCCTTGATGGCAGCCACCTTGTCCACCTCGGGCGAATGGACCCATCCTGTATTTGGTAGCCAAGGTAACGGATAGAGTTAGCAGCTAAAAGACACTTGTCGACATTGGCAGTAAGACCTGCCTCTCGGGGGCTGTTTGCATCAGTTCCAAGTGTTGTACATGCTGGTTCCAGGAGCTGCTAAAGATGACAATATCTAAATATGCCACTGCGTACTGGTGATGAGGGGGCAAGATGTTATCTATTAGTCGCTGAAACGTGGCGCGAGCTTCATGCAAACCGAAAGGAAGGACTGTGAATTGATAAAGCCCGGATAGGGTCGAGAATGCTGTTTTTTCCTTTGCTCTTTGTTAATGGTATTTGCCAATACCCCTTTGTTAGGTCGGTGGTAGAAAGGTGCTTGGGTTTACCCAGTTTCTCAATTAACTCATCCACCTGGGGCATGGGGTAGGTGTCAAGTTTAGAGATGTTATTCAATTGTCTGAAATCTATACTGAATCTAAGGGACCCATTAGGTTTGGGAACCAAGACAACAGCTGAAAACCATTCACTGTTAAAGGGTTCGATCATCCAGTTTTCCGGCGTGAATTCCACCTCCTCTTCCACTGCCTGTCATCTAGCCTTTGCTATACGATAGGATCATAAACAGACCACTTTCTGACTGTCTGTGATTGTGTCATGTTGAATCATGTTTGTTTTTCCTAGCTTATCTGAAAACACGTCCAAGTGTTGGAACACAATATGTCGGAGTTTACTTATTTGTTTGGGTTTTAAGTCAATGTTGACCTTTATCATCCCTCCCTCAGGAGATTTTCCTATTGGAGTGAATGTTATGTGGAGGGGTTGCAAATTAGTGACCAACAATATGGGAGTAGTAGCAAGGGAGTCTTTCATTGGTTCCTCCCATTTTTTGTTTTTTTAGTATGATAGATCTGCTCCCCCTTGGATTGGTGTGGAACTGCAACTTGATTGGTGACTGGGTAACTTGGTTTAGGACTACAAATGGCCCTTGCCATTTAGCTACCAACTTACAATCGGAGGAGAGCAGTAATACCAATACCTTATCCCCCGTCTGAAGTTTACGTAGTTTTGTCTGTCTGTTATATCCTTTCTTCTATTTCGGCTGGGCCTCATCCATGTTGATCCGTACTTCCTCCCATAGGTTTGCTACATATTCCTTCAGCCTGGCTGCATAGTCTAACAACTCCTGTCCCTCGTCTTGTTCTTGCTCCCAGTATTCGACGGCCATATCCAGCAAAGTGTGGGGTTGGCGCCCGAATACTAGCTCGAAGGGGGAAAACCTTGTGGACCCCTGAGCATGGGTACGAATGGCAAATATCACTAGAGGTCGTTTCTTATCCCAGTCTCTACCAGTATCAGAAACTAACTTTTTAGGATGGTCTTGATAGTCCCGTTTTACCTTTCTACAAGACCATCTGTTTGGGGATGGTAAACAGTGGTCCGAATTTGTTGTATCCCTAGGATAAGACACATTTTTCCCATTAACCTAGACATAAATGAGGTTCCCTGATCCGTTAATATTTCCCTGGGAAACCCTACTCGAGAAAAATTCTATCAATGCACGGGCAATCACAGGTGTAGTCATTCTAGTAAGAAGCACTGCCTCGGGCTACCTAGTAGCATGATCAACAAGGACTAGCATGTATCAACACCCTCTTGAGGAGGACACCAAAGGACCAACTATATCCATTCCAACACTTTCAAATGGCACATCAATAATAGAAAGAGGTTGTAGAGGTGCTCTGGGCACACTAGCTGGGGTAACTCTCGGACAGCAGTCACAGGAAGCACAATACTTTTTAGTGTCAGAATAAACGCTAGGCCAATAGAACTCCCTGAGCAAGTATTCCTCTGTTTTTTCCTGGCCGTTATGGCCGACCCCCTACTTGGCTATGGGCTAGACACAAGACTTGGTGTCTGATAAGAAAGGGTACAACTAGCTGTACCCTCTGTCCTTCCCCGTGCTTAGTAGCTCTATAAAGGAGGTCCTTCTTGAGATAAAAGGATGGTCCTACCCATTTCTGTTCCTCGGTTGTGACCAGTGTTTAGGCATGAGCCAAATTAGGATCCTCCTGCCGGCCTGCCCTGAAACTAGGTTGGTGTTCCCAGCCTTCATCGGTGGAGTCAAATATAAGACATTTTAAACTGGGGTTAGGATCAGAATTTTTTTTTTACACCTGCATCTTTTGGCTTTTGTCTCTTGGTTTCTGCTTACCCCCATCTATTTCTTCTAGTCAAAATGGGGCTTCCTCTAGCCATTTGGTCTCAGTCTCTTCTCTTCCCGCAGACTCTAGTAACTGCTGGACAAGGGGATAATTCATTCATAAAATTATATCTTCTGCAAGGTCTGGTATTATCCTACCTGTAGATCTTCAACCTGTCCCTGCCATTGAAATTGAATCAGGACTATACGGTATGTTTTTTTTGTCCCCGTGTATAAATGTGATGATTACCCTCTCAACTTTCAAAGTTTGGCCTGGGTTCATATGAGAATGACAGACCACTGAGTAGTGACACCCCGAGTCAATTAGGGCTATCGCTAGATTCCCATAACCTGTTTCTTATATTTTGGATGTCCTCTACTCATATACAAAACTTGTCCTTTGGTATACCCTATTTCCATGGGGTTTGGACTTGGTGCCTTTTGTGGACAGTTCTTTGCAATGTGGCCCCATTCGGTGCATTGGTAGCACTGTGGGCCTTGTCCCACCTCTCTCTCAGGTGTCTTAAGACCAACTTTAGTATAAAGTGGAGGTAGGGTGTAACTTTTTGTGGGGGTCTTCAGGATGGGGATACGGAACGGGCTTTAAACTCTGGAGACCTATGGTAGGCACATGCTAGATCCACGGCTTAGGTAACCTCATATTTGGATGTTGCCTAACCCATGTTCTGGTAGATGAAGGGATTGCTTCCAGGTACTGCTCTAAGTACAGGCCTCGAAAAATCATAAAAATTTTGCTAGTCCTGCAGTTCTAGTGACTTAAATAATCTACTTGACCTAATTATAATGCTCTTGAGCCATAAACTGGTTTCAAATTATTTGATCCTGGGCAAATATTTTAATTCACTTAGCTGCCATTTTCTTCTTTATCACATATAAGAGCATCTTCAAATACGCAAGTTCAGCAAGTCTGTTGTACAGAAAACACTTTTGCTTGATTTAATTGACTAAACTTTTGCTACATATATAATACAAATCTAGCCACATATAGGAAACAGATGTCCGCTGACAAACCTCTTAGTTCATTAACCACATTGTCATCAGGGCGGGGCAGGAATGTTTCTCAAATGATGTTTAAAAACGATCACTTTTAATCAATACATACCAGAAACATGAAGCAGTAGCACACTTATTTGCAAACAGCTGATTTTCCATGGAAATGGCCAAACATTGACCACCGACGTGGTTTTACTGATAAAACTATATAGTATATAATGTTTGGAAATCGAATTTCTGCAAAATTAATCATTTGCAGATCATCAAGTAAAGTGTTCTGTTTTGGTTTGTTCCTATTCAAATCTTTGTTTACATTACACTTCTGAATTGCAAAAAAAAGTTATATTGCATTACCTGATTTTTTTTAAATGCTTGTACTATTCATTTACAAGCTGTTTAAATGTTATCTGTTAGAATAAAAAAAATCTAACATCTTACAGCCTTTTGTTTCACAATGATTGTCAGACAGCTCACTTGACAAAAACCTGTAAGTATAATAAGAGAAAGAAAAGTAAACACCATTTTCCAGGATAAGATAAGAAACAATTAGTAAAAAAATAAACTGACATTTGAACTCTGTCCTTAACCAGACAGCAAATGTGTCAAGATAAAAACAAGATTTAAAAGCGTCTTTATTGCTCATTCACTTTCCAAATGAATAGAACACCTGTTCTTTCCAGCTTAAGTTCACTCGCCAGTACGGACGAGTAGGTGCTAAAAATAGCTTGACCTGATAAAATCTGACTCGCCATAGCGAGTGGGCCAGTAGATTTTTCGAGGCGTGAAGTATACCTTTTCTACGCCCTCCTCTAACTTAGACATTCCAGGTTTAAGCCACCGGTTTCCCAAATCTTGTACCCTGTAGTACAGATTCCTGGGACTGTCACTGGGTCCCCAATGTTCTTTTCTAAATTTGACCCTGTAAATATTCAGCATTATATCTGAGGCGTTCTAAAATGCTCTTCTTTATATCTTCATAGCGTGTGGTTCCAACCAGATAAGTGTCTTGATATGCTGTTTGTAATTCACCGGAAAATTATGGGCAACATACTGACCTCAGCTGCCATGTGGCCAGACAGCTGAGGTAGCAACACACTCAAACTTAGTGAAAAAATAGTCAGGATCGTCTCCTACTTGATACTTCTGTAAAACGGAACACAAACATTTGGATAAACCTTCACACTGGCTATTGTGTCAGTCAATTTAAGAATGTCAGAGTCATGTGCTTGTTGGATATCTAGAATCATATTAGTTTTGTGTTTTCAATGCTGTATGGATGTTCTTCCTGTCTTGCTGTGCAGTTTGAGTCTGTTGTTCCACGACCAGCTGAAGGTGGTACCAACCCTCAGCCAGCTGTTTGATCATGTCTTCCATACCATAGTCACCATCTCGATCATGTCTGGCGGGTTACCTTATCCCACTTCTGACAACACTGTAATGGCGTCGCCAGACACGACACAAACTCAAGGGCTTTGTGACTAATGATCTTTATTGATATAGTTGGAAAAAAGATGCAAAAAGAATATTGTTTCAACTGTGATGGCTCTTGTAAGGATTATTTCTCCTTCCCCGCTGCATTCTTGAATTGGCACTCAAGACTATTTCATCTTGGCAGAGGTAGGCACTTGAGAGAAAACAAAACAAAAACATTCAAAATATTGTTGTACTTTTTGTTAGACTTCTTCACAATCACACACACAGTGCTAATTTATCCTGGTGTTGGGATAGTTAGGAAGGGTTTTAGGGTGAAGTCTTTCTCTTTGTGACTCCCATGTTATACAGGGACCTTAAGCGGTGATCCCAACCCCCAAAGCAAGGAAACACTTTCTGCCAAAACCTGTTGGTAGGCACAGTAAAACTCTGTCTCTTGCCTATTGCCATGGTCCTGTGATGGGACCGCAGCTGCCGGGACCAATTTGCTTTTCTCCCAGGTACCATTGCCTCTTTCTGGTTCGTCCTCCTCCCAGTCGTCTTTCTCTGTTACTCCACAAGTGTCTACCCGGTTCAGCCTCGCTTCCCGTTGCTCTTTCCGTGCAGGGCTGGATTCCCCCCTCTGCCTCTCAGGGGTTGTGGGATTCTTCCCGACACGGCGGTCCTTCAGAAGAGCTGCCACATCTCCAAATGCCTGTAGCCGGCTCTTCATATTCTGGCAATCCACTTCCGGTATCGGGTAGGCTAGCACACTAACCCCTCCTTCAAAAAGGCCTTCCTTGTTAGCCATGTTGGATTTCTCGAATCCAGCGGCCGGGCCCATGTAACAATACCTTACACTTCTGCCGAAGAGATCTCAAAGCTTTAAAAAGGCAAAGGCTACTCCATAACCGACAAGGGACCTTTTCAAGAGACGATGGCTACCTTGAGTCTTGAAGCTAAAATAATTCTTATCCTGCAGTGGTCCAGGATATCTTAAAGTTAAGTTGCTGTCATATATACTAATCCGCAACCTCAGATCCAGGGAGCAACTCCTTCTATGCCCTAGGCGCATCCGTTCGGCCAGACACGGAGGCCGCGCTCTCTCTTTTCTGGCCCCCAAATATTGTAATCAGCTACCTTTGCAGCTACGCTCCAGTCCGAATTTTGTTTTATTTAAAATATCTCTTAAAACCTTGCTTCCTTGCTTTTTAATCTCTAACTTATTTTAATCTGACCTGTGGAGGTGCGCGAGCCCCATGAGACGCCTTTGGGGGGTGATTAGGGTGCTTAACAAATACAATTAACAAACTCAAATTACTCCTTGGTGACTTCAAACAAATGGGGAGATTGAGAATTTCCTGCGGACAATGAATAAAGTGATCCAAATTCCTGATGATGCCAATATAAAGTCTTCTATAAATTCCTGTGGCAGGACTAAATGAACCCTAATTCGACCAGGGGGTATGCTCCAGTGTTAATGAGCGTGGATGATGGCCATTTCCATTCCTTATCATCTGTCTTGATCTCCTTCACCTGCAGTTCCAGATGTCAGGATAAGAAGGTAGAAGCAACATAACATGAAGGTTAAAGACAAGAAGAGTGTGAGAACCTACAATTTATATAGGGTATTGGCAAACAATTGAACTCCTGGAAGCAAATTAGAGCTTCCCTTTGAACTTATTCCTTTGTTGTGGCTAAAAAACAGAAATCCTTCATTATACAATGTCAGGAACATGTAGAAAAATGCATCATTTTGTGAAAAAGGTATATTCAGAAGGCCTGAAATCAGAAGTCAGAGTGCAGTTATGTTGCATCATTTGACCTTCACGCCAGTACTCCTGATTTGAACAAGACACTTGTGATTATTAAAACTACAAAGATGCTTGTTATACATTATTTCTCGTTAGTATTTCCGATCTAGTTTGTGATTTTACAAATCTGCTAATCAAAGGAACTGAGTGATTCTATTTTTACTAACGTTTTAATTTGTTCGTATTTTAATGTTGACTGCACAAGCTTCATTGTATTGACTATTCTTTTTGTATATTTGCTTGTAATTATCATTCACTGAAGAAATGTTTTGTAGCGGTTATTATCAACCTTACAATAAAGAAACTCCTTCTTCTACAAGGATGCTATTTATCCCGCCTAAAACTTCCACCACTCCAATAAAAGTTTAATGGGAAATTAATGTCCCACCTTTTTTTTCGCCAGCTCTCCCTCCCAGATATTTACATATGTGGCCATCTATGAGTTTGATGACCCGAACAATGGTACAATTCTGAAATGTGCATGTGAGCTGTGCCTGCTGATTTCCCATGTGAGTCTCAAATTGTCCATAAACATCAACACTCTCGACTTAAACGTGAGTCTTCATTTTTTAAGATAAAAAGTAACCTATTTCTCTCTCTGAACATCCTTCACACGACAGCAAGTTCTGTGAATCAGAGTTCCAAAATGACGGCATACATGATTGCATAGCCCCTCCAAAATCCATACAAGTGAACAAACTTCGTTATGACTGGAACCTCTGAATTTTTTAAAGGGGCCATTTAGTGTCTAAAAACACATTTTTCAAGGGGCCATTCGGTGTCATAAAACAAAGAGAATAGTCTGATTTTACAGACAGACCTATAGAAAAGATTGTTTTTTACAGAATTTGAGGAGTTAGGGCAAAAACGTATAGATGTGAGAATAAAATAGAAAACAAATACCTTTCACGGGGGGATCCGTCCCAAGCCAAGCCAGCTCTCAAAGGAGCCTAGGATGGACTCAGCCAATGACAATGGAAGTTACTGTTTGACAGAGGGCGCTGCGTCACGCACGTTCTGGTAGATGAACGGCGCCATCTTTACTGACGTCACTGGTGTCAAAAACAAAATGGCGTCACAGAGTGATATGCCCATAGCGGTGCTGCGTCACAGCGAACAGAAGCCGCAGTATGGTACGTCAGAGGGAGGACCCACCGCGATGCCCTGTATTTGCGGTAGACTGAACAGACTAGGTCCATTCGGTGTATTTGAGCCATGAAGTGTAATAGCGAGAGGACCACCAAGGTAAAGATATGTTTGCTTCATAGCTCGCTACTTGTCAGACAGTGCGGGCAATATATTGGAAAATACTCATTGGGATAGGGGGCCCGCGCTGTTCTCTTACTTTAAGGCCTCCGCGTAGCGTCAGCCAATCACCTCGTGGTTTTCCGTCTCGCGGAGCAGGCGCTGATATTCATTGGCCCCCGCCTGGTGATCGCAAAACGTTTAGACGGGGCTTCTCCAACGAGTATCTCTCCAGCTACTTGTAAGTAACTCTCCTGTGTCCAGCCCAGCCTGCTAAATTTGAAGTTAATTATATATGTATATGTATATATATATATATATATATATATATATATATATATATATATATATATATATATATACATATACATATACATACACACACACACACACACACACACACACACACACACACACACACACATGGTGAAAATTGTGTATTTAAAATGAAAATGAGTATATTTTCAGAACTCAAAAGCTGATTTTTGGAGAAAAATAGTTGTTTCCAAAACATATTTAAAGCTTACTAATAGTATTACCTTGGTGCGAGTGGCATTGAAGCTATAGCCAATATGTATAACCTATGTAAATACATTCCAAACTGACAAAGCCTTTTTAATATTACTGCTGGCAACTGTGCGTGATGCACTGAGATGATCATGGCTAGTAATCTTGAATGGTGTGGCTACTAATGCTATCTTGTTCAGAAGTGGCCACTATTAAAACACGAATACTGTTAGTAGCGCGGTATGATTTTCATTGATCATAAGTAGCTCTTAATTAGAGAAAAGGTTGTAGACCCCTGGTTTAGACTTTCTGCGCCCAGTTTGAACCAATCAGCACCGTTCCTGCCTCTCGGACTGTGAGCGGTGTAGTTTTGGGCCTCAGGCCCTCATGATATATAAGTACAGACACGGGATAGTATGGTGCGATAACTGGCCCAGGGCACGTGCGCCCGGCCCCTTTTATTAACAGGGTCACCTGACTGGTGACGCCTGTGGTGGGTGGGTGTAGAGTGTCTTACATCACAGGCTAAACACTAGAATGTATCCAGCCGGATACTACATCCCTCCCAAACTTTAATGAAAAACAAACGAGAGTCCAACCTGTAATGAAAACAGATAAATAACACATAGCACCAAATGAGTCTATACAGGCCATCAGCCAGGCAGCGCTGGAGCCTCGGATCGCATGGTCGGGATGCCTTCGGTCGCCTTGGTGATGTTTTTTAGACCGGCCTGGTCTCGCGGTGTTGAAGTCTATATATAAAAGTTCAGTGTCGATGCATCTGGAGCTGTGGTGAAATCCACTCTGGTGTCGGACATGATCTCTGTGAGTGAGGCCTTCCGGTGGGGGCGTCGTGCTCGGTGACTCTCCTTACTCCTGACTGCTGAGCGACGTTCGACTTGCCTCTCTCGCCTGGACTCCTCTGCCACTGGAGCCTCTTGGAGGGCTTTCCTGCTGGCTGCCATGGGACCGTGTGGACCGTGCGGGGCTTCGTGTGAACCGTGCGAAGGCGTCGCTGGGGAACTGCCAACGGACTCACAGCCAAGTCGCTCATGTAGCCTCCGAGGGTGGTGTCATTGTCTGGGCGTCCTCGCCGTCTGGACTCTGGTTCTGCGCCTTCCTCTGGCGATCTTGTGGGTGACCAGTCTTCAGCCGTGACCTTCGTGTTTCCTGCGCCTGATGTGGAGCTGCGGCCGACGCATCTCTCCTACTCGGACTCCCTTCGCACGGGAACTCCGTCGAGGCCCTTGTCCCCTGGACTGCCACGTGACCGCATGGGCTGTGCAGGCCGTTGCGTAGGCCACACTTAGGGGTCGCTGCAGAACTCCCAACAGGGCCACGGCCAAGTCTTGTGTAGTCCCCAAGGGCGGATCTTCCAATGGCCGGGTGTGCTCGACTTCGGCAGGCTGTAGGTTGACTGGGGTGCACAGACTGTTCCTGGGTGATTCGCCTCCTTGAGCTCCGGTTGTTCGGGGTGTGTGTGGATTCACTCGGGTGGTGCGATGCTCCTTGGTGATGATGCACCTGGAAGGTGGTAACAGGATGTTAGTTTTCTTCAGTGGGCAGACAGGCGGTGATCTTCTGTCGGGGTGACTTGAGGGAGTGAGAAGGACCTGAGGGACTTTGTGGCACCGCTCCGTTGTCTTCAGGCAGGTGCACTGTGAGGTGTGGTGCTATTGATACCAAGCAGCCGGTGACAGGTGAGAGGACGGTCGAACTGCGAAGCGTGGGGCCAGGACGCAGATCACGCTTGCTAGCGGCTTACGGTAGGTCCTCCCGCGGAGCTGTCTCCAGTGACGTCTCAGCACCCCGGTGGCTGGCTTGTGTGGATGAACACCTTCCTCAGTGCTGGTGTGAGTCTTTGTCCTGTCGCTCTTCTCTGTTTCATCTTGCGTGCCTTTGGTGGTTGTCTGCCCTGTGGCATCGTGCCACGCTCTTCTTCTTCCGACCAGGTTTTTCCTTGGATGTGGCGTCCTGCCACCTGTCTCATGTTTGCGCCACATGGACATCGCACTGGTCGCGTCGTTCTTGTGACAGTCTCTCTCCTTCCTTTTGCGGGCCTGTTGCAGGCCTGTCCTGTCTGTAGGACTTGCATGTGCTTCTTGGGGACTTCCAGTGGCACCATCCCCTCTGGATTTCGCGGTGTCCCTCTTCTCTTCGCTCGAGGGCGTTGTGCGGGCGCCTCGAGGCTGCGCCCGTCGTGGCGTCTGCTTGCTTCCGGTGCGCTTGTCCGGACTGGTCACTTTGCGTGACGGGGCTCCTTGTTCGATATGCGCCGTGACGTCCGGTCACATGTCACCATGCTGGCGGAGCTCCTGTCGCTGTGGCGGCCTGCCACATGGAGTGTGCGACTCCTCTCTTGCCTGTCGTGGGCCACTGCCGACTCTGTCCTGAGGCAGTGCGAGGGAGGACACTCTCTCCTTCGGCACACTGCGGTGCTTCGCTGAGGCGGTGGAGATGTAGGGGATCTCCCTCTAGCAGTGCTTCTTCGTTGCGACCGTCTGGCAGGTCGGCTTCTCTTTGGCGCGCATCCGACTGCGCCCTTCGTTTGCTGCACTGGACGCGCTTGCTGCGCATTCTCTTCGGTCTGTCACTCCTAGAACGGTAGCACCTGTCCCTGTGCTGCTGTGCACTTGCTTGGTGCTGTGTTCTCCTCTTCAACCTCGGTGCAGTAGAGATGTGGTCGCTCTCTGTACTGCGTTCAGCAGTGCTTCCTTCGGTGGAGATGTCTATCTCCTGGGCGTCTGCCTGCGCTGGCAGGTTCATTAGCGCTCTCTACGCGCCTCGGACTTCGTGCGCTCCATCTTCTCCTTAGGCACCCTCTCCTTGGGCACCCTCTTCTGGCACTTGGTGTGCCCGTTCTGTATCTTGCGGTGGCGTCCGGTCACCACTGAGGGTGGGTGGCGCAATTACCTCGCTTGCGGTGGCATTAACAGCCACTGGGGTTCGTGCTGTGCTCGCTTATCTCCTCTGGGACTTTCCCTCTGCTTTCAAAACTGCCACTCTGTGAGCCTTCGGGGGGGAAAACAGATCTCCAACTGCAGGCTGCCGCAGCAGTGCTTGGTGGCTCTGGCTGTTTTGAAGCGTTACTTCCGTCCTCTGGGGGCTGGGGCAGCTTTACTGACGTTACACGTGGTGGAGTTCCTCCCTGGCACAGCAACCTTTAATTCAGTAGCTCATGGTGCTTCATTTCTCTTCCCTGTTGCTAGGTACTGCCTTTCTCCATGTTCTGTGGTGTGGGGCTTCCTGGGGCACTTTGCTGAGGGTATGCAGTCTCTTTAACTGAGCCCACTGGGCAGTCCATAGGGGTAGGGTTGCTGCGCTCTCTTATATCAGTCTTTGGTGGTGGCTACCCCAGACTTGCAGTCTTGGCATGTGCTGTATTGCTGGGAGCTTTTATGTTAGGTCCTTGGAGCACAGGGCATTGCAGGCTCTTTCCTTCAGATGCTTGCCCCTCTCCTCTGTCTAGCACCCTCACGTGCAGGCTGGCCTGCAGTGTTGTCTCGCCGGTTTACTCTTTCTAGGCCTTGCGGTGTCCTTGTGGGTGTTACCAAGTTCACGTCTCAGCCCTAGACTTTCTGTCCTTCTGGTTTTTTTTTTTCTGTTTGCTGCCTGGGGTTGTACTGCCGCTGGGGGCACTGTGGCTACTTTTCATGAGGCAGCAGCTTTGCCGGTGCTGGGAGCTACACTGGGGGTGGAGATGCAGGTGAACGGCAGTTTGCGGTGCTAGCACGGCTGCGGTCTTCGCTTGCTGCTATTTTGGGTCAAGGTTGCCGCCCTCGACTTTTCCCAGTAAGTGGTGCCACTCATTACCTTTAAAAATCATGGTACTCTGTCTCGCAGTGTATGCAGGTCGTTTCTTTATAGTGTGCTTGGTTGGTTGGCTGCAGTACCGCCGGTGGCCAGTAGATGGCAGTGCATCGCTTCTATTGCAGGTTCCGGCAGTCTTTCCTGTGCTGCGGCCGTGCACCTCGTACCTATGGAGAAGAGAGCTGCTGCTGGCGTTCTGTGGAGGTAGGTGAGGGCACCTGAGCTATTTCTTGACCATGCTGGGCGTCAGGGTGGCTTGCCTGATATCCGCTGTTCACCCGGTCGATGCCACCGGGTGTTGCCGCTTACACTGAGGACCATGCAAGCCTAGGGGCCAGGGCAACTTGCTGGTGCTGCGGGTGTGGTGCAAGCCATGCGCCGTAGATGCGGTTTGTCGGCCGGGCATTAAGTGCAGCCTCCAGACGTGTGGCTGGGATTCCTTTCTTGGAAAGGCTTTCTGACAGGGCGTGTGTGCAACGCTTTAATGTTCTCCGATGTGCGACGCTTGGAGGACGTCAGAGCCGTTACTGGGCTCTCCCTACCGGCGGTGCTTCCCTCATGGCTGGAGCAGCTGGCGGCGGACGAGGACCTTCCTTGCGCCTGAGCAGGTATGGGGGCATGGGCCTTTTGCTCTGTGCTGCTGCGCCTTCAGGCCTCCCCACGTTGGCGGCGTTGCTCGGGCCTCCCGCCGACCGAGATAGCGCTTTCCCTTCCTGAGGGTACTTCCAGGGCTTATGGGGTGATTCCCTGCACGGGCGTTGTTCCGCAGGCCAGCGGACTCGGTCTTTTGCTCCCTGGGGCGACGAGCAGTCGTGCAGGGTAGCGAGTGTCGCAGGGCAGCGAGTTTAGGCGTGGGCAGCCTGCTCACTCAGTCCGGGAGGTGGCGTGCGCTGGCATGGGGGGGGGGCAGCTAGGCAGGGTCGCTCTAGACTCCTCTCACCTGGGCCCCCACAGGTCCGACGATGGGTGAAATCTTCTCCCCACACACGGGCGGTGTTGGCGCGGGCGGCGTCTCACTTCCTGCGGCGCCTGACCGCAGCACACGCGGTCACCCTGAGCCTGGTGCTGGCCTTAGCAGACCCCTATCTTCCGCCGAGGTCTCGCTGCCGGGCCGGTCAGTGTGATGGGCAGCCGCTGGGTCAGCATGCAGGCGGACGCAGATGCAGGGGCAGACTGGAGTGCGCGTGTCGGGCTACACTTCCTCCCCAAGGAACCGGAAAGCAGCTGCCTTTTCACGCGTGGGATAAGACCCACTCGTCGCCATTGTAGTGTTGGGCCTCAGGCCCTCATGATATATAAGTACAGACACGGGATAGTATGGTGCGATAACTGGCCCAGGGCACGTGCGCCCGGCCCCTTTTATTAACAGGGTCACCTGACTGGTGACGCCTGTGGTGGGTGGGTGTAGAGTGTCTTACATCACAGGCTAAACACTAGAATGTATCCAGCCGGATACTACAAGCGGTATGGCGATTGGTCGAACCTCGCTCTGTCTGCCCAC
The DNA here is from genome assembly GCA_963921515.1 of Calotriton arnoldi. NCBI lineage: Eukaryota > Metazoa > Chordata > Amphibia > Caudata > Salamandridae > Calotriton > Calotriton arnoldi. Next base: position 2,041,366 of record CAWUFW010000024.1, read on the forward strand.
TGTTTCGAGCTGATGGTGGGAGCCCGGTTGGAAGTACTCATCTGAGGAGACGGACCGCAAGGGTTTCCAGTGGCAACGTCGCTTCAGTACAGGTCGGCATGGGGGCAGTTCTACATGGGAGCCTTAACCTCAATGGACGGGGTTATTCTGAATATCCTGTGTAGACAGGGAATTGGTGCGAGGTAGAGCGGCATCCACTGGGTTCTAGTGTCTGTACAGAAGGCCCGCAGTGGTTTGAAGGATGTAATGTGAGAGATTTGCCCAGATGGGTCGAGCAGGAAGACCTGACCTTGCATGTGGACATTTTCTTGGGGGTGAAGATAATAAACTAGTCAGCTATGGGGTGTTACCCTGGCAGGAGTGCTACATATTGTAATTAAGAGAAGGCATGATATCGTGGCCGGATGAGCTCTTATGGATGTTGGAAGAAGTTAACTGTAGGGTCTTGCCTGTTTGGAGGGGGTGGTGGGTCTTGTAATATACGGAGGGGTAGTCTTGGGAGTGGTGAACAGGAGGGCTAAGCCTCAGGTTGTGATGATCATGCCTTTACTGGCCTTTAGAAGACTTTGGGTGGGGGTGATGGAAGAGTTGAAGAAGGGAGACTGCTGTCCAGAGAAGGGGGCTGCTCCTTTATTCCTATTAACTGAGGAAGATGAAGTTGATTTCCTGGAGGGTTCGATCTGAGTATAGTATGTATAGTCGTTTTCCTCTGAATAATGAAATGGCCTGATGTTGGGAGAGAAGGATGTAAACTAGATCTACCTGTCTGGAGCTTGTGATTGTTGTGTTACAGGCCCGGTGAGTGAGAGAGTGCTGCAAAGGCCTCCCGCTGCATAGCAATAAACACACTCCAGTTTCAATCTGGCGCGAGACTGACTGCGCGCAGCCCCGCCCGTTTATTTATGCCCCGCAGTCATATGACTGCGTGCAAAACCAAACGGGTTCGTGCAGGCTGAGTGTCAACTCCAAACACCCCTTTGTGGCCTGCAACATTACATTCCTTCTTTATCATAAACAAAAGAAACCTAATAGCAAAATCAAATGGGGATTGCGTAAACCAACCCATTGACACTTAGTCGCACAAATGTTCCCCATAAGGGGTCAGACAATATAACTAACAAAACAGACAACCATGTAGTTGAAAAAAGGGGCTGGTAGTTGATCTCTCGGATCACAGCTCCTGGCTGCACCACTTCGACTAGTCCATTATATAGTACTGGAACCATTGGGAAGGTGTTGGATTTCCCTGGAGGTTGTACCTCAAGAGACCTCGATCAGGTCTAGTTGGTTCGATACTGGATCTGTCAGTCTCTAGTCTTTTAGTCTCTACCTCCTTGGCCGTGGTGAATAATCCATCAGGGTCAGGAAAGGCTGTGGAGATGGCAAACTCTCCAGAGGGGTGGTTGATGGATCAGTCCTGTATTGGTCATCCAACAACTTCTGTAGGTGTTGGTTTGGAGATTCCAGTGGATCTCAAGAGTTTGCCTTGAACAGCTTGAAGTGTGATACGTTTTGCGTTACTGTCTCTTGGCCCTTGAAGGCTGTTACCATTGTCCCACGGATCCTGGAGATTCTCCATGGCTTTAAATCAAACATGCTCCCGGGTGCCTGTCATTTATGAGTACCCAGTCTCTCGCAGAGAGCTTTGGGGCTTTTGGTCACCTGCGTCAAGATGCCTGGCGTTTCTGTTCTTCACGGTGAGCTTGATCACTGTTGGGTGGCCTGGGGGCTTGTTCCCACGTGGAGTGGTGCGAGATGACATTCACGACTTTTCGCCCAAAACACAGGTTGCTTGGTGCCACTCCAGAGGTCGAGTGTGGAGTTAGTCGGTAGTCTTTTAGAAACGTGTATATGGCATTCTCTACACACTGCTGCTCGGCCTGCAGAATGCGAATAGTCTTCGTGATGGTTCGCATGAAGCGTTCAACCTCGCCATTGGCTTGAGGCCAACGGGGGTGATCCGGCCTTGTTTGGTGCCTCAAGACTCCAGGTAATTTGCCAGGACCTAACCGTTGAACAATGGGCCGTTATCCATGAAGAGTTTCTAGTTTAAGGATTGTTTCCTCTGCAGCGGTGGTCTTCAAGATCTCGGCCTCTGCATGGTGGGAATAGTTATCAGTGACCAATAAAAGGTGCCTGCCGTCCAGCAGACTGCCAAAGTCTGCTCTGGTGCGGTGCCAGGGAATGTCAGGTGATTGTTCGGTGGTGAGAGGGGGGTGGTCACCTCCTCCTGTGGCCTGGCAGAGGCCGCACTGTTGGACTGTCTGTTTGACCTTCATGTCAAGGCTAGTGAAACACATCTTGCTTCTCAGTCTGTTTTTTGTTTTGACAACTCCCTGGTGTGACCCATGTGCAAGGTCTACCATCCATTGAGTCAGACTGGCTACCACTACAAGCCGAGGTCCCCTGAGCAGGCATCTGTCTGCTGAGATGGTAAGTATATCCCTCATGTGATGTAGCGTACGGAGTGTGCTCTGAGCTTCTGACATCTTTTGGTGCAGGGTTGTCAGAAATGTGTCCCATCTTCCTGACTTTGTGGCTGCCGTGGCTAGCTGGAGACAGTCGTCAGCTTGGGTGGCTTCAATGATGGCCAGGGAAATGGACAGAGGGCGTGACCTTTCCATGACAACACTCACATACTCTTAGGCATCCTCGGCCTTTTGTTATTCTTGAGGGGTGGCGGCCCAGACTTGTCTGGAGAGGTAATCTGCTGGGTTGTAGGCCTCGGTCCGATAATCCACAAAGAAATGATACTCTTGTAACTGTAGTATCCACTTTTCAATCCGTGGTGGAGGCTTGGATGCTGAAACTTCAAAAAGCGGTATGAGGGGTTTGTGGTTGGTACCGATGACAAACGGCTGTCCATACAGGTGGATATAGAAATGTCTGCAGCCCCAGTGAATTGCAATTGCCTCGTTCTCGATATGAGAGTACAGCTGCTCAGTGGAAGACGGAGCCCGTCTAGTAGATTATGGGGGCTCACTCTCCGCACTGCTGCTTTTGGGACAAGATGGCTCCCAGGCCTGTGGGGCTGTCATCCACCGACAGCTCGATGTCCTTGCTGGGATCTAAGTAAGCTAGTGTGATGTTGGCAGACAAAGACTGTTTCGTGTCTTGTAAAGACTTTACTTGTTCTGGACCCCACTGCCAGGGGGTTGACGACTTGGTGAGGAGATGGAAGGCCACTTGAAGATTTCGCAGTGCAACCGGTTGCACCAATTGGTCAGTGTGGAGGTGGACTAGCCAGTCTCTAAGGCATCCAATGCCTTGGAAGAGTTCTTTGAACTCCTCAAGAAGGGAGTCAAATGCACTCGCATGGACTCCAAACGCGAATTGGACCGGCTGGAGCCATTCTTCTGTGCGGTAGCTGCGTAACATGTCCGTTTCTCCTTCTGTGACGTAAACTTTAGTCTTGGTGGCCTGTCCATGGTGATTGATGATGGTGGTGCATACGCCTGCCAATGAGAGTCACTTGGAGTAGCCGGAGGGTGCAGCACTGGTGGTAAGGCTATCTGTTTGTGCATCAACAGGGGTAGGATGTTGATGGAGGCCCCCATGATAATACGTGCCACTAGAGGTTGGCCGTCGACCATGACTTGGCACCAGGGTTGCGGCGGATGTGACCTGCGCTTGGCTCCTCTACGTGAACAACATGGACTGTACCTTCCGACTTGTCGTCATCCGCCAGTGCGGACTCCTTGTTCACCCGGCGGCTGCCTTCTTCATGGGCCCTTTCAGACTAGGCGTCAGCTAAAAGACCTTGGTGAAATTGTTCATCTTGCAGCACAATGAACATTTGTCTTTTTGCTGGGTAGTCTCCCATGTGTGAGGTGGGGCCTCCGCACCACAGACTCGGTCTGGCGGCTTGTGGCGTCTTGGGGTGGTCCTTCATGCTTCGAGAAGGTGGCACCTACATGATTGACGGGTTCAGCTTTGATGGCTCGCTGGAGTGTGGCTTCCATATGGGTAGCTCGCAATTTCAACAGTTCCTTCGACCTGCTGATGGTGAGGGTGTCATCCATCATCATGCGGGGCACCTGCAGGATGTGTTTGTGCAATTTTGCTGATGCACAGCCCCAGATGAATTGAGCGTGGATTTCCTCCTGCTTGTCGGGGAGGGTGCAAGTGGTTGCTAGCTCGGAGAGCCTGGCATAGAACTCATCCACTGATTCTTCAGGCATCTGCCATGCCTGTCTGAGCAAGAACCGCTCGTAGTCAGAATTTGCTAGAGGTGCGAAGTGGGTGGCGAGGGCCTTCGTGAGTGTGATGTAGGTGTATGGAGTGCCGACTTCGCATACTTTCTTGGATAGCTTGTGGTTGGGGGGCACTACAGAGGGGATGGAGAATGGGTTGCTCCTTTCTGTGTCAAATCTGACTGCTGCAAAATATGTCTCAAGACTTTCTACCCACATTGCCCATTTGCGGCTTGGAAGGATGGTGCACCAGAGACTATGAAAGGTTCAATGGTGGGTATGGACGCCATGTGCGCAAGTGTTAGGTACTTGTAGTGCCGTTGGTGTCAGAGGTGGAAAGAGGGATAGGAAGTGGTGGTGGTTCCTTACTGACTTTCTGCTGCCTTCCTTACTTGCGCCTGGTGGTGACACGAACGAGTGAGAACTCCAGTGGTGGCCTCGTCAACTTACCTGGAGATGTGGACCACGTGCTGGGAAGTCTGAGGGGCGTGGCTAAGCCTCTTTCACTCTTGTCTGAGGCGCTGGCGGGGCCCTTGCTCTGTTCCCCCTTTCAGGTAGCTGTAGGTGGCTGGCTGATGACCTCCAAGTGATTTTGGACTCTGGCAGGGTAGTAGCGTAACTTACTAGGCCCTCAAATGTCCAAAAACTGTGCTCGCCAAACATGTGCGGTAAACAAGGTAGTGCGGGTGTCGGTCGCGAGCTGTGGGCCGTTTGTGCAACTTACGGGGGTAGGGTGTGGCCCGTGGGCAGTCGTGCTGGGGAGTTCTGACTTTCTCCCTTACCGCTGGGGATGCCAGAGAGCGTGGTAAAACCAGATTTCGCCGGGTGTTGTGCCGAGGGCGGCAGATCCAGTCCCTAGTCGCCAGTGGTTGTGCTCGGGGCCTGGCTGCTGGTCGGGCCCTGTGAGTGCTGCGTAGACCTCGTGCTGTGCAGCAATAAACACGCTCACACTCCAGTTTCAATCTGGCACGGAACTGCCAGCGCATATCCCTGCCCATTTTTTTTGCCCCGCGGTCACAGGACTGCAGGCGAACTACCAAATGGATGCATACAGGCCAGAGTGTGAACTCCAAAGACCCCTTCGTGGCCTGCAACATTACAGTGATGCTCTGGTAATGAAAGCTTGCTCTGTATCCCATACATTTTCCTGAAACATCTTGTTTTATTACCCTCTTCTTAGCAATTGGGTAAATTATATCTCCCCCTTACCCACCTTCACGCAAGCCTACTAAACCTGAGCCTGCTCCACTCCATTGAGCTTTCTAAATGATATCCAATTACCCTAGTTTTTTAGGTCTCGCCTAGGCAGTGTTTGCGCTTTCTCTTCGAGACATGCTGTATTCAGGATATGTGCATAAAGCTCCGTCTACTTCCCGCCCATCTTTTTAATTGGCTCCTGTCCCTGTCCTTTGTAAATGGTGACTTTTCATTGGTTATTAGGCTTTGTAGTCCCTCCTTAGTACCTCCCTGTCTCTTTTTGTAACCTCCCATGAGGACACCCCCTATTACATGTGTTGTTACGCCCTAGGTTTTAATTACAACCTCAAGGCACTATTTTCTTAAAAGCATTCAGACAGGACACTCACTTGGTCCTAAACAAGGTTGCCAGTGGTTACTTTACTCGCTAGCACATCTCACATTTCTTTTAGACCTATAAATATCCTTTCATCAGCTTCACATAGAGTACAACCTAATCCGGAATTAATATAATAATTGTTTTGTCACATTTCAAAGCTACTAATTGTATATATTGAATGTACTCTGGTACTGTCTTGCCTGCAATGCATTATGGGTAGGGTGGATTTACCATATCTTCAAAGTTTATCATGCTCACCTCTAGGCACAGCTTGCGGTACTGCACCTACACATCTCACATTTATATTAGACCTTCTATAAATTTCCCATCATCAGCTCCACATAGAGTACAACCTAATCCGGAATTAATATAATAATTATGTCACATTTCATAGCTATTAATTGTATATATGGACATAGCTATTTCAATGTACTCGTGGTACTGTCTTGCATGCAATGCATTATGGGAGTACCATATGTGGTGACCAAATGTTTGTGATGCTCACTAGGGACCTCTAGGAGCAGCTTGCGGTACTGGCAGTGCTGGTGCCTTGCTTGCTAGGGACCTCTAGGAGCAGCTTGCGGTACTGGCAGTGCTGGTGCCTTGCTAAATAGGGACCTCTAGGAGCAGCTTGTGGTACTGCACCTACCACACCTCACATTTATATTTGACCTTCTATAAATTTCCCTTCATCAGCTCCACATAGAGTACAACCTAACCTAATCCGGAATTAATATAATTCTTTTGTCACATTTCAAAGCTACTAATTGTATATATGGACATAGCTATTTGAATGTACTCGTGGTACTGTCTTGCATGCAATGCATTATGGGTAGGGTGGATTTACCATATCTCGAAAGTTTATGATGCTCACTAGGGACCTCTAGGAGCAGCTTGCGGTGCTGCACCTAGACAAGCAGTGCTGGTGCCTTTCTCACTAGGGACCTCTAGGAACAGCTTGGGGTACTGCACCTAGACATGCAGTGCTGGTGCCTTGCTCACTAGGGAGCTCTAGGAGCGGCTTGAGGTACTGCACTGAGACATACAATGCTGGTTCCTGGCTCACTATGCAATCATTTGCAATGCACTTGGGCTCGCATTACTGAAAGTATGAGCTATTGGCGTTGCATTATTATTTGCAACACCAATACCTCAAACTATCAGTAATGCGAGACCTATTGCATTGCAAATGCTTGTTATTATAGCCATTTATGTTAGACTGTTGATGCTCTGTGTGTGCTTGTGTTAATTGTGTCGTTTGTAAAGTGCTCTGGTGACCTCTGGCCAAGTACGCTCTAGAAAGCTCAGAAATAAACAACTTTGTAAGCTTAATTTATATGTATGTTGTATATGGCTTTCACTGGGAGCCTTTAGATTGAAGAACAGGATCGAAATCTGACTGTTATCCTTAGTGATGTCACAACATAACTATTGTTGATAAGAACTGTTGTGATGCCACTCAGGGAAGCACCGCCTAGCTCTCTGGTCTTCCATGTCGCCTGGGTCTTCAGAGGCCTGAGCGCAGGAGTGCAATGGTAGTTGGCAATCACACCTGCTATCTCCTGCCTCTCCTGGGTCTTTACAGACCCAATGGAGAGCCAAGAACGCAGGATTCTGTGTCTTTTTTAGGTCTCGCCTGAGCCAGCGCGCATGCGCTTCACTGCAAGGGTTCTAGTAAGGCTTCCAACTCGGACCACACGCTGGCGCGTGTGTTTTTTTTTTTTTTGCTCACACGCTATTGCCCTTTGCCTGCGTCTTTCTAAGAAAGACAGCACGCAATTGGCCAAAGGCGGGTGCATGTCCCGCCTTCTCTCTCCCCTGGCCTAGGGAGCTCGGGAGCGAGCAGCGGCCCCGCACTGTGCCTGCTGCATTCCTTAAATTCTTTGCAGTGCGTGCGCACCACTCGCGGGCTTTTTTTTTCTTTCTTTTAGCGTCTTTGCAGCGCACGCGCTCCACTCGCGGGCTCACTGAAACACTTTTATAGTACCGCACAGAAATATAAATTTCTGATAAACCAGTTAACGGACGTTTTTTTCGAACGTCACAGAACTTCCTCAATGTTCGTCGGGATGGGAGGGGGCAATTCTGTGAGCGTGGGAATAGCACATTATCTCCCGCTACCTCATATAATAATGCATAACACTTTGGCATATAACACCGTCCTAACTACGTGTTATGTCCATCCAACCGAATTTCTTATTATATTGTTTTTCTTTTGTCCGAGCAGACTCGCCATACTTTTCCAAGAACTGTGTCTCGTGGATGGGATGGTGCTCCATACTAAGAATGTTCTCTGAAAAGGCCTTCGCTCCTTGCTGGGCCTAGCACCACGCTATAACCAATACACAAACAAGTAATGCTTCAGAACGTGAGACAAAAGTGCCTGCACGTAAGATTACAATCGTTTTGTGAAAGCTGCTAGGCCGTCTTTCTCCTTTTCGTAAAGAGATGGTCATCCGTTAAACAGCATCCGCCCTCATGACTCAGTAAAGCAAAGCGCGAAGGCTTGAGTAATTAAACATGTGAATATAAGGCAGTAAAGTTTTACTGTATTTAATGTTACACTTTCTTCAAAGTAGAGCTGGGTGCTCAGTAAAGTGCTTTGAACTGAATATATGGTGCTTTTTTTTACGCGTCTCTTACGCAATAGGACAAGCTCATATTTTCCCGTCTTCATTGGGAACATTTTCTTGCTCAAAATAACGGAGTAGCAACCAACGACGAGAATGCTTGCCGGAATAAGTTATCACGGGCACACGGCTCCGCGTGCGAAAGGTTGTCCCTTCATAAACAGTGGAGTACAGTAACGCAGCAAACAGAGGATTCAATAACGAGCTACCGAAGAGAAAAGCCCCAGCTCGATAAAGTAATTATTCGAGCATTTTACTTATAAGCCCCACAGGGCGACGACCGTCTTATCTTCTGTGCCTGCACAGCTTTGTAACTAGCGACTGAAAATGTCACCTTTAACTCTTGTGTAAGTATAGTCAGCCGGGCCACTGCGGGCTGTAAAAGTCGTACATCCCTCGGACAGTGAGTCGGAGATTAGTGGAGCAGATAAGGACACTGCAAGGAATTGGACAACGTTGAGTTACTTCAGAGGAGCACTGCAAACCATATGTTTTATTTTCTAATGAGCTTTTATACTTTTGTTGTTTTTGGATCAGCGTCGCGTTCAGGGGCCATCTGTTTTTTGTTTTTTTTCCCTTTCGTGCTTTAACTTTCGTGTTCGTGCTTTCACACACACAAACACACATAGCCAAATGTATACACCAGTGCACGTATTCACATACTCACAATTACATGCTTACACAAAATCTCTGGCACAAGATCTACCGTTAAAAGGAGCATGTGCTGGGCTGCTTTCTAGCGACTGTTTGAGTGGATAGTTTCCTTGTCAGTAACATGCGTTTAAGATTACGTACGTATTGCGCGACGCAAGTCTATTTTATATTGAAATGCACATAGGCGTGCACTTTGTGCATTAATTGGTGCTACTGAACCTGGCAGCAGTTTGTAATGAACGAAGTGCCTTACCAGCCTTCACGTCACCGCTGGCGCTTTACCACCCGAATAATGAGCCCAAAATATTATGGCATAAAAATATTGTAGCAAGAATACAGACAACAAAAATATCACGCAGGTAAAGTATATGTAGATAGACAGTTTACTAAACTTGACTTCACATACATGTACCTTGACAATATATGTTGTCAACGTATGTAGATGTTGAGTGAAGAGCAGTAAATTTATACCTACTTGAATATACTTGGGCCACGTTTTTTGCTTTCGAAATTACTGACATGGGCCACTTTTATTTTTGTACCTGGGACTATTGTCTATCCCAATTGACAAGCATTGGCATAGCCAATAGGTCTCGCCTTTGGGACCTTATAAGTGTTTAGTTATCCAGCACAAAATCCTTGGTGCAACAACATCAACTGTTGCATGGCTAAACACTTATAAGGTCCCAAAGGCGAGACCTATTGGCTATGCCAATGCTTGTTCTAAGTTCCTTCTCCCCGGTCAACACAGGTCTTTGCAGATCCGCGCTAAGACGGGAAACGGAGCTTTGCTGAAAATCTGCTCTTACAGAGCTGTTGTCAGCACAGTGCCAGCTCTCCATTCTCACACTGACAGCGAGGAGCGCAGCTTTGGGATGGGAGGGGGTGGGATTTTGCAGGTTACAAGAGGCATGTGTGTTTTTTTTTTCCCTTCAGTTTTTTGCATAGGTTAGTAGGCCAGGTACAGTTTGTTTGCAGGAGGGTTGTGGCGGGGTATGTAATGAGTGGGTGTTCTAGATGGTTCGCCCTGTCGTGTAGTTACTATACAGGATCTGCACGTTTGGACAACATACACTGCGGGCTTGGTGTCCAGACTGATTCCAGACACCCCCACCGGATATGTTGGCCTGTATACCAGCTAGCTCACAGTGCCACTAGAAACTCCTCTTACCAAGGAGAGAATAGTTCTTGGCAACTATCGAACATGACAACCCTGATCCCTCAGGACCGTGGAAACTGTGTACTACTTTTCGCTCAGTCACTCGTGCTCACTTAGTCTCAGAGAGATACACAGAATAAACAGTATGGACGTTTTTCAATATGTATTTATTGCACAGTCGTTATACCTAGTGTAAAAGAGGTGTGCTGAAACAATCATTAGACAGTAACAGATATAAATGATTAGAAGCACTAGGAAAGTAAAAGGATGGTAGATTTCTACCATTTTGCTATAATCATAAATACAGGCAAGTATATAAAATACATGACAATAAAATGCGTACTCCTACGATGCAATCCTAACTAGATGTACCTAAGTGTACCTAGCATGTATGTAGGTGTTAAGCCAAGAATCCCTATAGGATAAAGTCAACCCCATTACCTGAAGTGAGAGACTGTGGGACCCCGTCTTGGTCTCGAGCTGGACACCCCCGCAAGGGCTGTCAGACCACTGCGAGCTGGAGTATCTGCATGCAGGAACATCAGCGTCTCGCGTGAGTGTGTGTCGGCAGGGAAATCCTGATCTCCTCTGACTATCTCAGCAAGATGTGATGTTTATATACCGAAGGTATCCCCAGGGGTTCTACCTTGCTGTGCCACTGTCGGACTTAGGATGACGTCGGGAGTGAACCTTGTACATAGTTATTATGCAGGAGATGGTAGTCCTGCTGAGTTTCCAAGAATCCAAGGATCCTCATGCATAATGTATGAGGCTATTGTTCAGGGAAAATCCCACGTTCTGTAGGCAGTACTGTAACTAGGTAAAGGGTCAGTCCTAGCTGCCCGTTATGTATGTAGTGACGAATATAGGTGAAAGGTTGGGATGTTACCCGGACCTATATTGGGGTACCTATATGGAATATAACACCCACTCTTCATCCAACTGGACGACATAATCTAATTCTAACGTACTACCTGTCTAGGTACTGGTACGCAAACCTATGTAGTAAAAGCCATAGTTCTGCTAAAAAATGTTAAAAATGTTTAAAAAACTCCAAAAAGTGCTAAACAGAAAAATTGTCACTCAAGCAATAGCTCTAATGTGTCCGTATATATAGTTCGAACAACTACGAGCATCGGAAAGCCGCGCTGGTCATAAAAAGTGTCCATTTGTTTAGGAGTTCCAATTAGAGTTTGTTTTCAAAAAAGAAAAAGCCGAATTTTTCCCAGCACACGATGAGTCAATGTTTATGTATCCTGGGTTGTAGACGCAACATCACTGTTGCCTGCCTTCGCAGATGACAATCCTTGTAACACCTCGCAGATCATGTCAATCGAGCACAGATGATCTTCCGTACTGCCTGCAACCGATGCTGGGGCAGCCTGTGCGCCATCCAAGGCCTGGGTGTCAGTGGAGGAGCCGGTATCCATTCCAAAAGGAGCAGAGAGTTCCTGTGGAGGGTCTAAGAATGCCGCCATCAACATAGGAATACGCGGGGGACACTGCAGAACATGGGCCGTTGTCGGGTCCAGTAAAGCATCAACGTCTGGTTGCGCAACTGATGGAAGGGTCAGACAGAGATCCAACACTTATTCTTCTCCGCAGAACAGGCATCGGAGAACAGGTAAAATGCAGTCCATCCAGACTGGTCTAAATGACAGGAACCAAGATGCACTTAGTTCCCGTAGGGGCGGTGTGCCTAGATGTTGTACCATGCGATCACGTTATTTGCGCTCCTGGAGTGCTTTTTCCATCTCCTTGGTGACTGGGACGTCCATTGCGTAGCAGAAAAATTACAATCAGGATACCTGCTATTAGAAACCGGATCAGCGGAAGTCCCCCAAAAATGCTTCCGAATACGGAGTGTATAAAGTTTGGTATAACTCCGAGGACCGTCTGAAAGGTGCTTAACAGCCCTGAACCTATGGTCTTAAATAGGTGTACTATACCCGTCGTATCAGACATGTTAAATATAAGGTTTACCATTTCTGCGAAATGGAAGGGGTAGTTTGTACGTATGAGTACCTGTATCTCTGCCAAGGCCTTGCTACTTGGAGATCAAAGGTCTCCCCGGCGGAGGTTAAGGGCACGGTTTTCTGTAAAAGCATGGCTTTCATTCTGCTCAGAGTATCAAACCGTATAAAGGAAACATTCAACGAAGGCCATAGCAGCGCCTCGCTGACTGTGTGTCGGTGGAAACAATACTTGCATACAGTAAGTAACCCTGGAGCTCACGGTGACTAGATATGCGATGCCCGGAAGCATCCCACAACAACCTTGATCGTTCAGCATCAAGTAACTCCCATTTGAAAGTAGCCTGAAAACTGGGGTAATCACGGCTGCCGGGGTACCCCTCAAGTGACAGGATAGGTTAGCTACTTTACCATTGCAGGCCCCGTGTAGCAGAATATCCTGGCATATGAGAGATCCACTTAAAGCGTTCTCACAGTTTGTGCCGCTTAGAAGCACTTCTAGATCCCCACTCCTGCATCGAAATCTGTACGGTAATTACCAAGATTCCTTGATGAATTCCCTACCCATTTCTTCATATCTGCCTGCCTGTTGTTGTTCTAGGCAATACTGAAACTGGAAAGTTGTGACCGGTAATGTTATATGGCCATGGATTAACCATTCTGTGGATGGTGATTCTGCCACAGTAAAAGGTAATCTGTCCAGTTTTTCAGTATGCAGCATTGTATATTTTGCTCCCATTTGTGCCATTTTCATCTGTTTTTCCGTTAGATTGTATGCAGAAAACAGTGACGTACTGTTGATAAAACGCCAAGGCACATAACCTGCGCGCAATGATTGCAGCGTCCAGCCTAATAACATAATAGAACGTAATTGTCCGTGCTGTAGTATGGACAAATCCTGTTCTAGTACATCAATAGCAGAAGATACAATGTTGCCCAGTGAATAAATCCTGGAAGTTAACGTAGTCATGCATTGTCAACTACGGCTAACGCCTTTTCTAGGTTAATCCTATCTATTTCTCGTAATCTCTCCGCTGCTTCCTGTTGGGAGATTTTCCTAATTTCATTATAGACAGCATAATAGAAACGTTTTTGACGTGGCTTTCTGGAACCTAGTAAAAAATACCGTAGGTCCACATTCTCTGTCAGTAAGGATAAGTGTTGTTTCACCTGTGGTAGTGTTGAGGTCTTTAGCCAATTGAGGCATAACTTACCAAAACTGTATGATGTCACCACCTACAGATGCTCTTTGTATATAGCGTGGGTCTGGCCTATGGATGCTGAACCCTTCGGTGCTACCCCTGAATCTTTCTTGACATCTGTTAGTGTCTGTGGGCCAAACAAACCATCCCTTCCAATTGGGGTCTGATCTATTGTATTGTAGAATGTCATCTATCGTAGCCCCTTCATCTGATGTAATATTTCCCTCGGTATGTGCTGGTGTAGGAATCCGAGGTGTGTTCAAGTCCTTATTCTTGGCTATACCAAGACAGGAAGTCTGTTGCACAGTTTCATTTAGAAATATCTGCTGAGGAATAAGGCATGCTCTAAATGGCGCTTCTGTTCCCTGGACTTGCCAATCTCTAGAACCCCAGACTGATTTTAAGTCTATAGTGTCTTTCCATAAGTCGAAACCCTGTTCAGACAGTTGGGTATTAAAGGAAGCAGAGTAAATCTGTTTGGTGTTAGTCCGCATATTTTTCTGTGCGGATGTAGGTGCAACCTTATAATAGAATGAGGTCGGGTCTGAAACGTTAAACCCTGAAAAATATGAAAATTTATGTGCAAACGTTTTCGAACTACTTTTTGGTGGTGTAGGGCAATGTTCCCATTGGTGATATGTGAAAACATTCCTAGGGCCACTGGATTTGTGCAGAAAATGACAATAATGTTGATAACAATACATAGTGTTAAAATCTGATTGCTTGAAAATGCGGCAGATTGTTCTAAATCAGACAACATATTGTTTACAGTTTCAAAATCCCAATCATCGGAAAATGTACTGGAGGTAATGATATAATTTAAGGAAATTTTAAATAAATGTGGTATTTTTAAAAGTTCGGTCGGGCCAAATATATCATAATCAACCTTGTCCCATACTATACCATCAGGTATAGGAACTGCTGTAATGTTCACTGATGACAAGTCTCTTTGTTCACGATGTGATGAGACATGAGGTTTCAGAATAAAGTTCACTTTTGATGCTGCAGAGCTTTGGCGAAGATAAGTTCCATTAACAAGTAAGCAAAAGACCGTTACTAAGCCTATCCAGAAAAGAAAGAAAAGTATCCCGGTGCTTACCCAAAGTTCTATCCAAGGTGACAAAAGGTAAGTCTTTTTAAGAAAGGTGAAGAAGTCTTTGATTTGTTGTTTACGAGATATTGGGGTTGGCGTTGTTTCAGTTTCACTTGGATCCAACGAAAAAGTGTCAAAGTCGATGAAATAGCTAGATGCAGTTCGATCTATTTTTGGTAGCTCAGCAGGTTTTGTTGAGGCTTGTTTATGTAGACATCAGTGTTAGGTCAAATTGAAATTTGTCTTTAATTTTGATTTTGTGTTTCCTGTTCAAGGGGAACGAGTTACATGGCATTGTTGCATAACCCATCATTCCGTATGGGAGACTCTTCAAACGTGATGAGCCTTTCAGTCTGAACTTCCTGTATGGTAGCGAGAGGAGGTCGTCGGCTACCCAGAAGCCCACGAGGCCTACTATTCAGTATCGGTCACATGGTGTGGTTTTATCAGATCAATGGAGACGAATCTCTTCTCCTTTTTTCCGGCAAGAGGCGGCAGAAGTACAGTTCTTGTTCCTTCAACGGCCAGGACAGGTACAGGCTGTCTGTATGATGGCCCAAATTCTTTTTTGTCCGTTATCTTTTCCCTGACCAGATCCCCGACTTTTGTAATCCAGACAGGTCTTGCTGTGACTGACTTGGACTTCCCCAGTGACGGACCTTTTCACTTGGACATTGCTCTGTAGTGCCCTTGATTCATTTAGTTCCTGTAAAACAGCCAAACGTTTATTGATGTCAAAAGGTTTTCCATCCGCCACTGTGCCTTCACAATCGAGATCAGGTACCCACATTCTCGTCCCAAATAGGACCTCATAAGGAGTGACACCCCCTAGAGAACTTCTTAGCATGTTGTTTAATGCCCTCTGTACCCCATATAAGTGATTGACTCAACTTCTTCCGCGCCTAATACTCTAGCTGTTAATGATTGCTTTAAGTCCCGGTTTTTCCTCTCCACTACCGAATTTCCCCCGGGATGGTACGGAGATGAGTACCGCAATGCTACACCCAATCCTCGCATGGCCTCCTTGTAAGCCCTAGAGCTAAACGCGGGGCCACGGTAAGAATGTAATGTGCCAACTGCGTATGTCCCTATAAAGACTCGCAAATCTTTGATAACAGTTCGAGCATCAGCCGAGCACTGAGGCCATACCCATAGGAATCTCGAGCAGGAATCCACCACCACCATTATGTACTTGTAAGCCCCATCAGATTGTAAGGGGCCGCAGTGATCCAGATAGACACATGCGAGAGGTCTGTCTGATATCAATAATGGTGTCTGCGCTGGATGTGTTATGGTTGAGCCCTTCATCTGTTGACAGATGTCGCACTATAAGACATAGTCTTTGGTCTGCTTTGTTAACCCTGGCCACTAATATCGTTGTTTCAGTAAAGAAACAGTCGCCGTAACTCCTGCGTGTGCAGAACCCAGACCCTCGTGTGCAGCTATAACCCTGGCCACCAATATCGTTGTTTCAGTAAAGAAACAGTCGCCGTAACTCCTGCGTGTGCAGAACCCAGACCCTCGTGTGCAGCTAATATCAAGCCTAATCTGCGATCCATGTTTGGTATTACTCTATCCCCCACTCCTGGAATCTGAGCAAATGGAACGTTGTTTGCATCTAACTTGTAGGAGTACTTGAGTGGAAAACCTTTCGGCAATAATTTATTGTCTTTGCGTGAAGCAATGACAGCTACCATGATCTGTCCGTCTATTCTCGTCTTTGAATGAGTGATTGCAGCTACAGGCGCAGTTCGTACTGCCCCCTTCGCGGCTTCATCAGCCAATGAATTCCCTTCAACGTGAACGCCATCACGTTGATGACTCGGCGTGTGTATCACGTGAGTTCTTGGTAGTTCGTTTTTCAACTCGGCTACCTGTTCCCATAGTATTTTGTGCTTAATTGTGCCACCTTTTGAGTCTTTGAACTCATTTTGTCCCCAATAGTGAAGATATTCATTGTATGACTGGACACATTTAAAGGAATCGCACACAATTAGTGTGGGGAATTCTCGATCCGTATTAACCAGTGCCAGTAAAAGAGCTTTTAGTTCTGCTAACTGAGCCGTGCAGTCTCTTAGAGACTGAGTCTTTGTACAGCTTGGATGGAACTTGCCATCCTTCATCCGACCTTTAACAATCGCACACGCAGCGCTGTATTGTTGTTTACTTCCTATGGCCGGTTGTGCAGATCAGTCAGTGTAAATTATGTATTCATACTGATCTAGAGGCATAATTTCATTCAGTAGAGGATATTCTTGTTCGTATTGCAGGAATGCTTGTGTTTTTAGACTTGAGTCGTATCTGTAATCTACATCTGATGCAGTAAGACAATTAGCCCATTGTATCTATCTCGGATGTAAGGCTTTAGCATTCGGAACGCTTGCCTTTGTCGCAGCCTCTAAGGCTGGTACCGGAGTCACGACAATTTGTTTCCCCTGAGCCAGTGCTCTTTCTCTCACTACAGCAGTCTGTACGACTGTCGGAACTTTTTCTGTAGATGCAAAACGCATCTCCGCGTTTGTGTACAAGTGTGATTTGTATGCTATTGGGACAGTTTCACCTTCATTGTATGTTAAGTAGGTGTACCCAGATTGACCTAAACTATACAGATCACTAAATTGCGAACATTTACGCATGTCTGTAAGTGTTTGGACGCTATCAAATCAGCTTGTAGGGAACGAAGGATATCTATATGTTCCTGTGTTCATTGCCTAACTGAAAAATCAGGTCTTATGAGTTCGTAGAAAGGTTTAAACTCTTTGTGCGTTATCCAAAATGTATGTTCTGCCGAAATTCAGGAATACCAGTATGGATTGTAAATTTTTCAATGATTTTGGAGGTTGGAGCAGCACACACTTTTCTAAAAAGTTAGCTGCCAGACTTTTTCCTTCACTTGAAAGTTCATATCCCAAAAATAGGACATTGAGGTGGGCTATTTTTGATTTTTTAAAGTTAAACTTGTAGCCCTCCGAGGCAAATCCCAATTTTTTAAATATTTTTTTAATTGAGTTGTTAAACAAAAAATAAACACATGTTACAGTTGGCCATCACTTTGCACGTTATCATTGTACAGCTACATGAATACAAGATATGTTCTACAACCATTACGATACAATTACTTCATACATAGCGAGCGGTGCGACCAGCCCTAGTGTACTGTATTTGGACCTCCCCATCCCCTGCTGATTTCCTTCCGAAACCATCTTTCACGCCTGATATCATACACATTTTCTTCAAAAAACTTCCTATATAGATTCGTGCCTGCATTAAGTATTAGCTTCCAGGCCATAACCTCAGCCACTGCAATTCTAACCAATCCCTGTAGTGTTTAGGCTTTCTGCGATAGTGTCAGCAGCAGCTCTGCAAGTTAGATATGTTTGATATGGCCCCCAGATATCCTTGGGCCTACAACGTGTTGGTATAAGAGAGTTGTAATTGTCAGATTGAGTGTTACAATATGATAGATCAGTACACCATTCAGCAAGAGTGGGGGCAGGCCCTCTCATCCATCTACTAGCTAACCTTCTTTTTGCTAGTAAGATCCCCAGAGCGATCAGCTTTCTGATACTTTTAGGTATAGCCTTAACGTAACCTAGCAGTACCACTTTCGGTGTCCTAGGTATATGAGTTTCTGTCATGTCTTGTAGTGCTCCCATGACGTCTGACCAATACTTTTGTATTGCTGGGCAGTGCCACGCCACATGAGTAAAGTGGGCCCCCTCAATTCCGCATCTATCGCATTTGTCATCCTCTCTCAGCCTGTACCTGTGTAGCCTGGCGGGTGTATAGTATACTCTCTGTAAGAACCTAAAATGAATGAGGCGATGCCTGCCGTTTTGGGAGATGGTTTTAGTACTAGCGCAACAGTCCAGCCACTGGTCATCCATTATGTCCATTCCCAATTCGACTTTGGCAAATCCCAAAATTATGGTGCTCACCCTGGTCAAGTGTTCCTCCAGGTCATCATCCGTTAGATAGATATCATCTACATAGGACAATGCCTCCTCATCCTGATTTTGAAGTAACTCAGTTACCCTGGTGGAAAACAACCCCGGGCTGTTCTTATACCCCTAGGGGAGTCAACTAAATTGCCACTGGGACCCCAGCGCTGAGAATGCTGTCAAGTATCTGCTCTCAGGTGCTATATTTTGGCAGAAAAATCCATTTGAGATATCTAGTGTTGTTTTGTATTTTTTCCGCACAATGTTATTCATTAATGCGGCACTATGTGCATTTTGTACTGCAAATGGTTTTGTGCATGAGTTCAGATGTCTGTAATCTAAAACTAGACAATATGAATTATCGGGTTTCATTACGGGAAACAAAGGATTATTCATTGAATAGGTGCAAGTTTCAATCACACCTTGGTATTCAAGTTGATCTAAGATCTTCCTGACCTGTTTTTTCGCTTCCTGTTTTATTGGATACTGTCTCCGTGGAGTTGGAGTAGATTTTAGTGGTATCACCTGGTGAGTTGACCCGAAGGCGCGCCTAAGGCAAGCCCGTCTGCGCCCGTCCGCGCCTGGACCGCGCCCAGCGCCAGAACCCCTGGGCCGCGCGCCCCCCGCTCCAGCCTCGAGGACCGACGCCGTTACGATGCCACCACACTCCACGCTCTCAACCCCGGACGGACACACAACTGCTTCAAGGCCGCCCCGAAACGCACACATGGCCCCTTCACCTGCCGGAACTGCAGCTACACCAGCCTCAGAGCCACCGAAGCGCCCGCCAAGAAGGACCTCAACCACCTCCGATGCATCCTACTGAACACCCGCTCCGCACGCAAACACGCCGTCGAGCTCTGGGACCTGCTCGACACATCATCACCAGACGTCGCCTTCCTGACAGAGACCTGGATGAACGACTCCTCCGCACCCGACATCGCCATAGCCATCCCAGACGGCTATAAGATCACCCGCAGAGACCGCGTCAACGGAGTAGGAGGAGGAATCGCCATCGTCCACAAGAACTCCATCAGGGTCTCGACCAGCACCGACGACTTTCTCTGCACCGCCGAACACCTGCACTTCCAGATCCACACGGACCCCAACACCACCCTCAGAGGCACCCTTGTCTACAGACCCCCTGGGCCCCGACCCCAGTTCAGCGACTCCATCGCCGACTTCATCAGCACGCACGCCCTGACCTCTACCGACTACATCCTCCTCGGAGACCTGAACTTTCACCTGGAGAACAACAACGACAGCAACTCCACCACCCTGATCGACAACCTCGCCAACCTCGGACTGAGACAGCTCGTCACAACACCGACTCATTCCGCCGGCCACACGCTCGACCCCGTCTTCTCCTCAAGCTCCCACGTCTCCTTCAGCCACACCACGGAACTCCTCTGGACCGACCACCGCTGCATCCACTTCACCTTCCAGAAACCCACCGCACCCAACAGATCCCACGCCGCTGCTGGAGCAAAGTCACCGAAGACCAACTACGGGCAAACCTCGCTCTCAGCCCTCCCTCCGACCCATCCAACACCGACGACGCTGCCTGCAACCTCAGACGATGGATGGACGACTGTGCCAACACCCTCACCCCGCTGAAAAAAATCACCTACAGCAACACCACCAAAAGAGCCAGCTGGTTCACCCCGGAACTCCTAGCTTCCAAGCGTACCTGCCGGAAACTTGAGAAGAAATGGCACAGTGATAAGACACCGGACAGCCACGCAGCCCATAAAGACGCCATCCGTAACCACCACCACCTCATCAGGTCCGCCAAGAGAATCTCCTTCAAAGACCGCCTCGACAACAACGCACACAACAGCAAGGAGCTCTTCAACATCGTGAAGGAACTCTCCAACCCCAGCTCCAACACCAACGACATCCCGCCGTCGCAAGCCCTGTGCGATTCCCTCGCCACCTTCTTCCACCGCAAGATCGCCGACATCCACGACAGCTTCAACACCCAGACAGCCCCCACTAAGATAGATACACCAGACCCGCCGCACACCATCGACCATGACCCCTTGCCAGCCTGGGCCAGCGTGAACATCGATGACCCCATCAAGACCATGGGCACAATACACTCCGGCTCCCCGTCAGACCCTTTCCCGCACCACATCTTCAACAAAGCCAGCAGCTCCATCGCACCCCACCTGTGCAACGTTATCAATCTCTCCTTCGAGACCGCGACCTTCCCAGAGAGCTGGAAACACGCAGAGATCAACGCCCTACTCAAAAAACCCAAGGCGGACCCAAGAGACCTCAAGAACTTCCGGCCCATCTCCCTGCTTCCGTTCCCAGCCAAGGTCATCGAGAAGATCGTCAACAAACAGCTAACCCGATACCTCGAAGAAAACAGCATCCTGGACCCATCCCAATCGGGGTTCCGCAGCAACCACAGCACTGAGACTGCCCTCATCGCCGCCACCGACGACATCAGGACCCTGCTGGACAACGGTGAGACCGCAGCCCTCATTCTGCTGGACCTCTCCGCCGCCTTCGACACTGTCTGCCACCGCACTCTACGCGCACGCCTCCACGACGCAGGGATCCGAGACAAGGCCCTGGAATGGACCACCTCCTTCCTCGACGGCAGAACCCAGAGAGTCCGCCTCCCACCTTTCCGATCCGAAGCCTCCGAGATCATCTGCGGCGTACCCCAGGAATCTTCCCTCAGCCCAACACTGTTCAACATCTACATGGCCCCGCTCGCACGCATCGCCAGACAGCACGACCTCAACATTATCTCCTACGCCGACGACACTCAACTGATCCTCTCCCTCACCAAGGACCCCTCGCCGCCAAATCCAATCTCCATGAAGGAATGAAGGCGGTCGCCGATTGGATGAAGATCAGCCGACTAAAGCTGAACACGGACAAGACAGAGGTCCTCATCCTCGGCTCCAACCCCTCAGCATGGGACGACTCCTGGTGGCCAACGACGCTGGGAGCAGCCCCGACACCCACCGACCACGCACGCAACCTGGGAGTCATCCTCGACTCAACGCTCTCCATGGCCAAGCAAGTCAACGCAGTCTCCTCCTCCTGCTTCAACACCCTCCGCATGCTTCGCAAGATCTACAGGTGGATCCCGACAGACACAAGAAGGACAGTCACCCAGGCCCTCTTCAGTAGCAGACTTGACTATGGGAACTCCCTCTATGCGGGAGCCCCGGCCAAGCTCATCAAGCGACTGCAACGCATACAAAACTCCTCCGCACGCCTGATCCTCGACATACCACGCCACAGCCACATCACCCCCCACCTGAGGAACCTGCACTGGCTCCCCGTCGACAGGAGGATCTCCTTCAAACTCCTCATCCACGCACACAAGGCACTCCACAAGACTGGCCCAGCCTACCTCAACAGACGACTCTTCTTCTACGTCCCCAACCGCCAGCTCCGCTCCGCCGACCTCTCCTCGCCACCGTCCCTCGCATTCGAAGAACAACCACCGGCGGCAGATCCTTCTCACACCTCGCCGCCAAGACCTGGAACACCCTTCCACTAAGCCTACGACAGACCCAAGACCTGCTGACCTTCAGGAGGCTACTCAAGACCTGGCTGTTCGACCAGTAGCAGTACCCCCCCCCCCTTTCCTCTCCCCAGCGCCTTGAGACCCTCGCGGGTAGGTAGTGCGCTCTACAAATACTGTGATTGAATGATTGACCCTTCATCCCACCCAACATGGTTGCGATATAGTGCAGGAGCAAGGACTACCGCCTACTCCCGCGCGTATGTGTGTTTTAAGTATTGGGGAACGTGGTCGGAAAAGGCTGGCATAATTACTGTCTAGGAAATTGGGACGCAAATTTCCCAGGGATATGTTGAGCATTTACAACGCCAAATGCCGGTCAATAGCGATGTACGGTTCTGAGTTGTGGGGACACGTAGATGTTGATTCCCTACAGATTGTAGAAAATGGGTTTCTTAAAAACCTCTTAGGGCTTCCAACCAGCTGTTCTAATTTTGTGTGTCATGTGGAATTGGGCGTAACCTATTTGGAAGACTTGATAAGGGTGCAGCCAGTCCTCCTTTGGCACAAGTTATGGACATCGGATCACACGGGCTTTAATAGAGACATCGTACAGGACTGCTGTGGGGCTGATCATGCGTTGAAAATACCATGGCTGAAGTACATAAAAAATTTCATGCATGATATCTGTCACTCTGAATATTACGAAAATCCTGAATCTTTGTTGCACATATCAAGAGTATCATTAAAGAGAGTATGTTTGAACCACTTCGAGGAAAAGAGATTAACACTGGAACTTGTGAAGCCCACTGTACAACATAATCAAATGATACTGACCTGTTACACGATGCAACCGTATTTAATTGGTGTTTTAAATGCTCAACATAGATTTGTCCTGACACGTTTTAGATTAGACATTTTTCATCGTTTGACAAGTTTCCCCAATACCAAAAACTGGTCTCGTCAACTAACAAGCTGTCCTTGCGACCAGATCTCTTAACAATCAACTATCCACATACTGTTTTTCTGCAAATTTTATACAGACTTAAGGATTATTTTTATTAAGCCTTTAACGAAATAGTTAAATTTTAGACAATGCAGACCAGCCTGCTAATTTTTACAATTGCTCCCGGACTTGTTTACATGTGTGGTAGTGGCAAGATTTTTGAGGTCTGTCATCACTAGAAGGAAGCTCATAACTGCTGCACCCTAAATCTGTAAATGTTCTTATTGCACTTGTTTTTAATGAAGTGATTAACTTTTTCCTTTTTAAATTTATATTGAAATGTAAGCTTTTATGATTCTCTGTCTGAATCGAATAAAGTTGAATTGATACTGTCTCTCCCTTTGGGCAATCCATAACAATAGTAGGCAGCCCATCTCTTTCAGCTAAAAGAATGTCGTAGCCAAAAGTCAGATTCTCCCAAAAGAGACCTTTAATTTTTCTCGGCTTGTCCCCTTCCATTTGCAGTATTATTTCATGCAACCTATGTGGGACACTTACCCTAGTATCAGGCGTTTCCACCGTGATATGTTCCCTCAACTCTGCTGTCACCAGAAATTCCATCAGGTTCTGGCGAGCTATTGTTTCTTCTGCTGCACTGTCTAGCATCGTCAGAGCCCATTCCCCGTTCAGTAGTTGAGTCCTCAGAATTCTGGGCATATCTAACTTTGAGCGATGCTACTTTCTTCTTTTTGAATTTAGGTTTTGCTTTAGGGTTCTCTTCTTTTTTGGAAGCGTAGTCTGAAGTGCGTTGTGCGTCTCTGGACTTTGTACGCTCTTCTTGTCTGTGTTCTGACCGTCCTTCCCTCTCTGAGTTTTTCGATGAACCCTGAAATGAACAAGAGGAACGTGTATCAGTGTCCTGATACCTGTCAGGTTTTCTAATGTTCTCCCTATTCCTAAGGTTATACCTCCTTTCAGAGGGCTCCTGTTGAGGAGACCAACCTCTGGATTGAGATCTGTTCTCTTTATTCTTTTGTTGTTTGTTATTATCCCATTTCTTCTTTGAAGAAACAGGTGCTTGCTTATGGATATCCTTTTCGGGACTACCCATCAGTGGAGGTTTTATTGCTCTACCCCCCAAACTGTATCTGCCTAATTCTGCATAAGCAGTTTCAATTATTTCCAGTAATTCATATTCCTGTTGTAGAGGAGAGAACTCCCTTAGGCGTTAGCGTATTGCCACTGATGCTGCTTCCCCTTTAATATTTGCTAATATTATAGCTGATACCTAGTAACGTCATCCCTAAGTTCAGAGCAGGTTCTGCTCCATACTCGTTCTGTATTTGTCTTAATACATCTGGTATTACTGCTAATGACGGGATACCATGAGTTCTGGTATATATGGCAGCGAACACTGTATCCCAAGAGGTACATTCTTCTATCTGGGGTGTTATCCCCATGGGCAAGCAAATTGTTAACATTCTGTGTTTTTCATGTGGGCTGGTGTTTGGAAATACCGCCTCTAGCTGTGTTATTTTTTGAGCCACCCAGAATGGCATTTGTTCACGTTTAGTGGGCATTTTACCCATCACTGCGTGTAATGTTTGTGGTGTAATTGTAGGTTTTAATTTATTTTTTATTTTTTGAGTTTAAAAAAAATAAATAAAAGCAGATATATCGCTACCAGGCATATCAATACGGGATACATTATGCGTTCTGATACATGACAAGGCAAGTTACAAAAGAAAACAGTATTCGAGCAACCTCCACCTGGAACGTGAGAGATACAATCATGATTTCAACAGTCCAGCATTATCAGTGTTAAGTTTAGCTGACAACAGTCTCAATTTCAGCATTTCACATTCCTCCTTCAGCATATAAGGCCTCCATTCCCGACGTACACCATCTTCCAATTTACACAGTATTAGCCTGTACCACACAACCCTGTGACTCATTAATGTCAGCACTATCAGCAGCATCAGGATCTGCGCTAGAATCTTTACTGAGGAGATATGTTTGATAGGGACCCCAGCTACTTTTGGGTCGACTGGTGGGTGGGAGCAATACATTGTATGCCTCCGACTGTGTATTGCAATAGAGCATGTCAGCATGCCACTCTTTTATTGTCGGTAGTGGACCCCCCACCCATCTAATTGCCACACGGCGCTTGCCCAAGAGAAGACCAATAGCTACCAAGGGGCGCGCTGCTTTTTCCACACAAAGGTCCCAACCCAACAGAGCCATCTTAGGGTCAGGCTCTAAATCTGCGCTTATGTTGACTCCCAACTCAGGGAATGCTGCACACCAGAACGAGTAAATCCCAGAGCATTGCCAAGCCAGTTGCCAAAAGCCTGCGTCCTCCCTTCCGCATTATGACATTTAGAATTGTCTGATAATCCATATCGATACTGTTTCTCAGGAGTGCAGTAGGCCCTGTGCAGGAATTTGTAGTGGATGCGCCTATGCCTCCCATTCAGAGAGACAGTCCTAGTGCGGGTGTAGCAATATTGCCATTCCTTATCGCTCAGTGGAGTACCCAGTTCACACTGCCACTCCCGTCTGACCTTTAACACTTCCGTCCAATGGGTTTCCTGCATACTGGAGTAAAATGTAGTGATCAGTTTGGTGGGGTCGCTCATTTTAATGAGTGGTAAGGGCAGCCATCGCCTGCGGTACAACCATGTCATCCCCTAAGGGTGTGTGCCAGGTGTGTCGGCCCCTAAAAAAGTGGAACAGCGCTGTACCTGACGGCTGTGTTTCTGGACTTTGAAGATCTTCTCAGCAACATACCGACCCATCTTTGAAGAAATCTCCCATCTTTCGGATGCCCACAGTCCGAAGTGCCTGCCTTGCCCCACCATCCTGTCCCAGGGGAAACCACAAGCACCAGCTTAGCGGAATCTCTGGCGAGTACAGCAGAGCCCCCGCCTGCATATGTAATAACGCGTGCCACGCCTGCGATGTAATGGCCAGTGAATCGAATATTTGCTGTCGCCTAGGTGGTGGTTGGAATAGTGTCTGAGGCAGGGTGAGCGGATCCGCTGCATTTCTCTTAAGGTATAAGTATGGCAAGTCATGTGGGCCGTGTACCCAGTAATGCGCAAATGCACTATGTGCTGCTTTGTAGTACTTTTCCAGATCGGGGGCACCTAACCCTCCCAAGTCACATTGCGCAATTGCTTAAAAAGAGTTTGCGGTAACGGAATTGGTATATTCTGGAATAGGAAGATAAACCTTGGCAGAACCACCATCTTCATGACTGCAACTCTACCCATTAAAGACCGTGGGAGCCTGATCCACCTATCTACATCCTCTGTCAATTTCTGCGCGGCCGTGCCGTAATTATCTCGAATAACCCCTGCTGGATCAGTATGGACCCTGATGCCCAGATACCGTACCGAGTCTGTGGTCCAATGCAAGCGAAACTCCAATACAGGGGCTGCAGTAACCAGGGTGAGGGGGAATATGATAGACTTGTCCCAGTTGATGCGCAACCCAAAATGCCCACCAAACTGAACTACCTCGCGCAATATAGGGGAAAGGTTTTCATCCGGATTGCGAATGTACAGCAAGGTGTCATCCGCGTATGTGGATATATTCAGAGTTTATCATGGGAACCCCAGCCCTCTGTAAGAGTGATATTTGCGGATTGCACACGCCAGTGGTTCGGCTGCAATCGCATATAGAAGGGGAGACAGCGGGCAGCCCTGTCTGGTACCCCGCGTGATGTTAAATGTATCATAGACAGCATCTCCAATTCTTACCCTATCAGTTGGTGATGTGTATATAAGATCGAGACAGGCGTAGAAATACTTCCTCAACCCCGATTCTGTGCAGGACAGTGAACATGAACCCCCACTCCACGGAGTCAAAGGCCTTCTCGGCATCGAGAAATACCGCGGCGGCATTGACCTCCGGATTCAGTCTCTGCACTACGCCGAACAGTGTCCTTAGGTTTTGCGCCAAATTCCGGTCCGGGACAAATCCCGCCTGCTCCGGGCGGATGATGCCTGGTAACAATGGTGCTAACCTGTTTGCCAAGATCTAGGCGTAGATCTTAGTGTCCACATTAAGCAGGGACAGTGGCCTATACGATGAGCAGTGATTGGGTTGCTTGCCCGCCTTCAGTAGCGTGACTCACTGCCTCTCGCAAAGAAAGGGGCATCGTACCAGCTTCTGCCATTTCCTCATAGTGTCTTAAGGTGATGGATCAGCAGCTCCTGGAACTCCTTGTAAAATGCCACCGACAAACCATCCGCTCCAGGTGCCTTGCCAGATGCCATACCTCGCAGCGCCTCCCTGATTTCACCTGTCGTCAAAGGAGCCATCAGATGTTCCCTGTCACCAGCCACGGCATTTTAATGTATGACAAATATTCGTCAAGTGCTTCATTTTTAGTCGGTATTTGTGACGTGTACAATGTCTGGTAGTAGGAGCGGAAGTGATCAGCAATGTTCTCGGGAGTGTGTGAAAGGTCATCATCTTTCATGTCTGTCACTTTGTCTAAGACTCTCTTAGGACTCAAAATCCCTGCTAGCGTGGCACCCGGCCTTTCTCTCTCCCCATAGCATTGTGCGGTGGCGTACTTTCCCATATGTTTAAGTTAGTCATTTGCTGTGTCTTGGAACTCTACCAGTTTTTGTTTAAGTTCCGCGGCCGTATGGGGGCCCCCGCAAATGTCCCCTCCATACTTCCATTCTCCTTTTCAAGGGTCGTTAACCTATTGCGTATAGACCGGAGGACACCCGCGTGTGTGGCGATCACTACCCCCCTGATGTACACCTTAAAGGTTTCCCAAATCGTAGCAAATAAGGGAACAGAGTCTAAGTTAGTCATGAAGAACTCTTCGATTGCTGTCGTTAGGTCTGCCTTAAAAACAGCGTCTAGTAACGAATACGGGGGGAACCGCCAGGTGAACGCGAGGGCCCTAGGTGATCTGTATTCGAGTGTAAGCTGGACAGGAGAATGATCGGAATATGTCCTGGGAAGGTGAGTGCAAGTCGCCACCCTGTTGCTCAACTCCCCCGATAGTAACCAATAATTAATGCGACTGTAAATATCATAAACTGAGGAGTAATGCGTGTAGCCTCTCCCTGAAGGCGATCTATGCCTCCATATGTCTAACAAGCCTCCTCTGCGCATGATATCTGTTATGGCTAGTGCCGCCGCAGCTGGGCACCTGGGTTGACCCGATGATCTGTCCATGTCTGGGTTAAGAATACAATTTAAAGTCACCCCCCCCAGATCTGTGGAATCCCAGCCCATTGTGCTAATTTCGCTTCCAGCGAATGATAAAACTGGGGGCCGTCGTGGTTCGGCCCATAAATACCAACCAGCACGAATTTCAGATCGCCCATAGTGCAGAGAGCAGCTGCGAACCTACCATGTGGGTCCCTGAAAAGACCCGTCATATTGACCCCGGCCCTCCTATCAACCCATAGCAATACCCCTCTGGCGTGGGAGGTGTAGTCCGCTGTATAACACTGGCCTTGTAACTTATGCTGCACGACTTCACTACTCTCTACCGTGAGATGCGTCTCCTGTAAAACTGCAACTTTTATCGAGTGTCTCTTTAAGTATGCCAATACCCTTCGAACTTTCCTGTTGTCGTTAAGTTCCCGAACATTCCAGGTCAGAAGATGCAGGGACTGCGTCTTACCATTTTCAGATGTCCTTGAGACCGCTTGTCAGTAAATGAGATCGAACCACTACCCGTGTAAGATGCCTGGTGCAATTATGATGCATGTTATTCTTAAATCTAGACAAAATATTACTTGCAATTATAAACAACCCACCCACGCCATGAATACCCGCAACTGCCATGGCCACAAAAGTCCCCACCCCACCTCCCTTCAACCCATTTGTACTTAAGAGCCCCAAACAAAACAAGCTGAATAGTGTGACACACTTGGGAGCAGATGTTGCCATTCCTCTTGAGTCTCACCGCCACCATTCCATCAGATAGTTCAGCTATGGTGCCTAAATAGTCCTATGACAGTTGAATACCATACGTTAGCATCCCTCCCCATATAAGTCGGATATTCCAAACTGGCAACACAAAAACGTAGTCCAGAGAGCTGGATGTTGATAAGCTGTCCCCCACCCTAGCAGCTAGCATGAGTCACTTACAGTACTTTACAGTTAACACGCAAAAGAGGAGTACTGTACTTATCCATGTTTGTGCACTATTCGCCATTTCCTGCGACATTGGGGCACCTCTCTCCTCTGTAAGCACATCAGCTAGTCAACCTCAACGACGCCAAATATGGGGCCTGCTCCCGGCCCTTCTCACACTCCGCGTGCATCATCAGAGTCTGGGGCAGTGTCTGTGTTCGGACGAGAACTGCTGGGTGATCCTCGCCTCTTCAAGGCCTGTTCCCTTTCCTTCAAAAAACGCAGGACTGCTTTGGAGTCAGTGAAGAAATGAACCTTCCCATCCGATCTAACTCTTAACTTGGCTGGATATTGCATGCTGTACTCAAGGTTCATCTCTCTGAGCCGTTTTTTGGCAGGGATGAAGCTTCCTGGACATGCAATGTAAAGTCAGGATATAAGGATATGTCCGCACACTCGTGCCGCAGTGACCCCAGCTCTCGTGCCTTCCTCAGGGCGGCATCGCGGTCCCTGACCTCGGCCAGGGACCTGCTCTCTCCCCCTCCGTAGCTCCGACAGCCGTGCTATGCCTCTGCCCAGGCAGGACTCAGTGCAGGTAGGGGTTCGAGCCTCGGCTCCTGCCTAGGTCGCGCCCTCTGTTTTTGCCCCGTTTTTGCCTTGTTTTTGCCTTGTTTGCCATTCTGTGCCTTGTTTTGCCTTGTTGTGCCTGCTCTTTAATTTATTATGCCCTGCTTACTATTGCGCCCGCGGCCCCTCCACCGTTTCCCGCTCCCACCTCCCAGCTGTCCCTCCCTCTCCTATTTTTGCCGGCCGCTGCGTGGTGAGCGCGAGCAGGACATCTGACCTCGGCCAGGGACCTGCTCTCTCCCCCCGTAGCTCCGACTGCCGTACTGTGCCTCTGCCCAGGCAGGACTCAGTACAGGTAGGGGTTCGAGCCTCGGCTCCTGCCTAGGTCGCGCCCTCTGTTTTTGCCCTGTTTTTGCCTTGTTTTTCTCTTGTTTTCTCTTGTTTTTTGCCTTGTTTGCCATTCTGTGCCTTCTTTTGCCTTGTTGTGCCTGCTCTTTTATTTATTGTGCCCTGCTTACTATTGCGCCCCCTCTGCCCGTTTTTCCCGCTTCCCCACCCGCCGCTGCTGCCCCTGCGGCCCCTCCCCCGTTTCCCGCTCCCGCCTCCCAGCTATGCCTCCCTCCCCCCTCCCCTATTTATGCCGGCCGCTGCGTGGTGAGCGTGAGCAGGACCTCTGACCTCGGCCAGGGACCTACTCTCTCCCCCCCGTAGCTCCGACTGCCGTGCTGTGCCTCTGCCCAGGCAGGACTCAGTGCAGGTAGGGGTTCGAGCCTTGGCTCCTGCCTAGGTCGCGCCTCTATTTTTGCCCCGTTTTTTACTTTGTTTTTCTCTTGTTTTTGCCTTGTTTGCCATTCTGTGCCTTGTTTTGCCTTAATCAATCAATCAGGCGTTTGTTAAGCGCGACTACTCACCCGTAAGGGTCTCAAGGCGCTGGGGGTAGGAGGGGGTGCAGGTTCCAGTCCATCAAGGAGGGGGTCTGTCCAAGAGCCAGGTTTTGAGGTTTCTTGCGAAGATGGGAAGCGATGTTGTCTGTCGGAGGTGGAGCGGAAGGGCGTTCCAGGCTCTGGCCGCGAGGAAGGAGAAGGAGCGGCCTCCCGATCTGGTCTTTTTGGTGCGGGGGACCACGGCGTAGGAGAGCTGGGCTGATCATAGGGTCCTTTGGGGTGCGTGGAAATTGAGTTGGCTGTTCAGGTATGCTGGTCCGGTGTCGTGGAGGGCCTTGTTGTGCCTGCTCTTTTATTTATTGTTCCCTGCTTACTATTGCGCCCCCTCTGCCCGTTTTTCCTGCTTCCCCACCCGCCGCTGCTGCCCCCGCAGCCCCTCCCCCGTTTCCCGCCCCCGCAGCCCCTCCCCCGTTTCCCGCTCCCGCCTCCCAGCTGTGCCTCCCTCCCCCCCCCGTATTTACGCTGGCCGCTGGCACGCCTGTGGCAAGCCCATCTGCGCCGGTCCGTGACCCGACTGCGACCAGCGCCAGGAACCCTGGATCTCCGACCATCCATCGCTACGACACCACCACCCACCTCGCACTCAACCCCGGAACACTCAGAGACTGTCAACAGGCCTCGCCGAACACGACCCACGGCCAGTTCTCCTGCCTACACTGCTGCCAGACCCTCACCGCCACCCCGGCCTCCAACACCACCGACACCAACACCGGCGAAACCCTAAAATGCATCCTCCTCAACGTACGCTCCGTACACAAACACGCCATGGAAATCTGGAACCTACTCGACTCCCTCTCGCCCGACATCGCCTTCTTCACAGAGACCTGGACCAACGCATCCTCCGCCCCTGACATCAACACCACCATACCGGACGGATACATGATCCAGAGGAAAGACCCCCCCAACCACCCTGGAGGGGGCCTCGCCATCGTCCACAGTAGCACCCTTCGCCTCACCACCTCCAGCGAAACCTTCCCCTCCGCCGAACACCTGCACTTCCAGATCCAGACCACCCCTCAGCCACACTCCGAGGAACCCTCGTCTACAGACCCCCCCGGACACCCTTCGCCACCACCATCACCGACTTCATCGCACCCCACGCCATCGCCTCAACAAACTACATACTCATTGGAGACCTGAACTTCCACCTCGACAACCCCAGCGTCCCCAACTTCACCACCCTTCGGGACAACCTCGCCAGCATCGGACTTAAACAACTCGTCAACACACCGACCCACAGAGCAGGACACACCCTCGACCCCATCTTCGCGGCAGGAAACAGCGTCCACTTCAGCCACACAATGCAACCGCCATGGACCGACCACCACTGTGTACACTTCACCGTTGACAAACCCAAGGCACCCAAACCAACCCCACGCCCACCACAAAGAAACTGGAGCAGGGTAACCAACGAGCAACTTAACTCCACCCTCACCCGAGACAACCACAACTGGGCATCCGACGCAAACAATGCAGCCAGAGAACTCCACACCTGGATCTCCAACTGCGCAGACGAGCTCGCCCCACTACGCAACCCCGGCATGCAAAGCCCCAGGAAAGCCGCCTGGTTCACCTCCGCTCTCCAAGAAGCCAGGCTCACCTGCAGACGCCTGGAGAAGAACTGGAGAAACACCAAGACAACCGAAAACCACACCACCTACAAGGACGCCATGACGGACTGCCACAACCAAATCAGAGCCACCAAGAGGAACTTCATCCACAACAAAACCCTCACCAACTCCAAGGAACTTTTCAGCGTCATCCAAGAATTCACCAACCCACGCAGCGAAGCCACAGACATCACCCCATCCCAAGACCTCTGCGACAAGCTTGGAACCTACTTCCACCTCAAGATCAAAAACCTCTACGACATCTTCGTCGACCAGGCACCACAGACGGCACCCTGCCCCCCAGAGACACCAGCCAGCCCACCATCTCCAACTGGACACCGATCACGGCCGAAGACACCGCCTCGACAATGAAAGGCATCCACTCGGGGGGGGGGGCCCCCACCGACCCCTGCCCCCCTCACATCTACCACAGAGCCACAGCCGCTATCGCACCCAAACTACAACGCACCATCAACACCACCTTTAAAACAGGCACCCTTCCTGACGACTGGAAGCGTGCAGAAGTCAGACCCCTTCTCAAGAAGCCCACAGCTGACCCCACCAACCTCAAGAACTATCGGCCCATCTCGCTCCTCCCCTTCGCAGCCAAAGTTGCAGAGAAAACAGTCAACAGGGAACTGACACGATTCATCGAAGAGAACGCAGTCCTCGACCCGTCCCAATCCGGATTCCGAAGCAACCACAGCACAGAGACCGCCCTACTCGCCGCCACAGACGACATCCGCACCCTCCTAGACCAAGGCCATTCCGCAGCCCTCATCCTACTTGACCTATCAGCGGCCTTCGACACCGTCTCCCACCCCAATTAGCCACCAGACTACATGATGCAGGCATACAAGGAACAGCCCTGGACTGGATCCGATCATTCCTCACCGGAAGAAGCCAAAGGATCAGACTACCACCCTTACTCTCCGACCCCCACGATAATCACCTGCGGAGTCCCACAGGGGTCATCACTGAGCCCGACCCTCTTCAACATCTACATGGCCCCCCTCGCAGCCATCGTCCGACAACACGGCCTCAAAATCGTATCCTACGCCGACGACACCCAACTCCTCCTTTCCCTCACCAAAGACCCCACCACCGCCAAACTCAACTTCCAGAAAGGAATGCAAGACGTCGCAATCTGGATGACCAACAGCTGCCTGAAGCTCAACGCCGAGAAGACAGAAGTCCTCGTCCTCTGTATCACCTCCTCAGCATGGGACAGCACCTGGTGGCCGACCGCCCTCGGAAGCCCGTCTACCCCCTCAGACCACGCCAAGAACCTCGGCATCGTACTCAGCTCATCACTCACCATGAACTGACAGGTCAACGCCGTCACCTCCAGCTGCTTCAACACCCTCCGCATCCTCCGCAAGACCTTCAAGTGGATCCTACCCAAGTCAAAGAAGACAGTCACCCACGCACTCATCACCAGCAGACTGGACTACGGAAACGCACTCTACGCCGGCATCAACAAGTCCCTACTCCGCAAACTCCAGACAATACAGAACACCGCCGCCAGACTCGTCCTCGGCATCCCCCGACACGAACACATCAGCCAGCACCTACGAAGACTCCACTGGCTCCCCGTGGAGAAAAGAGTCACCTTCAAAATACTCACTCATGCCTACACAACATCAGACCGAAATACCTCAACGACAGAATCAACTTCCACGTACCCAAAAGAAACCTCCGATCTTCCAACCTCTCACTGGCCGAAACCCCGCGCATCCACAGATCCAGAGCAGGTGGAAGATCCTTCTCCCACACGGCTGCCAAGACCTGGAACGAGCTACCGACAGACATCAGATGAGCCCCCTCCCTGAACACCTTCAGGAAGACCCTCAAGACCTGGCTCTTCGGCTAGACAGATTTACGGACCCCCCGCGCCTTGAGACCCTCGCGGGTGAGTAGCGCGCTTACAAATCCCTGATTGATTGAGTGTAGTTTTACATTCTCGCTATTATGGGTCGCAGGGCCGCTCCCGGGACCAGACGGGGAGCCAAGGTGCGATGTGCATGTTCCACTATGAATACATCTGAAAAAGTGTCTCTGCCCAGGAGAGCAATGAGTAGTGTCTCCACGTACTGTTCCATGTTCCCTATGTTTTACGACTCCGCCACCCCTATGATGCGGATATTATTCTGTTGTGACCTCGCCTCGAGGTCTTCTGCCTTGGCTTGGAGTGTTAGAAGAAGTTTAACTCTTGTTTTATTAGTCTCTGACTCCGCTCTCACAATGTCCTCCACATCCGAGATTCTTAGCTCTGCCGCGTTGAGCCTGTCGCCATGTTTGTCAAGACGCTCCGACAGCCGGTCCATACGGAACGATAAAGCATCTATTTTACTGTCAATTTTGGAGAGGCTTTGTTGCATTGTGCGCAATATTTGCTTCAGGTCTGCATCTGGTGCCACGTCCTGGTCGTCAGATGTGGCTTCAGGATCTGTGGTGGTGTGCTCCCGTGAGCTGGGGGTTTTGCGCAGCTTAAACTGCAGCTTCGACTGCAATTTATCCGTTTTGCCCATTTTTGGATGGGAGTGTGCACCGCAAACAACCCCTGGAGTTCGCTTGTGGTCGAGTGCTGCTGAGGTTCGGGCGCAGTATTTTCTGGGGCCGTGGGAGTGCAGTGCTCCTCGAGTGCAGCGTCACGAAGAAGGTGCCCAAGAGAGGCCCTCAACTCGAGAGCGGACAACCGCTAGGCCAAGATAGAGCAGCTCGAGGGCACCACCACAGTAGGCCCATCCCAGAGCACAGATCAGTAGCAAGGCTCAACTGCTCCGTGGCCACCCGGGAGTTCACCATTGGTGCCTGTAATGTGAGCGGGTCTGAAGTGGGGGTAACGCTATGGGCCACAACCTGAGACACCCCTGGAGCCTTTCGTGTCGTGTCCTTCACTCCCGTCTGCCCCGCTACCAATCCACAATGTCTGCAGGAACGCCGCTGCTGTTAATAACAGGCGCAGTAGGGCAATAATGTGGTGCCCGCCACACCTTCCTCCCACTCCCGGGTGACTTCAACTCGGCCGTCTGCGTAGATGCATGCCGAGGCTGCGGATATAGCTGCTATACGCTCCACTCGTGAGCCTCAATGTTTCGCCGCGCACTCACCGTATCCCACTATCGTCGGGTCCTCGCGACCCGTGATGATCGATGTCTGCGCCCAAGGCCGCCGAAGTAGGCCGCACCGCCCCCTGCAAGTTTCTCCGATCGCCGGGGCGTGCCTTGTGCCGGACCAGCGTCAGACGCCGCACGTCCACCAAACCAGTACTGGGGCTCCGGATACCGCCCAGCACTGTTCCGCTGTGTGGCCCCGATTCTCAGGACTTGCGCCACAGCTCACTTCCCGCTTTTGCTGTTCTTAGGCCTCCGGGCCCCGCACTGTGTTCTGTACGCCGCCGGCAATCACGGCCGCGAACGAGTTCCGATCTCGGAAGTACCGAGATCCCTGGGTTGCCGCGACTGTTAATGCTGCAAGGATCCCTTAGGGGAGGGCGATAGTCGCAATTAGCACCAGGATTTTGTCGGGTGGCGGTGGCTATCGGCGGAGCTCCCTTAACTCGCTGCCATCTTGGAGCCAGGCAAGCTCAGCCCCCAATTTTAGTTGTTGATGTTTGAATCGGACCTGTTGGTGTAGCCGTTGCTGGCTGAACTGTGAGTGTCCGCATCACGAACTGTGTCATGTTTCTGTAAAGTTTTATTAGTTTATATGCTGTGTAAGTAAGTCGCCAGCTGGCATTGTTTCAATGTCAGGATGTGGTGCGTAGGCTGCTAATACTGCCCATTCTGCTCCGTCTCTTCCGAGCGGACCGAGTCTTACTTTATTTCTTGTATGGGGTAGGGCGCCTTTAAACCAGTATAAATGCTCCTGGTAAGTGAGCGGAACTTTAATGTCCTCGTATGGACAATATTCGTCTGGTATTTCATCCTCTGTGTATTAATGAAATGTCTTTGTTAGTGCATTTGCCTGTGGGAATGTAACCCATGAATAGAATACCTCTGTTCTAAATGATTCGTGTGCCTCAATCGCGAATGTTACTGACCCACCCCTAGCTATTAAACCATATGAAGCTAGTTTTAGGGTGATGGCATTTCTAACATTTTCTGAAAGATGTATTGCATCTGCATCTTCTTCCTCTGTTTATATGCAGTTCACGTACAGTGTCTCCCTGCTCAGTCATTGTTATGAGTTAGAAGAGTTTTTTTCAAGGGAACTGAGATAAGGT
Organism: Calotriton arnoldi; assembly: GCA_963921515.1. Classification (NCBI taxonomy): domain Eukaryota; kingdom Metazoa; phylum Chordata; class Amphibia; order Caudata; family Salamandridae; genus Calotriton; species Calotriton arnoldi. The sequence goes on from CAWUFW010000024.1 coordinate 2,077,689, forward strand.
GTTATGCACAATAGGAACAATGTGTCCTTCAAGCTTGATTAAACCAACAGCCAATACATAGGATTTTCTACTCAGCTACGGCGGATTTTTGTTCCCTCCCACTCCAGATGTCTCTGGGGAAATGTGAGTAGCGGTCTCTGAGAATAGCACGACTGAACTATTCAGATTTGACCATTATATAAGTACCCAACCAACGTTGGCGGCGCCATGTCGTGTAGTTCCTATAAAACCTATACAGGATCTGCGCGTTTGGACAACATACACTGCGGCCTTGGTGTCCAGACTGATTCCAGACTCCCCCACTGGATATGTTGGCCTGTATACCAGCTAGCTCACAGTGCCACTAGAAACTCCTCTTACCAAGGAGAGAATAGTTCTTGGCAACTATCGAACATGACAACCCTGATCCCTCAGGACCGTGGAAACAGTGTACTACTTTTCGCTCAGTCACTCGTGCTCACTTAGTCTCAGAGAGATACACAGAATAAACGGTATGGACGTTTTTCAATAAGTATTTATTGAACTGTCGTTATTCTAGTGTCAGAGGTGTGCTGAAACAATCAGACAGTTACAGATTTAAATGATTAGAAGCACTAGGAGAGTAAAAGGATGGTAGATTTCTACCATTTTGCTATAATCATAAATACAGGCAAGTATATAAAATACATGACAATAAAATGCGTACTCCTACGATGCAATCCTAACTAGATGTACCTAGCATGTATGTAGGTGTTAAGCCAAGAATCCCTATAGGATAAAGTCAACCCCATTACCTGAAGTGAGAGAATGTGGGACCCCGTCTTGGTCTCGAGCTGGACACCCCCACAAGGGATGTCAGACCACTGCGAGCTGGAGTATCTGCATGCAGGAACATCAGCGTCTAGCGTCAGTGTGCGTCGGCAGGGAAATCCTGATCTCCTCTGACTATCTCAGCAAGATGTGATGTTTATATACCCGAAGGTATCCCCAGGGGTTCTACCTTGCTGTGCCACTGTCGGACTTAGGATGACGTCGGGAATGAACCTTGTACATAGTTATTATGCAGGAGATGGTAGTCCTGCTGAGTTTCCAAGACTCCAAGGATCCTCATGCATAATGTATGAGGCTATTGTTCAGGGAAAACCCCACGTTCTGTAGGCAGTACTGTAACTAGGTAAAGGGTCAGTCCTAGCAGCCCGTTTATGTATGTAGTGTAGGGATGAATATAGGTGAAAGGTTGGGATGTAACCCGGACCTATATTGGGGTGCCTATATGGAATATAACAGCCCAATTATTCCTCTGTCCCCGAGTATGTTGGAAGCAGGAAGAAATTATTTGAGGGGGGGTCCAATAAGCAACATAAATGTATAGATGCTGTTATTGTCTATTTGATGTCACTCAGAACCCCTCGGCCAAAAACATCCTGTAATTCAGCTGCCCATCTTTAATTCAGTTTTCTAATACAAGGGAGCATGCGATCTCTATGTAAAAGCCAGTATCTAATACTTTGTTAAAGTCTAGTTGGCATCTCTTGTCACCTGTTATGATGAAATACCTGCTCAACTGTAATACGTTATTACAGTTGTTGTGATGCCACAGTGCCTCTGGTCAGAGTCAGGAGTAAGTGTGAAAGTCAGGTCAGAGAGCAAAAGTACAGCTGTATGTAGTTTTAACAGCTAGTTCTTTCTTTTCTGTTTTTCTAAAATTAACTTTTCACTTGGTATTTATGGCAAAATGTTTATTTTTTTCCTCATGTTTTAAGTCATTATTAGTAAGATAGAATTTGTTCATGTTTCTGCACATTCTGAGCAACCTCATTTTCTTAATAACATTGAAAGTGATTTTAATGTATTTTGCTACAAAACACTACCTGCTTTTCAGGTGTTTCACACTACATGTTCTACTTTATTCTTCATTCTGCAAACCTACTATCTCTTTGATCTGAAAGAGCAAGACACCAAGGGCTTTAAGTGCTTTGTGGGACAGGTGATGGTGTGACCTTATATTATTAGGAATAAAGCAGCCTCAACCATGTCAAAAGGATATAAGTCACCTTGGAGTTGCATGGCATAAAGGAACTCTGCCTTCAGCCTCGTTCCTCTATATATGGTCATGGAACTCATTGATGACTTGCATTTTCTTTGTAATGTATGGTGGCGGTAATTTATGTAATACTTGGGAGCCTGAAATTCTTGTGTTAAAGGCTCACTTTCAATGTCAATGTTGCAGTCAAATTATGACATATCTAGTCCCCTGTAATAACGAAATGGTGCAGCTGTTAAACTGCAATAAGCTATTACAGTTGTTGTGATGCTGCTGAGTGAGGCAAAAGGAGGACACACACATCATTACTGCTGCAGTTAAAACAAGCACTGTATTTTTGTTCTTGTAATCCATTTTCTAATGTGATAAATATAAAGGAGAGTTTTATGGCACCCGGTTTATTGTCGACAATTAGCTAGAACACCTTTGTTTCAAAATATTGTGAGATACTGAATTTTGTTAATATGATTGAACCTTATCGAATATCCTTTCACAAAAAATGCTTTTTAGTGCGATTAATGTTGCGCTGCATATGCTGCTTTTATTCATGCCTGTAACCAATCTATCTCTTTCATATGAAAAAGCAAGGCACCAAGGATTTAAGCAGTTTTTGGTTTAGGTGTGACCATGCATTATAAGAAATAAAACACCCTTTTTTCTGAAGGGGTGGGTGTGCTGAAGGATGTAATCTAAAGGACCATACCCGTGTCTTAATCTTTCGTTGTTTATGTAGGAGTTTTCCTGTGGGCGTGGACAGATCAACCTGAGACCCCTGTCAGGAGGGTCTGTACCGGTTTGTGGATGAGAAAAGTGGTAAACTGCAGGGCCTTGTCCATAGAGTGGTCCTGACCAGGAATGGGAAGACTGGGTGGGGTGAATAAGGAGAGACCAACCATGTGATCACCAGAGTCGGGTGAGGACAGGAAAGCAAGGTGACCTAGCAGGTACCGGACCTTGAAGTGTAAGGGATAAAGGGAGAAGTTGAATTGCTAGTAACTTGGGGTAGACTTTTCTGGTGTCAGGCTTGATCTGGCGTGCTTGGCCGAATGAGGTTCCAGGTAGGCTTTGATGGTACGTCCGTATTTTTGGGCCCAAGCTTAAGTGGTTGGGTATGTGAATCATTAAATGTAGGGGCAATAGTAAATGGAAGAACTAAATCGAAATTAAGCTATTTCGAGCAAATACATTTTCTTAAAATGCAAACTGATATCTGCAGAGAAAATGAACACTTTTGGAACTAAATCTAAAGCTAATATTTGACCATAAATCATGCAAATGTGGACATGGGAAAGAGTAACTCGCATACTTTTACTTTTTCTGTGAGGTGTCTCACGACAGACACATTTCAGCAAAACAGTTTCAGGTGTGGGGTGAAGGATGATCAGGCTGACTTAGTGGAGTGCCACCCAGGATTGGACTGCACCACCTTTATTAACCTAGCCATTTTGTTTTAGTAGTGACAGGTTTAGTTTCTTTTAGTTTACAAAATAAATAACGTTGGAAATATACATTGGAATGGTCTGCTACTACCAACCGGACATGGAAATAGTGCTGTGAGGCTGATGCGTTATTAGTTCTGTCCGATTATTAATATAAGCGATTTATTGTAACCGGACGGCTACCAGCACTTCATGCCCTGCTTGAGGCCCAGTAAACGCTAGGACCGACCCTGAACAACAATGTTATGCTGCTGGATATGTGAAGGGTAAATTAGTTGGGTTGTGGCATGGTGGTGTTTTTTGATTCGAACTGGACTCCTATTCGCTTGCTACCCACAGCTCCCTACCGTATTCCGTCATGTCTCCAAATCCTCAACTCCATTATTTACATATTCTGTGCCCCTTACACCTTCTGCAGCCTTTCTGGTGCCCACAGCAGAAACATGTTCTCTGGGGATGTACCAGGATGGGGGCGTCGCTGGCCCTTCCTCTATTTTAGCTAAATGTTCTTTGCATTCAAAACGGAATTAAAAAATATGTAATTATAGCTCGGTGTGAGAGCACGTTAGTTTGATAATTACAAAGGGACTCTAGCCTCCCCTGGAAGGACTTGAAACCGGCTGCAGCCCTCCTTATCTCTTTACAGTTTAATTAAGAATTATGTTTTGGCGTTGTCTTTTTAATTATCACTTGGACAAGGAGAGTTCCAGGGTTCCAGTTGCTTTAACTGGAGCAGAGGAAGGTGCAGGACAAGCCCTGTGCTAATGAATTTCTCAGTAGGGCATTTGGGAACGGTAATAAAATTAGCTCCTAGTCTGGAGAAGGTTCCAGAGAGAACATGTGGTTCTTTTCAATTAGTAACTAAAGCAACCAGCAGGCAATGAGGTTGGCTCACGCTGCCTTGAGTTCTTTTCCATCAGTTGCACAAGGCCAAGAGGAAGAAACTGGCCACCGGCTCCTGGCTCTATATATCCACTCCCAGAACAGGACTTCATAAAGGCCCAGCTCAACTGTTGGCTCCACCCTTGGGCTTCAAACGCCCAGTCTTAAACTCTTTTTAAGAAGACTAGCGTACAGATGTTGGTGGCTGCTTATCTGCAAGGGTTCATGCCCATCATAGATTTCTACTTCCATGTTCCAATCTTCTAAGTACTCGTAAATTTTGTTTTTGTACGTAGCAGGAAAGAATATTTTCTGCTCAGTACCGTTTTCCTCAAATGAGTATTTAAAATATTTGCAGTGTTTGGTGGTGGTAGTTCACAATGTAAAACTAGATACCCATGTTTGCCCATATCTATAACCCACCACAATCCTTCGCTGACCAGCGAATTTATTTTTTGCATTTCCTTCACAATCGTTTGGTTAAAAACCCTACATGGTCTCCAAAGTACAGCTTTATAGAAGCTTTTGTTTTCACTTGTGCCATATGCATTTCTCTATAAAAAATATGTCTCAAGCATAGACAAGCCAGATTGTTTGTTTATTTGTTTCTTTCTACAGGCCAAAACCACCTGCAGAGTCCATTTAAAGAGTGTTTTGCACTCTTTTTGTATTGGACAGTATTTGGTTAGATGCCCGAACCCTCATGTTTTTTGGACGTCTTCAAAGGCAGACTCCTGCCGTTTAGGGATAACTTCTTGTTAAGTGCATAACACATAAGAACATTGGAAGGACCAACAGCATAATGATTGATAGTTCTAAGACGAGCTGGAGACTGACTTCATAGCACCACAGATGGGATTTTTAGGTGAATGCAACACTTAAAAATAATTTTGATTTCCAAAAAAACCAATAATGGTCATCATCAAACTTTATTCGCATACATAAAAAATGCATAAAAGTACATAAAATTCATTGTAAACAACTGTAAATACAATAATTCCTCCTTTTAGTTTTGCAATAAAATATAATCACATTTAAAATTCATGAAAAATGTATAAAATACAGCACTGTGGTCAAGATTTACACTCACAGGCTTCACATCAAAGGACAAACTAACATTGGCAAACCCAATATGTTTTTCTATGCGCGACGTATTGGTGTTATCATTTTTTTTAAAGATGTTGCACAGCAGCACGAACTGCTGTGCAACATGGCTCAAAGCAAATAGAAAGCGCTATGGCACAGCCAGCATTGGCTGCGTCGTAGTGCTTTGCACAGCGGCCCTTGCTGCTGTACAACATGCCTTAAAACAGCGCTGGTGTTGGGAGTGGCAAGCAGCCCTCCTTTGGGGAGAACATGTGGCATAACGGCCATAGCTACCAACTGGGGAACCAGGTTCAAGTCTCAGCGTCGGCTCCACATCTTGTGATTCTGGGCAGATCTTGTAATCTCACCGTGCTTAAAAAAACTAAAATGAATGTGTCCTTGTGTAATGTAACTGGTGGCCCAACACAGCCTCGCTCAGGGTTCGCTTTCCTTGGCATGGCGAACGGCATACCGGCGCTCTGTTAAGAGGTATGGACTATACGCGCTGAGTCGTTGCTACTCTCTCCCCCTCTACCAGGTCCACTTTAAAAGGGTTCGCAGGAATATTTTGAGAAAATGGGCAGCGTGCTTTAAGCAAATGGTTCACTGCCCCCCCCCTCCACCCCCACCCAACCACAAAGTCCTTTTTAGGTCTCGCCTAGGAAGCACTTGCGCTGTCTCTTCGAGACGTGCTGTATTCAGGATATGGGCATAAAGCTCCACTCACTTTCCACCCATCTTTTTAATTGGCTCCTGTCCTTTTTGTAAATGGTGGCTTTTCATTGGTCAATAGGCTTAGTAGTCCCTCCTTAGTACCGCCTTGTCTCTTCTTGTAACCTCCCATGAGGACACCCCCTGTTGCATGTGTTGCTACTCCCTAGGTTTTAAATACAGCCTCAAGGAACTTTTTTTTCTTAAAAGGCTTCAGGCAGGACACACACTTGGTCCTAAGCTAGGCTGGCAGTGGTTACTTCACTCACTAGAACATCTCACATTTATATGAGACTGTCTATAAATTTCCCTTCAATTAATGTAATCTTTTGTCACATTTCAAAGCTATTAATTGTATATATGGACATAGCTATTTGAATGTACTTGTAGTACTGTCTTGCATGCAATGCATTATGGGTAGGGTGGATTTACCATATCTTCTGCAGGGTGCAGTACCATATGTGGCCAAAAGAGGTCCCATGGGACCTCTTTGGCCACATATGTTACTGCACCCTGCAATATGGCTAGGTAAAAACATTATAATGCCAATAACTCCATCTTTGCTGGGTGCAGTACTATCTGTGGCCAAAAGAGGTCCCATGGGACCTCTTTTGACCACATAGGGTACTGCACCCTGCAACATGTTTAGATAAAAAAAAATTGGCATTTATAATGCCAATAACTCCAACAAATGCAAGACTGATTGCATTTCCAATGCAATAGGTCTTGCATTTGTTAAAGTTAGAGCTGTTGGCGTTGAAAATAAGTGTTTTTTACTTTTGCTTTGTTATACCATTGGCAATAGTGCTATGCAAATATAATAACTCCACTGCAAATAAAAACAAAAGTAAACTTTCTGCCCATCTTTTTAATTGGCTCCTGCCCCTGTCCTTTGTAAATGGTGGTTTTTCATTGGTCAATTGGCCTAGTAGTCCCTCTTTAGTACCGCCTTGTCTCTTCATGTAACCTCCCATGATAACACCCCCTGTTACATGTGCTTTTACTCCCTAAGTTTTAATTACAGCCTCAGAGCCCTATTTTCTTATAGGGGTTCAGGCAAGACACAAGCTTGTTCCTCAGCAAGGCTAGCAGTGGTTACTTTACTCACTAGCACATCTCACATTTATATGAGACCTTCTAAAAATTTCCCTTTATCAGCTCCTCACAGAGTACAACCTAATCCAGAATTAATATAATTCTTTTGTCACATTTCAAAGCTACTAATTGTATATATGGACATAGTTATTTGAATGTACTTGTGGTACTGTCTTGCATGTAATGCATTATGGGTAGGGTGGATTTACCATATCTTCTGCAGGGTGCAGTACCATATGTGACCAAAAGAGGTCCTCTGGGACCTCTTTTGGCCACATATGGTACTGCACCCTGCAACATGGCTAGGTAAAAAACATTGGCATTTATAATGTCAATAACTCCAACTCCAACAAATACCAGACCAATAGGTCTTGCATTTGTTAAAGTTAGAATTGATGGCGTTGAAAATGACTGTTTTTTTTACTTTTGCTATCAGTAATGCGGGACCTATTGGATTTCAAATGCTTGTTAAAGTATTTTACAGGGTTATATTGAGTGACTGGTGCAGCGCAGTCTAACCAATCGATTCACTGTGCCGTCTATACCTCCATGTGTATTTTATCTATCCCCCCACATTAGACAAGATGCATGATAGTTGTGTGGAGAGGCCCGTATTTCAATAATTGACAAGCACTGAGTATATAATTTATGACAAGTGCTTTTTTCATTTTTATTATTATGAAGTTTATCATCCAGCAGCCTCTCTGACCATGACTGAACCGAGTGATTCTGTGACTTTCTGTCCACACACCCGGGGTCAAACACAGCTTTCCCCCTGTATTCATTACACTAACTAAATATATTTGCATACATTAAATGTGTAATTTTAGATCATTACTTGCGTACTTCATTGAGTGTTACTTGCCCCTTCAGATATATGAATTACTACACCAGTCTGTTTGACAATATCAGTGGCTCATGTGGTCATTTCACATGAATGCCCTATGCATATCGTCACTGGCTCTCCTTCTATTCCTGCTTTTGAAGGTTCTTTTTCGTCTTTCTCTCTTCTTCTATGACGGCTGCATAGGACAGAGTTCCTTTTTCCTCCCACCCTTGAGCCGTATGGCAAGGTTGGTTGAGGCGTGACACCTGACCACAGCGGGTAAGACCCTCCACTGTTGTGGTTTTTAAGCTTCACTATTACTAATACGTATTGTTTTACTGGTTACCCATTCCGCCCGCTAATTGGGTGGCAGGTGTGAATGGGTCACCACTAATGAAAACACACAGTAATGAGAAGGGTCCAAGTTGCCCTCCGCATGACTTTTCTACATTTGATATTGGTCAATTATTCCGATGTATAGAGATGTTTGCCTAGTGTTTGTACCTTAACCATCAACATTCAGCGTGTATACTTCTTAGTGAAAAACTTCTTTCTGCATATGTCTTCCACAGGTACCTCCAGTGAATCCTGCACTCTCCGATGTCCCAATCGGATCACTGGATGGTTTTGTATGTATTGCAAATACGATTTATAATTTTTTGATTCAAGCTCATTTGAGCAACCACACTCCTAGGTCCAGAAGAAAGCCCTGACACCTTATGGGTCATTGGCTGAAACATGTCTACCTTCGTGACACACAAACTGGTTTAATAATTCCCGTAGGGCAACGCTGTTTTTAATCCTAGCCCAGGGTCACTCTAATACATTTTTTGCGAACCCTGGAGTTAATTTTAATCATCACTTTTTCACTTGCGTTGCTGCCCTCACCACCCCGCGCTCCACAACTGGGTATTTAGTACATACCTCTCTTAGCACAAAAACATTCCTGAGCTCCGTCCTCTCAGTGAGGGGGCTGTAGCCCGTATAGTGACTAGGCATCGCGATACGAGGAGATTCCCAATGATGAAGCTGCCACCTACGGTGGGTGAGGGAAACAGTCCTATAAAAGGGACACTCCTTGGTGGTTAAGTTGGTGGTTAAGTTCCCAGCTAGGTAGGCTATTATTGTATATAGACCCAAGGGTTTCTTTTTGTGTCTTGATAATTTAACTGGTGCCCGTGTAAAGCACTCCAATATCTTGGGTTCGATTTGGCACTTCATAAATCTCCAACAAAAAAAATAACAGCAACAAGAGGGATGAGGTTAGGAGGCGGTGGGGGAGGTGGCTTAAAGAGAACGACGGCGAGGGTGGTGGCTCTATACAAGAAATAAAAAAGAGTACCTGACGAGGCCTGTGGCCAGTGAAAGGAAGCTAGCCATAGGAAGAAGTACTTGGTCCATGCTCCACGGTAGAGATAAAGATTGAAGCCCATCAGGGAAGCCGGTGGCGAGGAAGAGGCGTCGACCAATAGAAAGCAAGAAAATTAGAGCGACGTGGGAGCCAAACGATGGTAAGTAAAGGTAAGTAATGGGCAGACTCTAAGCTCCGTTTAGGAATTTTTTTTTTCTTCGCAAGAGATTTAGCAAGTGTAAGCTAAAAATGGTAATGGAGACACATTTGTGGGTACAGCACACTATATGTAGAGCACCAGCTTTGCAGGTACACCGTTAAGGTGTGTTAAACTGCTGGGCACTTTTACTTGCCTGCTGCTGTAGGTGAACAGGACAAGAGATAAGATGGGATCATTCGCCTGTGTGATTGGGGGAGCAGGAACAGTCTCACTCCTCTTTGGGGGTGCACAAGAGAAAATGAGAAAAGAACGTAATTGTACTTTTTCCTTCCGTTCTAAATCTTGGCTTGAGTACCAGAATGCAAAAATAAACCCACGGCTGGGTGAGCAACATAACTAGTTAATATCTTTTGGCATCCTGGCAATTCAACCATTTAATGGCTATCCCTCAGTATTTTTTTTGTTTTTACCTCTGCTAATACATTTGCTTCCATCATTTAAAATGTAACAGCATCACCCAAACAAATACGTGACTTGGAAGACCCTTGTCAATCGTGTTGTTTGAGAGTCGGGACTTGAACACCTTTGAAACTTGACCTCAGCCCTTCTCTGCTGGAAGACCGAACCCCTCTATCCGCATGGAAATACAAGTGTTCATCTCCCCTTCCAAGGAAAACAGAAAACGAATTACCTTTTAATTGAATTGCACAAACGAAGGAAATGACTATTTTTCGGCAAGATGTGATTCAATTAACGAGTTAGAAAAGATCGGTCGTCGCAGCCAAGTAGAGATAAATCCTTCCCCCACCTCTAAAGGCAATTAACTCTCCGTTATTAGCTTTTAATTAGGGAGTAATAATGATACCATTAATACACTTTATTATACTTGTCACCAGGCAGCTGTTGAAAACAGATTTTATCCGTGGATCTGGGAGGCTTCGCTCTGCCAACCTGCCTTGTTTAGATTATGCTGAAGAAGTGCGTTCATCCGCCCGCCCACCCTTCCTCGCCTAATTACCCCAAGGCCAGGAATGGGGGCATTCCTTCTCCGATGGAAGTCGGTAGGCCTTTATTATTGTTCGGTGTGATTTTTAAGACTGCCACGTGTGTGTTATGGTTGTTTGAATATAGACCACCCAGTTTCTGCCAATTTTGCATGCTCAACAAAAAATAGTTTTGGAAATTCTTGTGAATAAGTGAAAAATATTGTTTAAATCAATCAATCAGGGGTTGGTAAAGCGCAACTACTCACCCGTGAGAGTCTCAAAGTGTGGGGGGGGGGCGGGGGGGGGCTCAGTTGAGTGCTGGGGTCATCCGAAAAGCCAGTTCTTGAAGTCCTTCCTGAACTGGGGCAGTGTGGGAGATTGCCGACTAAACCCTTGCTGTAATTGCCTGAAGAGGTAATCCAAGCTAGTTTTTTGGTATCCGACGCCCCCTATAATTGTTACTGTGGGGCTTAGGGTCCCACGACAATCTGAGACTACTGAGCAATAACAGCCAATCTTGTTGTTTACCATTGGTTCCCCAGGGCGACATTATTTTGTGCTCAATCTGAATGACAAAGTGCTCACTTCAGCTCTTATCAGGGTAGCGTAGTTGACCATTCAGGACTTGTTCCAGCATGTGGTGTGGGGTTAGAAACTAAGAAACAGCATAACTCTTAGATAACATTTAATAATGTCAAGGCTAAATTCAAATATTCTCATCTTTAAACTCGAAGAAATCAGAAGTGCCCAGCACCTCGGCCAGGGCGTTACAAACCCAGTTGTTTATAACGCTTACTCCTACATGCATTTCACATTTTAGCCCCATTGCCAGCCTTATCTGTGAGTCAACTTGAGTTCGGCTCAAGACTTCTAGCTTCCCCATGTAGACAGAAGGCACTGGACAGATACAATGTCGGTCTGGCTCATTAAGCAGGAATACATCCTATGCACCTGCTCAGATCCTCTGAAAAATGTGTGTAACTGCTTCCATGCTCCGAATGTTGGTGCCTGAGTTGAGTTTTATGGTCGGAAGCATAAGGGTGACGGTGTTGCACGAGTGACTGGTGTCTAGTCCTCAGCGCCTGTTGTAGGGCACAGACATTTTGTTGGAGACAATGGCTGGCTAGGGTGCCAGTACACACAAACCCAGTCATCAAGATGACCCTAAAACTGGCTCCACCCATGTCGACGTGTCCTGTGAACAGAATGAGTTTATAATGTGAATGGACCCAGGAGCATTCATAAGGCCCTCAACAGACTGCGAACTGGTTAACAAAAGCCTTCAAATAGTCATCACTGCTTTATGTAAATGCACAGCTAAGGCTGTCTAGGAAAATGGAAGGAATTCAAACACTTTCTCTATTGGAAAGTACAACATCAGGCACGTGCACCCCAAATCATTCTCCTCCATCTTGTGAGTTGCAGCCTACCTGTGCCCCAGATTGCAGTGAGCAGAGTCCAGCAAGTGGTAAGGAGGCAGACTAGTGCTGTCTCTTCCCTCCTCCAAAAAGTTTTAAAAAAACGATTTTCCCTTTCTGTGATTACTGTCTTTGCCTGTGGTTGTTACAGTTTAAAAATGTAGTTTTAACCTGCCTGTGATTGTATATTTTATCACCTGTTTTGTGTGTTAAACTTGTGGTTTTCCTGCCCATGATTGCTTCCATTAAACGTGTTGAATTGTGGGATTTGCAGTCCAAACTCTGTAGTTTGTCGCTCTCATTCCTGGTGACTATTCAGTTTTCCCTCCAAATTTCTCCTTTGCTCTGTGCTAAGACCTGTATGTTAAACAGTGCACCCCCAGCCACCATTTTGTGTTATCAAGCCAGTGAAACCAGCCCCCCCTGCCTCCCCTCCAGCAACAGGGATTTTCTACATCAGAGGGTGCTTCTGTGAGCTGTTTAAACTGTGTTTAATAGGGACTGTGCACTTCGTTTTTTGGCCAGGAGAGGGAGTAAAGTTGTATTCAAACAGTATTGTTAGATTTCAAGTTTGTGAGGCCTTTACCTGCAGAAATCCAAAGTGTGGATTGAGCCTGTCTGTCTCCTAGGAGATTCTGGACAGGAGAAGCAGCTTCCAACTCCCTGGGCAGCAAACCTTGTCTGAGGTTGCTGGGACCTTATATAGTCTGCTAGTGGCTGCTACATGTATACACTGATTGGTGGTTGTATCTGATGTTTCTATTGGTTTGAGTTAGTGTCCTCATTGGTTGGGTATTTGAGGGTTCTGATTGGTTTCTGGATCTGTGATTCGGTATTTGAGGGTTCTGATTGGTTTCTGGATCTGTGATTCAATCAATGTAGGGTTGGGACTAGGGCTAGGGTTATGATTTCTATTGGAAGCAGGGACTAGGGCTTCCTGTTTTATTGGTTATTGGGACTAAGGTGGAACTAGGACTAGGGTTAGGCCTTTAATTGGAAGTAGCGATTAGGGCTTCTGGTGTTATTGGTTGCTGGACTAGGTGTGGGACTAAGAGTAGGGTTAGGCTTTCTATTGGAAGTAGTGACTAGGGCTTCCCGTCCCATTGGTTGCTTGGACTAGGGTTGGGACTACTGGTAGGGCTAGGGCCTCTATTGGAGATAGAGATCAGGGTTTTTTGAACTGATTGGATGCTTGGAGTAGGGCTAAGATTGGCTGTAAGGTCCTGATCTCCTATTGGTTCTAGCTTTTAGGGCTAGTGTTGTGATTGGATAGTATTAGGGCTAGGGTTCCCATTGGCTGACGGGGTCACCTGATTACTAGGGGTATCAAAGGCCAGGGTTAGGGCGTCGAGGCTAAGGGCAGAGAGGACAAGGGTGAGTGCCTGTTTGAGCCTGTAGGGCAGAGAGGACAAGGGTGAGTGCCTGTTTGAGCCTGTAGGGCAGAGAGGACAAGGGTGAGTGCCTGTTTGAGCCTGTTCGAGACGGGCCAGGGCCAGGAATGCTGCCCATCTTCCCATTAATTAATGTGTCTATTACTTTTCTCCTGAAAAAGCATATCTAATGCACTACCCTATTTCACATCCGCTACCTCTATCAATATTTTTAATCTGCATATACTTACCTCCTTTATGCATCTATATACTCTCAATGTACTTATGGATCTATATATTTATCACTTTCTTCTAATTTAGCATTTCCAATGCACTACCCTATTTCTCAGCCTATACTTCCCTCAATATATCTTCTAGCCCAACTTTTTGACTCATCTCAAACTTCTTTCTACTACTTTTTCCAATTCACTACCCTATCTCACCCTATACATCTATCACTATATCCTCTACACCCACTCTCTCATTTATCGCAAACGCCATACCACTACTATGTTCCCCAAAATAACCCTTTCTTGACTCTCTCCTACTCTACCCCTCCTTGTATCTTCTGACACCTCCTTTACTGTACCAATGCCCAAGACAAACCTTTCTAAACTCTTCCCTCTGACTCTTCCCCTCCAAAAACCCTTTTTACTCATCAAAAAGCCTCCTCCTTACTGCTATGACCTACAAAAAGAAATCCTTCACTCTTCTATCCCACAACTATCCTTTTCAATCAAAATAACAGACTAGCATGTTCACTTCACTAATTCCATATTCCACTATACTAATTCACCACTAATCCTTTATGGGTTCCAGAGTAGCGTGCTACTCGCCAACAAAGCGCTTCAACACCCACCAGGGGTAACAGGCGCTATATGAATGCAAACCTCTCTTTCCCTTCTATCCCTCCACTATCCTTCTCACTCCAAATAACTGACTAATATCCACCACTCAAATTACTTTCATATTTCACCATACTAATTCACCACTAATCCTTTATGGGTTTCCGGAGTAGCGTGCTACTCGCCCCCAAAAAAAAAAGCAATTCAACACCCCATCAGGGGTTAGAAGCGCTATATATATGCAAACCTTTTTTCCCTCTTCTATCCCTCCGCTATCCTTCTGAATCCAAATAACTGACTAACATATCCACCACTTAAAATTTACTTGCATGTTTCACTATACTAATTCAACACTAATCCTCTATGGGTCCCGGAGTAGCGTGCTACTCGCCGAAAAAGCGCTTCGACGCCTCGTCAGGGGTAGTAAGCGCTATACAAATGCAATTACAATACAATACAATTATCAAGCCCAGTATAATTCACAACCGCAAAACCGTAAAGAAGTGTCAATAAACAAAATGCAAAAGTGGTAACTAAACCCTTGATGACATTCTTGGAATAAGTGGACCGGCCATTCTAATTTAGTAGCATCACATCTTTTATTTAAAAAAGAAAATTCCAATACAAAATAATTGTAACAGCAGATCGTTATATGCACAAGTGCTACAACAAAAAGAGCACTTTACAAACACTACAGCAACAAGAACTTGGAAAAATTCATGAATGCCACTATACATCCATTACCTTCTGATGATGACTGATTCGTGAAACAGGAAAAAGGGGTACCAGTAAGTATTTGGGATTAAGGTTTGTTAGCATACTGTTGCTCAGTCAGATCCCAAAAGGACAAGATGGCATACTACAGAACAGGACTTTGCAAATCACTGCTTCAGAACACCGGATGTAAAGGCCCAGATTTTGCGAAATCAAAACCCACATTTCCATCTACTCTAGGAGTCGGAACAATCTGTTCAGTGTTATGCTGTTGTCCACACATTAAAACATGGCAACTTGCAATAAATACGTTTAACATTTACTGCTTTGGAAAAGACCCAGCATATTATGTGGTGTGTTTTTTGGTAATATTGTTTTTGGATGGGCTGATGGGGGACTTGATTCCGAGGAATCCAAAGTTCCCAGTATTACTACTAGTCAAGAGGAGCTGGTGGAGGATTCAAAGCAGCTACAGGATTTTTTTCCCTGGAGAGGCAGAGATAAAATGCTGGTGGAAGTCGATTTGAACATTTTTTTTAATGAAATGGGGTAAGACATTATTAAGCATCCCTGCATTAAAGCTAGTAAGAGGTTCTAGGATAGAGTTTGCGGATATTCCGGGACAGATGAAAGAACCAAGAGAATTGGTTTTGAACCAACAGCATAATGAGATAGTGTATTTGGAGATGAAGCAGATTTGCAGAAGCGTGCAATTGTTCTAGTGGAAGACTGTAGCAGAGGCTTTGTAAGTACCCCTCTTTTGTTCCAGAAGAAAGAAAAAGCATTGGCATCCAGTGTTAAATTTGCCCCAGTTGGAGTACAGACATTTCTCTAGATGGAAGTTATCCATCTGTTACACCTGAGACATTTTGCAGGAGGGTGATAGGGTAATGATGTTCAACTTGAATGATGATTATTTTACTATACTAATGGACCACGAGAGTCGAGTTTTCTTCAGTTCAGGTGGAGACACCAGTTGTACCAGTTTCTTTGTCTGTCAGCCTCGTGGTGTTTTACCAAGGTGTTACATCAGGTGGTGTCTCTTTTGAGAGCAAGAGCAGTGTCATATTATGGATTTAGAAGGCCCTGGGCAAGACATATTTTGAGGGCACCTGTATGGAACAAATTAGATTTTTATTGCCCATTTCCTGCTAACTTAACCGCTTAACCGCGGTGGCAATTCCGCCGCGGTGCGGCGGTTTTATTGAGTGGGCGGGGCCGGCTCGGCCAACGGACGTGCGCAGCACTACGGAGGTAGTGCTCGCGACGGACGTTGGCCGACGGGCGCACGGAAGGGGTTAAAGCGGCATGGTGCCAAACAATACTGATTTTTTTTTTTTTAACAACAAATTTTATTGAATTTCCATCGTACCAGAGGGGCGGAGCCCGACAAGCAAAATACAGAGGAAATGCATAAGAGAATGTCTCTGGGTACTGTATAAAACCCACCCCTATAGTCGGCAGAACATCAGACCAGGAAAAACACATAACCCCCCCCACCCCCCCCTCCTAATGCGCACCATACATACTTAGGGAACATTGCATGTAACAGCCAAGGAACTTCCCAGCCACATCTTTTTAACATCGGTACATTAGACAGGTAAATTATTCACTACCAATCGTTCAATAGGATCTCGGGCGGCGGACTGCGACATTGGAGGCAGATCTATACCCCTGTACGTGGCCCACAGAGACCAAATCTTCCCATGCTTCTGCGGACACCCCCTCGCCTGAAATACCGCAATCTCCGCAGACATGCACCTGTCCAGAGCCTTTTTCCAGTTAGTGATGCAGGGTGGGGATGCGTCCTTCCAATGCTGTGCTATGTCCCGCTTAGCTATTGTGAGACCCAGAAATAAGAGGTGTCTTTTATACCGATTCCCCCCCATGTCTTCTGTGCTGTGTAAGAGCGCCAGTCTAGGGTCCGACCGGATATCCCACGCCAGGACACGCCCCAAGCAGGACAACACGCTGGACCAGAAGAGCTGCAGTGCCTCACAACTCCACACCGTATGTAGGAACGACCCCTCGTCTGCACCACAGCGGAGACAGACTGGGGACTGGATTGCCCCCATTTTCCAGAGTTTGAGACGAGTGTAATATACCCTATGGAGGTATTTAAATTGGATTAGCCTATATCTGGTAGAGACGGCGGCGTATCGAGGGCTAGCCAGCGCCTCGGCTCAGTCGTCGTCCGTGAGGGCCGGCAGATCCGCCTCCCATGCCTCCCGGGCCCTGTGAATAGTGGTCTTGGAATGTGTAGTGAGTGTTTGGTAGATTTGCCGGATTTTGTGAGCCCCCAGATCCCCAATCAGTAGGCGGCCCTCCAGCGGGTGGAACTCCGGTAGAGACTCTAGCTGCCGAATCAGAGGGGTCAGGGCGTGACGGAGCTGCAGATAGCGATGGAACTGCGATTTGTGAAGGTCAAAATCAGCCTGCAGCCTTTGAAAGGACTTAAGAGTGGTCCCCTGCATAATGTCCCCGAGCGTAGATATACCAATAACGTCCCACCTACGGAATCCCACGAGCGCCGAGAGAGGCCGAAGATAACTTCCCTGCCAGAGGGGAGTGGCGCCCCTCAACTTACCCCACCAGCCCGTGGACCGAACCACCCGTCTCCATGTCTGAATGACAATCCGGCAAGCCGGGGGAAGCGTCTCCATGGAAGAGCTACTATATAGGAGATGGAGCAAGGGGGTACCCGCCATGGCTATCCGCTCCACGGCGTAGGCCGGGTCTGTCTTGGAACTGTACCACCACTCATTGATCACCAGGAGGTGCGAGGCCCCGTAGTACGCGCGGGCGTCTGCCGCTGCGATACCCCCACAATACGTGCACTGTATACACGTTGCGAGCGCCACACGGATCGCGCACCCTTGCCAGAGGAATCTATTCAAGAGTGCATTGAGTTGGGTAAACCACGACGGAGGATAGGGTATGGGTAGTTCTGGAGCCTGTAGAGTAGGCGCGGCAGGGTCACCATTTAAAAATTGCAGATCTGCCGTACAACAATAGGGGTAGTTGGGACCAAATCGTCGTCTCGTCCTGAACGGCAGGGAGCAGCGGGGCAATGTTGTGCGTCCAAGCATCGCTGGGACATCGCGAGATAAAGACCCCTAGGTACTTAAGGCCCGTATCTGCAATGATCAACTTCGAAGCCCAGGCTTGACTCCTCTGCTCGCCGTGAATGGGAAACAGTATAGATTTGGACGGGTTGGAACAGAGACCAGAGGTCTCCCCAAAGATACAGAGAATTTGGAGGACGCGAGGCCCGTAGGCCCACGGGTCTGACATGAAGAACAGGGCGTCGTCAGCATAGAGCGCAATCCTGTCCGAGTGTTCCGGCGACCAATCCAGTCCCCTGATGAGGGGGTCCTGGCGCACCCACGCGGCTAAGGGCTCAATTGCGAAGGCGAATAGGAGTGGGGATAGGGGGCACCCCTGCCGCGTACTCCTACGAATAGGAGAGGGGGCCGAGCAGCATCCGGCCGCACGAACCGAGGCGGTGAGATCCGTATACAGTAGCTTCACATACGCTATGAACCGGGGCCCCAGGTTGACGACCTCTAGGAGTTTAAAAAGGTAAGTCCAACTTAGCGAGTCAAACGCCTTGTCGATATCCGCCAGCAGGACTGCCGCGGGGCGACCCAGGCGGGAGGCCTCCACCACAGCGTTGTGGGCCCGCCTGATATTGTGTCTGGTGGAGCGCTATAGCATAAAGCCTGACTGATCTGGGTGTACCAGATCTTGAATGCAGGTGCGAAGACGGTCGGCCAAAACCTTCCCCAAAAGTTTAGGTTCAAAATTCAGCAAAGAGATGGGGCGGTATGAGCCTGGGTCTTCCGGGGGACGACCGGGTTTAAGAAAAACAACGATTTCGGCGTGTCGCCAGTCTGTGGGCAAAATACACTGCTCCAGGGCTTCGTGTAGTGCCCCAAGTAAGTGGGACCCCAGGGTCGCCGTGTGCGGGTGCATAAAGTCGCAGGAGAACCCGTTCGGACCCGGTGCTCGGCCCGGGTGTATATTGGTCAGCGCCGCCTGCAGTTCGTCCAACGTGATAGGGTTATCCAGTCTGTCACGCACTTCATCGGACAGTCGGCGAGGGGGGATATCAGAAAGGAATTCGTAAACAATACTGATTTATATGTTAAAGTTTAACAGGGTCACAAAAAAATTGTTGAATATAATGTCATGCCCAGTACCCCACAATTCCTTAAGGAGACAATGGGAAGAGAAAGGGAGTCAAAGGTACATGTAGGCTGAGAGTGGAAGAGGTTTGCAGAGCATAAGAATAGACAGAGGGTTAATAGAGAGAATGTTCACTTTCCCTATGGGCCCCTTATGGGCCCCTTTGAAGTTGGGGGTCTTGGTCAATTACCTACTTTGCCCATGCCTTAAATTGTCTCTAAGCAAGAGGTGTTTGTTTTATTTATCTGGAGTACATTTTGCTAATTCCCCAGAGCTAAACCAGACTTGAATCAGTTGAGGATGATTAGGAAGCTTTGTTGAGTCTGGGTTTCATCCTCAACATCGAAAAGTCTGTACTGTCCACAAACAAGATGGAGGAGTTTGTAGGGTTTCAGGTATATACGACTCAGGTAAATCTTTTGTTACCAGATAGGGAGATCAAATGAATCTAGAAGGAGATTCATCCTTTTTTTTCAAAAAGGGAGATTATGTTGAGAAATTTGTATTCCCTGATTGGACTATTATCTTCATCAATCCAGGCCATTTTATCCGTGCCTGTTGCATTTCACAGCCCATCCGCAGCGGAAGACTTCAGGTTTGAGAAAAGGTTTGTAGTATACTGGCAGTGTGATGTTGACTAAGGAAGTGAGAGGAGAGTTGCTATGGTGGCTGGAGAATTTATAGGCCCGGAAGAGTTGGACAGTATTTTGGAACTTACCACTCTGAATTTAGTTTTTGAAACGTATTACAGCAATCTAGGCTGGGGACTGTCCTAAGACAGGTGGAAGATGGGCAGAAGGGTAGAAGAATCTTCATATAACTTGTTTAGAATTACTGGTAGGTTTGCAATCATCAAAAAGTTTCAAGGGTCCATTGAAAGGAAATTATGTTTTGATTTGCATGGGCATGTTGTTTAAATAGTTTGGGTGGAAGCCGATTGAAACTAAGCACACTTCGAAAAAGATTTATGGTATTTCTGTCTGGAGCACAGAATTACTTTGAGGACAGAGTATTTACCTGGTTGAGAAAATTTGCCTGCGCTTTTGTAAGGGTCTGAAAACCTTGTTATTTTAGCTTATCGCATCGGACCTGTACACTATCCTGTGCCGGGAAACCCTTTGGGGTAGCAGCGCGCATTACAAATTGCATAATTATAATGCTCGAAGAACCCTTTTTGATTCAGGTGAGAGAAGGTTTGTTGGTAGGTCCAGACTGAGAGGTGCATCATTTTGTGCTGTTGGGGGTATTTAACCTTCTTGTCCGGAAAGTATCCGGAGATTTGGCAGTATCACAAGTCTTTCGTGAGAGGCTTGGAACCTCCTCAATCAGTCTTGGGCTCCAGGGACAAGGAAAATATCCATTGGTAACTGGAGGGTTTGGATGGTTGGTTGGTGGAGAGGGATTTAGACCCCCCTTGAGGCTCCAGTAGATTTAGTATCAAGATTATTTTAGTATTTTTTTTTTTTTGCATTTTTTTTTTTTGGGATGACCATTAACAGAAAAGTCTGAGCTATAGGACTGTGAATGGTTATAGTTCTGCTATTTTTGTGTGCGATTCTCTTGTAAATGTGGCCAGTGTTGCTATACAAGGCTTTCAACGTGCATAAACTCACCACTGGTCTAATAATCAAATGGCAATGCTCCAATTATCATGCAGAGAGAATCTACATTTAGTTGAGGCTCAGGCTAACAGTATCCCTCTGTCAACTCTATTTGTATATTTAAAAAAAATTGGGAGAGAGCGCGAATCGAAGGATGGAGTTTGTTTCAGAAATGTTAGGATCGTTCCTGAGTGTACTTATTCAGTTAGAGCTCATAATTCTAGTTTGTTGTTTCAGAGAACCAAGTGTGTGGGCCTTCGGAAGAGGAGTTTTGGGAAATGAACTGTGTTTCTGATTATGAGTTTACAGAATCTGTGTGGTTTTAGTTTTTTCTACGCAGCATCTAAAACATTAAGAGGACATTCGTACAGGGGGTCTATATAGAGAATATTGGAACATGGTATTTTGGAATTCAATCAATCAATCGTAGGTTTGTTAAGCGCAGCTACTCACCCGAGTGGGTCTCAAGGCGCTGGGGGAGGGGGGGGGGGAGCGCAGGTCCAGGATGTTCAAGGTGATCCGTCAAAGAGCCAGGTCTTGAGGTCCTTCGTGAACTTGGAGAGTGTTGGCGTTTGTCTGAGGTGGAGCGGGAGGGTGTTCCATGCCTTGGCCCTGAGGAGGGAGAAGGAATGACCGCCTGTACTGGTCTTCTTGATGTGAGGCTCCGTAGCAAGGGAGAGCTGTGCTGAGCGTAGGGATCTTTAGGGTGCGTGGAATGTGAGGCGGTAGTTCAAGTATACAGGTCCGGTGTTGTGGAGGGCTTTGCAGATGTGGGTGAGAAGCTTGTAGGAGATTCTCTTCTCTATGGGGAGCCAGTGTAGTGTACGCAGGTGTTGGGTGATGTGGCAGTGATGTGGTAGGTTGAGGACTAGTCTGGCGGCGGCGTTCTGGAGTTTGTTGATTGCGACATAGAGCTTGTTGCCGTAGTCGAGTCTCCAAGTTCACGAAGGACCTCAAGACCTGGCTCTTTGACGGATCACCTTGAACATCCTGTACCTGCGCTCCCCCCCCCCCCTCCCCCAGCGCCTTGAGACCCACTCGGGTGAGTAGCTGCGCTTAACAAACCTACGATTGATTGATTGAAGAATTCCAAAATACCATGTTCCAATATTCTCTATATAGACCCCCTGTACGAATGTCCTCTTACTGTTTTAGATGCTGCGTAGAAAAAACTAAAACCACACAGATATACTCATAATCAGAAAATCAATCAATCATGTCACTTATAAAGCGCACTACATACCCGCGAGGGTCTCAAGGCGCTGGGGGAAGAGGGGGGTGGTGCTGCTACTGATCGAAGAGCCAGGTCTTGAGGAGTCTTCTGAAGGCCACAGTTCATTTCCCAAAACTCCTCTTCCGAAGGCCCACACACTTGGTTCTCTGAAACAACAAACTAGAATTATGAGCTCTAACTGAATAAGTACACTCAGGAACGATCCTAACATTTCTGAAACAAACTCCATCCTTCGATTCGCGCTCTCTCCCAATTTTTTTTAAATATACAAATGGAGTTGACAGAGGGATACTGTTAGCCTGAGCCTCAACTAAATGTAGATTCTCTCTGCATGATAATTGGAGCATTGCCATTTGATTATTAGACCAGTGGTGAGTTTATGCACGTTGAAAGCCTTGTATAGCAACACTGGCCACATTTACAAGAGAATCGCACACAAAAATAGCAGAACTATAACCATTCACAGTCCTATAGCTCAGACTTTTCTGTTAATGGTCATCCAAAAAAAAAAAATGCAAAAAAAAAAATACAAAAATAATCTTGATACTAAATCTACTGGAGCCTCAAGGGGGGTCTGATGAGGGAGTGGGTGATGGTCTTTCTGTGTTCGAGGGGGATCCATTTGAAGGTTTTTCGTAGGAGTCTGAGGGTGTGGAAACAGGAGGATGAGATAGCGTTGATTTGGCGTCCATTTTGAGTTCGGAGTCCAGAATGGTTCCGAGGGTGCATGCGTGGTTCGTGGGGGTGTATTGTGATCTGTTGCTGTTCTTTAAAGTTACTGCAGGAGCAGCAATAAAAGGTATTTATGCATAATGCTAGCCTCCTTGTCTGTAATGAAATCTTGAGTCTCTGCATAATTGGAGAATTGCCAATCTACAAGCTCATAATTCTATGAGTGTTGACCGAATTCCATCTGAGGAGTTTGCTCTCACGACTCAGCTGAGATTTATAGGCAGTTTGGATAATTTAGGCATATCTTTCGCTTTTAATTAGACCAAATCAGGGATATGTGTTAAACAGACCAACTTTTAGGGGCCTTTGGGGTCATTGATGCTAGCAGAACTGTTTAGGCCAACTTTTTCTGATGAATGTTGGCATCCTTCTTATACTTTGCATGGAGCTAAGCCTCTATTTTGTTGTCAGGGCACAGTCCACCTGGGCTACTGTGATCTGTTGTATTATGCAGGCCTGCGCTTATCAGTGATATATGCAAGACATCTGTCACAATCTGCCGATACTGCGCGTTGAAGCTAACCCTCTGAATGATGCAAAGTTTGCCAGGAAGTTCTGCAAAACCTCTCTTGGCATATTCTGCTTGATTCTGCCTGTCTCCTCCCTTACTCCTGCTCATTTACAGTGGCATCTACACACAAGGTTAAATGAAAAGAAGCCAAAAATGACAAAAATCTAATAAGCGGAACAGGAGATATGAATTTTTATTGTTTTAAGTAGGAATAATGCCAAGAAGCATAAAGTGCTAGTGATAGTAGATGGTTGTGGTAGATCAAACCTAGGTGAAATTTGACACAGACTGCGACGGATACACCAACCAGGTTTGTCCTGGTCTAAGAATTTACTTTCAGACTTGTAGACTTTGTGGTCCCAATCCACCACAGGAGTACACTTCTAAAGCCTCCAAGGACCGCAGGGGAGGCACTTAAAGACTCACAGGGTGCCAGGCAGAGGCCATACAGCAGGGTCCAGTTGCCACTGGTCAGGTGGGTAGTTGCACGAAAAGGCCTCTTGGAGCTTGTTGTGTACCTGTAGATTAAACAGGACGGTATCCATTTGAACCTTGGAGTCCACTTCTTTGTGCTGGGTACAAGAGAGAACGGGTCCAGCCCTGCAAGGCTTTTTCTCAGGTCACAGGCAGCAGGTTCAGTCCTTTTCTGAACTTCCTCAGGTCCAGGAGTGTTCTGAAGTGGTTGCCTAGAGATGCCCCATTTATGCCTGCCACAAGCTAGTGAGGGGGAATGACTTCTGGGAACAACCTAACCAATAGGGTAAAAGTTCCTGGGGCCAACCCTACCCACTTTGAGCATTTTTAGATGGCGAAAGTCTTCAGCCACTCTAACCTTGGTCGCTGGGGTGTGTGTGTCAGTACTTTACTAGGGTTGTCCTAGAGACCACCTACATCTTACACTATGATCCAGTTTGGGGCAGTCATTGTACGTACAATAAATCCAGAGACCGGCGTCTTGTAGAACAAAAGTAGTGTTTTTCAGCAACCAAACCGTGGATACAGAAATGTTTTTGCAACCGTTTTCTCTTCCTTTCAAGTGCATCCTAGTGTTGTATGCAAAAACACAGCAGACCTGTTTTGTAGGGTTTGACACTAATTTCAAAAAGGATGCTTGCAGCCCCACACTGCATGTTCTGTCAGACTCTGAGCCATATCTGCCCGTTCAGGTCAACCAATTGTTTGCTCCTAGGAAGCACATCGCACCTATTTAAATGCTAATTACCTGCTGGCCGAAGTGGGAGAGGAAATGCAAATTTGGCTTACAGGAACTTCAAGCAGGAAAAAGCTAACTTTCTATAATTTACTTTTCCTTAATGTTATTTAAAAAATCTGACTTCACTCTTGAATTAAATTTTTAATAACTATTAAAACTAAGTTTGTTTCTACCTAGTTCCATTTCTGAGGTACAGTATTTGGGTTTAATCTGTATTCTGGTTTTCTGCATAGGACAGCTAGGCATGCCACAGTGACAAATATCTTTTGGGTGCTAGTCACTGTAAGGACATGTTAGTATTACATTCTACATGTCCCACGCCTAAATACCACGCACCCAGCCTTTTGGACTACTTACAGGTGACTTATTAATATTTAAAAGGGTTTATTTTGATAGGTCAAATTGTAGAGTTTAAATTGCTATAGTAAGGCTACACTGAAGCCATGTCACTGTCACTATAGTGGATGGCACAATAGATGCTACAGTTTACTATTGACTTTAACTTACAAGCCCTTCCGGCCTTAAAAAAAATCCTAGTTACCAGACCTGTAGGTCTAGTGAATTGAATAATCTATATGACCTAACTGTAATGTACTTGACCCGTCTCAAATTGTGTGATCCTTGGAAAATATTTTATTTTACAGTGTTGCTGCCTTCTTCATTAATCACGCATGAGGGCACCTTCAAATATGTGAGTTCAGCATTTCTGCTGCACAAAAAACTCTTGTTTGATTTAATAGACTAAACTTTTGCTCCATGTATAATAAGAATCTAGCCTACATATAGGGTACACACGACCCCTGACTTGCCTCTTAGTTCACCAAGAGCATTGTCATCAGAGTTGGGGCAAGAATGTTTCTCAGTTCATGTTTAGAAACTCACTTTTAATATATTACTAAAGCATGAGATGGTAGCGTACTGTCATTTACAGACTGCACATTTTCCATTGAAATGGCCACAAATTTTCCCACTAACATGCAATTTTATATATAGCGGATGAACAATAATGTGTGGAAATTGGGTTTAAAAAAAAATATTTATCATTCGCACATCACCAAGTTAAGAGTTCATATTTGTTTTCATCCTGTGTAAAATCTTTGTTTCCATCACACAGAATTATAAAAAAATGTGTGCAACTATTAAAATATATTTTGAAATTTTTGTACAGTTTATGTCCAAGCTCTTTAAACAGTGTGTGTTGAGAAAAAAAACTGACATCCTACAGCCTTTCAATTTACGGTGCATATGCAGCACAATTGTCAGTTCGCTTTACTTTTTTTTCTCGGACTGAAAGATTAGAGAATTTTGTAAATGCCAACCTCTATATAAAATAAGCAGCAAATTGTAAGAAAGCATAAGCTGACATTTAACCCCGGGCTTTGAATGCAGAGCAAATGTGAAACGATAAAAACAAGATTTAAAGCCACCTTTATTTCTCATTCCCTTTTGAGGTGAACAGAACACCTCTTCTTTGTCAGCTCACTAGAACCGGCCAGTAGGCCCTAAAAACAGCTCTCCTGATAAAAATCTGACTCGCCATAGTGAATGGATGAGTAGATTTCTCAAGGCCAGGCCTGGGTACGCTTTTTACTAGATACTAGTGTAGGAGGGAAGGGCGGATATTAGGACGAGGAGGCTGCGTGGGTTTCTGAATCTTGAGTTTTTATTGAGATCAGAGTTATGGGGTTAATTCTCTTGAGCTTTTAGTGAGGGGCCTTGTGTTGCCAAACTCCTTCTTCTCCAAGATATAGCTGATGTTGGGTTCTCTTTCTTTTCTCTAGGTCAGGGTTCTCTAAAGTCAGTCCCTGAGGGCCGGATCCATGCCAGATTTTGAAGATAACTACATTTATCTAAATGGGGATATGCAATAAATTTGGCATGGATCCGGCACTCCAGGACTGACTTTGAAGAGCCCTGCTGTAGGTGTTCCTCGACAGGATGGCCCCGCCAGAATTCTTGGGAAAGGAAAAGAGCAGTAAGTATGACATTCTTCGCTGCACAAGCGGTAGCGCCTTGCACGAGTGAATATCAAAATCAAACAACAGTGCTCATGCTGAAAGTTTCCCCATGTGAATATCATTGGTGCGTATATATCCAAAGCAAACACAAGGAGATGATGGACGGAGCGCTGAAACTTTTCAGACACTCACCTCCAGTCACAGATCTGGGGTTAATCCATCATCGTTCTTTAGCTCACTTAGCCACCCCAGTTCAGACACAGCTATATGCAAATCAGCCTTGACCCTGTGCCTCATGGGAACAGTCCAGCCCGAACTACCAAGCCATGTCTTCCCTGGACCGGAAACAAGCATCCTGGGACCGGTTTCAGGTTAACACCCTTCATTAGCCAGGCTAGCTTGAATCCAGTGGTAAAGTCAGCATGGGACCCACGTCTGGGCATGCCCTGCCAACTTAGGGCGAACAAAGCAAGCACAAGGAGATGATGGACAGAGCGCTGAAACTTTTCAGACACGTATATATCCAAAACATAAGTGCCTGTGACTCTCTAATTTCGGATTTCTGGTTTGTGAGCAAGTTACAAACGATGCACGAGTAAAAGGTAGCTAAACCAGCACAAAGTTTACCCTCCCCGTACAGCCTTCTGCTCTCTCCCTTGTATCACTCACCCACTATGCCCGCTCCCTCCCATGAATCACTCACCCGCAACTCTCCTGAGTTGCGGCAGGCCAACCAGCGTCCTCCGGCAGTGTCCACCACTCTTCGGTCCAGACCTCACAGGACTCATCGAGGCTTGTGTTGTCGTCCTGTTCGTCTCTGGTTCCGTCTTTTCCTTCTTACTGCATCCTTCAGTAGGACTCCTCTCCCATCGAGATTTCCTCACCGTCTCTTCTCTCCCTGGTTCTGCAACCCGCAGTGTTTTTTTCTCTTCCTTCGTGGGTTGCGGCTGTTGGGGGCCACGTCCACTTGCCCCAAGAGAGAGTGGTCCTTTGTTAATGTTGGTGACTCTCCCCAGGTCACGCCCGGTCCACCCCTGCATTTCTCGCTCTCCCCACAGGCAGGTCGGCGGCAAGATGGCAGAACAAATCCCGGGGTATAGACCAGGTAAAGAAGGGGGTTCAAGGAGTGCTTCCTCACATCTCTCATCTCTTACTTGTAAGAAAATTGTCTTGGGGATATCTGGAGAGATAGTTGGCATTAGTATGTTCTATCCCTTTACAAAGGAAAGTTGGGAAACCGAAGGGCTGTAAAGCTAAAAACCTTTGTGAGACAAGGTGATTGTTCCCTTTATTTCGCACCATCCATTCGAGGGGTGCTACGGCAACAATTGATGGACAGAATGCTTAATAAATCAAACATTCACCCTCAGTCAAGAGATCTAGGTTAAATCCATCGTTCTTGTGCCTTTCAGTAAAGCTAGCATGGCTGATGATGAGCAAAAAAAGCGATGGATTTTAGGCCCAGATCTCTGTACTGGGGGTGAATGTTTGACATTGTTCAACATTCCATCCATCAATTGTTCTTTTTGCATCCATTCGAGGGGAGCATGGTCTATGTACAAGGAGAATTCACGTCCTTCTAGGTAATATCTTAGGGTCTCTATGTCCCACTTAATTGCAAGAGCTTCCTTTTTGACTACTGCATAGTTTTGCTTTCGGGAAAACAACTTTCTGCTCATGTATACAACTGGTTGTTCTTCCCATTGTCATCAATCTATGATAATACTGCCCCAAATCCCACCGAGGCTTCTGTTTGGAGAATGAATAGTCGGGTATAGTCTGGGCTTCCAAGCACTGGTTCTGAGGTAAGGGAATGTTTTAAGGCTAGTAAAGCCTTGAGTACCTCTTGCGAGGGTTGCGTCAGTTCTTGTTCTGTTTTTCAGGATTTCTTTAAAAGATCAGTTAAAAGGGCTGCTAGCTGCAAAAAATGGGATAACCCGTCAGTAACCGAGGAGGTCAAGAAAAGCACGTAGATCTAGTTTGGCTTTTGGCATGGAAATTCCTGATATAACTGCGACTTTCTTTTGATTGCGGTCAAACGTGGCCTTCCCCCAAAAGAAACCCTAAAAACTTCACTTTCCTAGCAGCTAGATGACTCTTGGCCGGGTTGATTTTCATTCTTCTGTTACCTAAGGTACTGATTATTGCCTGTAAGTGACTTAGGTGAGGTTCCCATGCAGAGCTATATATAACAATGTCGTCAATATAAGCGGCAGTGTACTGTCCATGGGGTTTCAGGATGGAGTTCATCATTTGTTGGAATGTTGCAGGGGCTCCATGAAGCACGAAAGGCAGCGCCATTAAATGATATAAACCCCCGGGAGTGGAGAAAGCAGTTCTCTCTTTGTCTTGTTCTCTCTCTCAGTGGGACTTGCCAGTAGCCTTTACATAAGTCCAAGGTACCTATGTATTTCGCGTCCTTCAGTCTTTCTATCATTTCGTCCACTCTGGGGAGGGGATAAGTATCCAGCTTGGAGACTTTATTGACTTCTCTAAAATTAATACAAAAGCGAACCGACCTATCGTGTTTTGGCACTAATACAGTTGCTGAATTCCATTGACTAAGGCAGGGTTCGAATGACCCCCCCCCCCCGCCCTATCTGTAGCATTGGCTTTGACTCTTTCTCTATGGCCTCTCAATTGGTTTGTGGGATGCGGTAGGGTCTTAAACGCACTAGATTTCCTGGAGGGGTTTTATCAGATGGTCTAGGACAGTAGTCCTGCCAAGAACAAGGCAGAATACCTCCTGTAGTGTTGAAAGTGGGTTTGAAGTTCCTGATTTAGGCTTACAGGGAGGTCTGGATCAATATATTGAGAATATAAAGGTGTTTGCTCCCGAGGGGCTCTGTACAGGACGGGTAGGGGACTCTCCTATTTCTTTATAAGGTTTATATGAACTATCTGGGCTACCTTTTGTCCGGGGATCATCTCGATTATAAGTGACAGGAGTTACTTGTCCCAGTACTTTATATGGACCTTGCCACTGAACCAAAAGCTTGTGTTCCGATGGAGCCATCATCAGGAGGACCATTTGCCAATGGCTAAAGTTTGGGCCTTTGTCTTTTTCATTATAGTGGGATTTTTGGTATTGTTGGGCGTTCTCCAGATTGGTCCTCACTATTCTTCGGATCTGACTTAAGTGAGTTTTACGACTAGTAACATACTCCAAGAGAGACTTTTTATCCTCTTTCTCTTGTTGCCATTCTTCTCTCGCCATGTCCAATAAGGAACGGAACTGATGGCCAAAGAGTAATTTGAAGGGAGAAAACCCAGTGCTTTTCTGGACTTTACATTGGATTGTGAAAAAAAGCCAGAGGTAACATATCCTCCCATTTTCTGGTTTCTAGGTCCAGAAGTTTCTTTAGGGTACTCTTAAGAGTGACATTATACCTCTCAATGAGGCCGTTCGTTTGTGGGTGGTAGGCAGCAATGCGTATTTGCTTGTTGCCTAACTGCTGACACACTACTTATTATTATTATTATTATTATTATTATGCAATTGCTTCATTAGTCGTGAACCAAAGGGGGTCCCTTGATCAGTTAAAATTTTCTTCGGCAAACCCACCCTAGAAAATATGTTTATCATTGCTTTTGCTATGTGGGTTGTGTTGGGTTGTCGCAGGGCCACTGCTTCAGGCTATCGCATGCCGTAGTCCACCATTACAAGGACATATCGGCAGCCACTACGTGAAGGAAGAAAGGGACCAATGATATCCATTCCTAATCTGGAGAATGGCTCCTCTATTACCTGGAGAGGGAGTAAGGGAACTCCCCCCCCACACACACACACACGTTATGCCTGGTATTTGATGCAACTTTGACTGAAGTGTACTGGGTTCCTGCTACCCAGGTCCCCAAAACCAGTGTTCTTTCCCTAAAACTGCACAATTGTTTTCCCAATTGGCAAAACCTTTAGCACCCTCTGTGTCCCTAGTAAATGGTACCCCTGGTACCTAGGGCCTGAGGTACTAAAGAGGGTTCCTAAGGGCAACAGCACAAATTGTGCCACCCTAAGGGGCCCCTCAGCAAGCACATGCAGGGCTGCCATTTCAGGCTGTGTGTCTTGGTGCAGACAAAAGGGAAAACGCAACATGTCACACATCCCTATGTGCCGTGCCCCTAACACTGCATGTGATATTTGTAAGTCACCCCTAAGGCAGGGTGCTGAATATTACATTGAGGACATACCTGCATGAGCAGATATGCCCCTGTTCTAGTCAGTCCTATTACTGCCAGTGCAAGTGGACAGGGAAGCCATTTTAAAACATGTGCTGGACACTGGTGAAAACGAGTTCCCCAGCTACATGATGGCTTCACTGAAAACATCTCATATTGATAAACCCACACTGATTCCAGTGATGGATTTACCAATACAAGCACCCAGAAGGCACCTTAGAGGTCCCCCCTGAAAACCTACCAGCCTCTGGTGTGCTCCCTGACTTGTTTCTGCCAACCTGCTTCCAGAGACACTGTTCTGACCACCTAGGGTGAGAGCCCCTGCTCTCAGGAGACCCAGAACAAAAGCCTGTCCGGTAAGAGGGTGTAACACCCCCTCCCACAGAATGACATGCTGATTAGCTCCCCAGGCCGGCATGCTTCAAAGAGCTGCCACCTTTGGAATGCAAGTCTGTCTCCAGTCACAGGAGAGGAAGCCCCCCCCCCTTTGTCCAGGACCCCATGGCACCTGGGCAGGCGGGAAAATTAGCTAGTCAGGTAGGCGTGCCACCTTCAGGCTAGTACCACCCCTAAGGTGGGCTACACTGAAGTGGACACGATTTTCAGAAGTAGCCATCTTTGTGATGACATACTTAGAAGTTCTGGGACAGGGTTATGTCCACTTCTCACAGGAAGTGGTTATATAGGGTGCGTAGTGACCCCAAGGGTCAGTAGCCCATTGGCTACTACCCTACACTCCCCTAACACCCCTAAATTCAGTATTTAGGGGAGTCCCTGGCACCAGAAAAGCAGGTCCTGATGGCCTAAGAAGAGAGAGGACACCGAAGAGCCGTAGAAGCAGAGAGGAAAAAAGAAGCAGCTGACCTGGTAGCAGCCCCGCCGGCCTGTCTACATCCCTCATCGAAAACTGCACCAAAGTCGACTCGTCCTGCAGTTGTTGACTCTAAAAACTTTGGAGGACTGCCTGCCTTTGATAAAGAACCAAGACCTCCCGTGGGACAGCGGAACTGTTCCGTGGATCTCGCAGCAACTCCAAAAGAAAGGACGTTGAGGCCTCTGGAACCGCCAAAACCCGACTACTGAAGCCACCACTGCACCCGTCGCTCCGAGCCGAAGTGGGCCAACGGTGTCATCAAGGTCCCCCAGCCCGAGTCCATCATGGTTTCACCCCTTGTAGACCCTCCAACGTCACATGCAGCCTCTGCATGCAGGCCCCCTCTACCGCGACTGCTCCGGTAAGGAACAACTTGACGCCTAAGGACACCTTTACACCCATCGCCCATGGACTGTGAAGAAAGATGTCCCTTTGTCCCCGGGCATCGTGAAGCCTGAGCCCCCGTTGGTTCAGCCTGACTGGCCTCCTAGCCAGAGCCTGCAGCTTCTTCTCACAGAGACCGATCTCCATAGAATAACATTGGGCTCCCGACGCTGTTATGCACCCTGCACCCGGCCGCCCTCGTGCCGTTGGTGGTGTACTGTTGGTGCTGCCTTGGACTTTGCCCACCACTCACCTTAATTCCTGGAGATTGGTCCCGTAAGTTGCTGCCTATACCCGTTTACAGAACTTGTTCTTAATTCCATAGGATAACATTGCAGAACTCAAAATTTGCAGTGTCCACTTTTTGAACTGAAAATAATTTATATTTAAAAACGTACTCACCTGAACGATTTCTGTCTGGTGCCTAAACATATATAAAGATACTTGCTATTTTTCATAAATTGGTGTGGATCTCCTCCTTGAGACGTGTGTCATTTATTGATAATTGTGTGTATTAGCAGATGTCTTGCTCTCCCCTCAGTTAAGGCTGCTCAACCACACTACCCCTAATAGAGCACCATGGGATTGCATAGCAAGCCCCTGTTCACTCATAAGGGAACCCCTAGACTCTTTACACAGTATATCAGATTTTTTATATATCACATAAAGAGCCAGCTTCCTACACCACGCCAATAGAATCTATCTAGGATGGATTCCTCAGTTTTTTTCTGTGCTGAAGTGTCACCCCCCAATAAATGACTGTGCCAGGAATATCACTTTCTCTCTAAAGGGAGTGGGTTTTAATGGCTGTTGAGGTTAAGTTTAACCTCCTTTCCTATATAATAACCCCTCCCTCAGGAAGAATTGGAGACCTACAATGTCAGGGACCTCCTGTTCCGAAGCAGCGTTCCAGTACTCTCTGCACAGGGATTCTTCTCGTTTGGCCGTTTGGAAATTCCTACCAGAGTCCCATATAAAGTCAACAGGTCTTACAGGCAACACAACCCAAGAGAATTTCTTCCCTTCTTTGTTTCTTACTCTTTGGTTCTTTCGAGGCAGGCCACTCACTGTCTTTGGTCTGTGAGAACGGTGCACTTCTCCATCAGGTGTCGCCTCCCTTCCAGGTGTCCTTGCCTAGGGATTCCAGTTCGGGGTAGGCCTTTCCTATGATTAACGATTCTGGTAATTTAGGAATGAGTCCCAGCAGTAGAGGTACAATGGGGTCTGTTTGATGTAGATGAACCTCCGCCATGGAATACACTGTTTTATCCCTGTGGACACATTGTATGTTTACCATTCCTGTGGGTTTTGTTATTCCCCCTGGGAGTAACTGAGCACGCATGACGCTCTGCAGATATCCAGTGTCCACCAAAGCTGAAACGTGTTCACCATTCACCCTCACCTGAGAGTGGTGGGGGGGGGGTCGGGCCTCAGTTGTTGTACAATACAGAGCCCTCACCAGGCCGATATCCATAGGTTCCTCTTTCTGGGGACATTGTCGAGCAATATGTCCGAAACCTCCACAATGAAAATACTGTGGTCCAAAGAGTTGGGGTCTAGGTATAGGAGCAGGTAGAATTGCTGCTTTCTCAGGTTTCCTGGGCAACCCGGTTCTATGTGGTCTTATTTTACCGGGTTCAGTGCCCCTCCATCTGCTTTCCTCCCTTCCTTTCTAGATCTCGTGGGCTGGGTTAAAGGCACTCGCGATGTCAACCGCCCTCTCTAACATAAGCTGCGTATGTTGGCGTATCCGTTTCTGGAACGGAGGATGTAGGGAGGCAAGGTATTATTCGAAGTATATATTTTTAAGGATTTCCTCTTTTGTGGCAGTGAGGAGTTTAAGCCACTGGTCAGTCATGTCCTTAACTCGATAGTATAGGGCCCGGGAAGTCTCCTCACCTTGAAGGTTTCCTCATCCACCCCAGTCTCTCAAGAATTTGCCTCTTAATCTCAGCATAAGGAGTAGTTCATTGGGGATTAGATTCCTGATATGCGGTGTGCAGCTCTCCTGCCAGTAAAGGCCCCAAATATTGACCCCATTTGCCTGCGGGCCATGCAGCTGCTTGGGCCATGCGCTTAAAATTGTTAAAAAAAAAAAAAAAAAAAGGTCTGGGTCCTCTCCACTGACATACTTCTGCAGGACCACTGCTGGTAAGGCGGTGTGGCCTCTTTGTTGACCCAGGACATCTGCTAGTCTCCCTATGGCTGTGACCTGGGATTGTGCTTGGTTGGTCAGATCCTTATGGAGGTTCTCTCTATCTTCAGCGGCTATGTTCAGGAACTGTTCCATTGTGATTTCCAACTTTTGATAGCTTTCCGCCATACGGTTAACCACAGCCTCCATATTACCAGATCTCACTTCTGACACCAGGTGTATTAGGGAAGGGCAGATATATTGACGAGAAGGCTGCTTAGGTTTCTGAATCTTGAGTTTTTATTGAGATCAGAGTTATGGAGTTAATTCTCTTGGGCTCTTAGTTAGGGGTCTTGTGTTCCCAAACTTCTTCTCCAAGATATTACTGATGTTGGGCTCTCTTTCTTTCCTCTAGGTGTTCCTCGGCAGAATGGCACCGCCAGGATTCTCGGGAAAGGAAAAAAGCGGCAACTATGAGGTTCGTATTTCCTCTAATGGTTTGTTCTAAACCATTACCTCACCCGTGGTAGTGATTTAGCGTAGAGATGAACACATTTGACCCAACCCGGGTCTGAAATAGCCCCTCCTTAACCCTTCACTTGTTTAAAAACGGTGGGATTCTTTCTATGGCTCCCTTGAGTGTTTTTATAGTCTCCTCTTAATTCAGGACAGGCTCTTTAGGAAGGCCACTGATTTCCCCTCAGCTTCATTGATTTTGTTCCTCGCTGCACAAGCGTTAGCGCCTTGCATGAGTGAACATCATAATCAAACAACAGTGCTCACGCCAGAAAGTTCCCCCATGTGAATCTCATAAGAGTGTATTTATCCGAAACATAAGTGCCTGTGACTCTCTAATATCGGACGTCTGGTTTGTGAGCAAGGTGGAAGTGGCGCATGAGGATAAGGTAGGTAAAACAGCACAAGGTTTCCCCACCCCACACAGCCTCCTGTGAATCACTCACCTGCTACGCCAGCTCCCTCCAATGAATCACTCACCTGCAACGCAGCAACTCTCCTGAGTTGCGCAGGGCCTACCAGCGTCCTCCAGTTGCGTCCACCACTCTTCGGTCCAAACCTCCTGGGACTCGTTGAGGCTGGGTCCTCCCTGGATTGCAAACAAGCATTCTGGGACCCGTGTTGGGGTATCACCCCTATTCAGCCAGGCTAGCTTGAATCCTGTGGCACAGAGAGCTAAGGACCCACGTCTGGGCAAACCCATCCCACTTAGGTCAAAAAGTGCTGCGGCAACAATTGATGGACGGAATGCTTAATAAATCAAACATTTACCCCCAGTCAAGAGATCTGGACTAAATCCATCATTCTTTTGCTCTCTACGCCACCCCAGTTTGGACCCAGCCCCAAGAGAGAATGGTCCTTTGTTAATGTTGGTGACTCCCCAGGTCACGCCCGGTCCACTCCCGCGTCGGCTGCAAGCTAAGACGGCAGAGCGAATCCCGGGGTACATACCAGTTAAGGAAGGGGCTTCATGGGGTGCTGCCTCACAAGTAGGGAATTGTATGCAAGTAAGTTAATTCTACCAATAAGTAGTAAGCCAATTAATTCCTGTTTGGAGCGGGACCACAAGCACTTTACTACATTAGCAGGGGTAAAGGGCACAGAGTTCTAACGCCAGCAAAAATATAGGGCCCAACAAAAGTTGAAAAATATGAGGTGACAATGCAGAAATGGTGGGTTTCCTACAATGACCCACAAGCCACAGTTGTTTGGGGGCTCGGAAGACCCTGAAAGGTTCCGCATCTACCCT
This sequence comes from Calotriton arnoldi, assembly GCA_963921515.1. NCBI lineage: Eukaryota > Metazoa > Chordata > Amphibia > Caudata > Salamandridae > Calotriton > Calotriton arnoldi. The sequence continues at coordinate 2,113,365 of CAWUFW010000024.1, forward strand.
CCTGTCCCCCTTCGCCCCCTCCATTTTATTTGAAAATTAAATAAACGGGGGATTCTGTAGTCTCATTTCTGAAGGTCGTGCGCAGTGTTTTTGGCTGCCTGTAAGGTGGAAGAGGGGTTGGGCACAAGGCCTGCCATCAGCCTCAGTGCACGCAGCCAAAGGCCGTGCGCAGCAGGGGATTAGAAAATAAGTGCGCCATTTTAAAAAAGAAAATCCAATTTACTGGAGGAAAAAATTAAAAACAGAGTTATGGTTCTAGCTCAAATGCATAAAGCCACTGAGGTTCACCAGTTATAGGTTCCAACATACTCCGCACTCTGGATATATATCTGAACTTTGTGAAAGCAGGGGAACTAGGGTTACCTGTGAATCTGAAAGATACCAATTGTGGAGATCTGCAGTTGAAGGCAAGTAGCTTTCTTTTTTCTTCTCTAGTATCTTTCATAAATTCACATGATTTAAATAAGATTAACATAACTACTAATGGCCAGGAGTTGATGAGAATGAGGTTCACCTTGCGTCAATATGTTCCAGTTCACCACTGATTCCACCACCGACTCTTTTCTGAATTGCATGTTTTTTGCAGTAGTGCTTTATGAAGGCATGTGCTCTGTGCAATTACATTTTACACTTCTCTCTCTAGGGCTCTTCCACGAGGTGAGCAGTAGAGGGATCATACTGGTGGAGTGAGCTTTCATGGTTCCTGAAATTGGTCTGTTCATCTTACTGCATGTCGGAATGATGCAAGAGGTGACGATCCTTCTGGCCAAAGTCTCTTTAGTTAAGGGTTTACACCCACCCAGTGGAACTTAAGTCACAAGTAACTGGTACGATTGATAGAAATCCTTGGTGCGTTGTAAGCTGAATTTTCTGATTTAGATGAAAAGACAGTGACACTTTTGGCACAAACCCAAGGTGTATTCCAAAAAATCACTGTCCTCAAAGAAGCACAAGTATGGGTCCATCTAAGGAAGCGCTTGCAGCTCACTGGGCCTTCTTGCTGACATGATCACTAGCAAAAGCTGCTATATAAAAGCACTGTATATCGGTTCAAAGTGAGCTGTCGTCAGAGTTGTCGCTACTGTATTAAGCTCCCAAAACGGTGAAAGTCTTGATGCTGGTAGAAGTCTTCTAAACAGACCTCTCATGAAATCTTATATTAATCCTGAGGAAAACTATGATGGTTCTTTAGGCATCTGTAGGTATCTTGGCGTAGCTGCAGATGCACTCTTATTGGCAGATATGTTTGGAATTGATGTGTGGCCTTTAATAAATGTGATCCCAGGTTAGATTGTTTTCACTTCAACGTATGTTTTCATGGTTGGAAGATTTGTACCATCTTGAAGTATCTGTGTACAGTCTATTAAAACACTCGATTGACCAAATTCTAGGTCCTGAGAGCCAAGCTTATGATTGCAGGGATTGAGGATTGTGATGCAGTATTAGCTTGTTGTTGCAGCACAACAAGTGCGTAGCTTGAATTGAATTGATGTTTGCTCTGATATGTCCCATAACTCTGCAAACCAATTCTGTGTAAGCCATGCAAAAGCCACAAGCGTTACTTCATAATTCTCCTTCCTGATTTTGCCTAGTACTCTGGGCAGTAGCAGTATTAACTGGAAAGCAAGTAGAAATTTCCCGGTCATTGCAAACACTTCCCCTTGTGAATTTGGCCAGGGTCGCCAGACAGCACACCGTGGGCATTTGAATGGATTGCGATTTGTTGTGAACATGTCTATTTTGGTTTCCCCGATCTCAGGAATATTTTCTCTAGTTGCTGCTTGTTGTTTAACTCTCACTCATGCTTGGCTGATCTTTGCCTGCTGAGCAAATATGGAAAATCGTCTTGCATCCCTGGTATGAGCTCCTCTGGTGCCACTATTGTGCTGTATTGCGAGAACAAGACTTGGTTCCTCCTTTTGAGACTATAGTACCTTGTCATATATTCTGTCCACATCGTTACGAGACTTGGTTCCTCCTTTTGAGAATATAGTGATATTTCTCCACCTCAATCTCACCTTGAGAGGAACGTAAAGCTGACGCCCGGTCCCGGCGGTGCAGGTATTTTCCTGCTGCCTTATGGCTACATGTGGGATAAGCCATTCCTGCTGACCTGCTGGTAGGCGTCCACCTGGCAGCCACCTGGTCCAGTATCATGGAGGTGGAGAAATATCCCAGTGCCCTGACGAAATTGCTGCAAAATTGTAAGGCAATGAAACATGTCGGCAGTTCAACTTAAAATGGTCTAAACATGCCGTTATTTTAATTGGGTGTGAACACTAGACAAAAATTAAATACATATGATAGGTGTTCACAACCTATTTTAATGGGGAGTTCAGGTGACTCTTTGTTACATATTACGGGGGTGTAATGGTAGTTAGCACCATTATATATATATTTTTCACACTTTGCTCAATATTCACATTTAGTTGAGTTAGGTAAGTGTCGATGATGATAAAGTGAGCACACTGGTGAGTACCTACCAGCAGCTCTATGGTGGTAGCTTACGTGAGGCACTTTCTGACCCACCTCACATTTTTTCTATATTGTTTTACACTGTCTATGACTAATGTGCCAGTATTATCTGTAATGTTTTTAGGAATACTGGGGCATGACTGTGGTTGAATATATATATATATTTTTTTAATAATCATCTGAATCACCGGTCCTGCACTCGCTACCTTGCCGCCATTGTACACGCCATCGTCCACGCCATCGTCCACGCTGCCATTTGGGGTGCTCTCCCGGACTCCTCGGTCTAGTGGGAGGAGACCAGGAGACCGGGAACTACCACCCCCAGCAGCCCCTGCGGCGCGCACGCCGCCAAATATTCAAGGAAGCGCCAGGAGGCGCATAAAAAGACGCCGGGACCCCCGCAGCGCGGGCGTGCCCGGGCCAAGGGTGGGCCCGTCTGCGCCCGTCAGTGACCGGAGGAGACTGGGCTGTGCCACTTCTCTGAGGTGCTTTGAACTGCTGGTAAGACTGCAAGACTGTCTGTACGATATCAGAACATTGCGGCATTGATTGGGACTCAAATATTAAGTAATCGATTGTTGTTAGCTTATATGTCCAAGATCATGAGCAAGCGCAAAGGCGCAGCAGGCACTTTAGATGCCTTTTTTAACAAGAGCTGAATCCCTATTGACACACGAAATCCAAATGACAGACGTTTGTCGTTTGATCTTACACAATCTCCAATGCATAAACAACCACATACTTCTGACTCACCACAACAGCCTTCATTAAGTCCAAAAATAATTGTCCAAAATAAACAAATGTCACTTGATCCGCCAAATACATCGCCAATATTCATAAATCCTGCCCCAGATGACCACAGTAGACTGGGTATAGAAACGAGATCACGAGCTCCAAAAGTACTAGAAGAGCCTAAAGGGAAGGTCCCCCGAGCAAAACAGAAGCGAGCCATGGGTCACCCAAAATCTAAAACTAAGAGAACAGGGGGATCTCGGCTCACGCCTCAACTCCCCACGTAGACGATCAAGCTAGAATGTTGACAAACACTGTTAGCACGCAGACAGAAGTAATTTCCCCCCTTTCCAGCTCAGTAACGATAGAAAGCTTTGGGGATCATGATCGTACACTTACAACGATACTAGAATCAGCACTAGAGTCTATGTTATTACAGATCAATGAATTAATGGATAAAAAATTTGGCTTACTAGACAAAAAGATTGAACAGTTATATACTGTGGTAGAAAATTTGTGAGGTAGAAAGGATATTAATCACCCTGCCATTATAGAAGGGGCGCGTGAACCAAAGCAACTAGAGGGTCTCCCAACCTTTAGTTTAGCTGGAAGGAGTAATAGGGGCAATGGTACTTCCGTGGTAAATCCCATGACACAAAGAGAAAACAGGGAGAAAAGCATTCGGGGCAAAGCCCAGAAATTGGATGATAAAATAGGGGAAAGGCATGATCCACGCCCTGAACAGGTAGCCTCAAATCTACCCGTTAATTGTTCTGGTGCAACGAATGATTCACAAGGCATAATCTTGAATCCAAGCACTGATGTTTTAGGACTACCTCCTGCCTCATGTCCCTATGTATTAATTTTAGCTGGGGTCCCTGCTCTAAGGAAGGAGCAAAGTGAATCCTGGACTAATCTGCGAAACAAGACCGTTGATTGGTTGACAAAATATAAAATTTTTAGCTCACGGAATACGAATGACATTTTGATGGTTCGCAGAATAGGGTGGATCGGCAATTCGCCCAAGATGATTGATGGCGACTGTATAGTAATAAACTTTCGCCGACCTCAGATGGTCCAGAGACTATTAAACACGCAAGAGGAGACATCCCTTCAAAAAACTTGTATCAGCGTGCTCCCTTTAGCCTATTTTTATAAACCACACCCTAGGGAACCTGCCCATGATGATGCCTTAATACTATTCCCAAACAGATTTTAGGCGTTATCTGATTTAGACGCCCTAGATTGACAACCAACTCCTGTAGAGAATGATATACACTTTCCTGCTATCATCCAGACAATTTACAGTGTGGATCAGATATGCCTCTCACCCATACAGCACCTAAAGGGGACACAGGGCGAGTTAAATGGCCGTAACGTATCTGAGCCAAACGAACAACTAGGGGTAGAAGAGCCACAGGGGTTGTCATCTAGCTTTTTTAAGCCTCTTTCTGATGTAACCACTAAACAGCCTAGGCTGAACATAATAAAGACCGGAGCAAAGAAGGAGTCAGAAATACGACTTACTTCTTGGAATATTGCGGGACTTAATAGGAATCTTAGGGACACTGAATGGCTGGAATACATAGAACAAAGTGATATCTGTCTTTTGCAAGAGACGTGGGCATTAGAAACCCCCCATAAGGTTGGGTTTAAGACCTTCAGTATCAATGCTATTCCATCAGCAAGAGGTAGGCCATCAGGGGGTCTCGCTATATGGATAAGAATTACTCTTAAAATCGAGCTAACCCAGCTGGACATACCATCCCAGGATTTGGTTGGTGTGAAAATTAAAACACGGGATAAAAAAGTAATATACCTGATTAACATCTATAATAGACCAAGTCCAGCTACGAAAGAATCCATGGTAATAGAACAGCTTGATTCTTTTCTAAATTCATTAGAGCCCGGGGCAATGGTAATTGTAGGGGGCGATTTTAAATTGTAAATTCGAACCAGTGGTGGGTTTTGAGAACCTCTTTGATGAGGAAGATACAGTAAATAATATCCCTGCTCTAGAAAGTAACCCGACAGTGCCATGCACCATAGCTGTCGCACAAATTATGAAATTGATAACTGGGCAGGGACTTAGAGCTTGCAATGGTCGCTTACCTTCAGATAGACCAAACGCTTTTACCTTTAGCAGAGGCAATTGCAAGAGTAACATAGACTATATATTGGTATCAATCGAGTTCTGGCCAAATGTATTTGATTTGATAATAGATTCCAGAACCGATAGTGATCACCGTCCCTTACATTTGACATTAGCAACTGATTCTTTTATTGATATTACTGTGAGCAATGAAGATATTAATATCTCTACTGATGAGACTCTCGTTAGCAATAATCGTCGAGCCTTAAAGTGGCCATATATATTAGGAAACATCCAATCTATGACGCAGATTTACAACATCTTTGCAGACATCGTCTCTCTCTATATAGCTTTACCTGCAGTAGAGTTTCCAATATTGGCCGCGCATTATGCCTTGTTAGAAGCCTTAGCACCGATTGTAAGTAGAATAACTAAGGATCGTAGTGGGAGTGACTCAAAAATAGGAGATAACCCATGGTATAATAAAGAGTGTCGAGAAGCAAAAGCTGACCTTATATTGGCAATAAAAAAACACGACATAATGGCCACAAGGGAGAAAAGAACTAATTATAAGCGAATCCTTGCTCATGAAAAAAAACCTGGGACGACAATATTTGGACTGATCTAATCTGTGCAGCTAAGTCCAAAGATCAAGTAGGTTTTGGCGACTAATATCAAAGGGCAATAAGATTGGGAGGGATACTAAGGACCTCTTTCTCGGCTAAAACTTGGGAGGACCATTTCTCCAACCTTTATGCGGCAGCACAAACTGGAAAAATATTTTCTATTGCAGCTCCTGTACTAAACCCCAATATCAACCATCTTCATTTTAGTTTGGAAGAAACATTGATGGCAGTTAATGCAGTCAAGTCGGGGAAAGCGCCCGGCCCCGACAAAATTCCGGGAGATTTGTTGAAGCATGACAGTAGTGTTTGGGGCCCATATATAAATCGCTTATGCAATGCTATCACTTCGGGCTCTCCCATACCTGAATCTTGGAAAGGGGCAGAGATCATTGCGATTTTTAAGAAGGGTAATCGTTATGATCCCGCAAATTACCGACCAATAAGTTTAATTGACATTTTACAAAAATATTTTGCTAGGCATATTTTAACGAGATTAAACGATTGGCTTATAGAGAACAATGTGCTCTCAAAATTCCAGGCGGGATTCAGATCTAAAATCAGCACAATCGATCAGGTTTTTAGATTTATATGTCTATGCTGGAAATACATTAATTTAAAAAAGGGCCACTTGTACATTGCTTTTGTAGACCTAAGGTCCGCTTTCGACCTCATACCACGGAACTTACTTTGGGAATCGTTGAAATGCCAAGGAGTGCCTGACGAAATACTCGTGCAAATAACAAGATTACACAAGGACAATTTCGCCAAAGTAAGATGGGGTCCGAGGGGCGAACTCACAAAGGCAATCCCGGTAAAAAGGGACGTGCGCCAGGGGTGTGTACTGGCGCCCACCTTATTTTCTTTATATGTAATGATATCCTAAGATATTTGCTCGGGTGCACTCATGATTCGCCCAAGTTGGGAGGGGATTTGGTGCCAGCGCTCTTATTCGCTGACGACACAATATTAATATCACAAACCCCCAAAGGTCTACAATGCTTATTGGATTCTTTTAATACCTATTGTAACAAAAAGGGCCTTGAAATCAATGCCAGCAAAACAAAATATATGGCAATAAACCCACATAAGTCTTTTAAAAAGGAGTTAGCAATTAATAACCAAAAACTAGAATATGTACAATATTTTAATTATCTAGGTATAATCTTGGATACAAAGTTGTCCTGGAAACCGGAACTGGAAAAAAATAAGATCACTCTGCTCCAAAACTCGCTACCCATAATAAAGAAACACGGAAGCAGTATCTCGAAGGCGGTGTCCCCCGCCTTAGAGGTCTTCAAACATAGAGCTCAATCAGCTTCTCTTTATGGGGCTGAAATATGGGGGCCCAATTGTAAAAAGAGCTTTGAATTAGGAGAAAATACATTTTTTAGAAGACTGTTAAGTTTACCAGTACGAACACCCTTAATTCCCATTGTTATGGATTTAAATGTCAAACGTACAGACCACCATGCAATATTAAGCCCCTTACTATTTTGGGTGCGGCTCTGGTCAACCTTAGAATTGTCACACTATAAGGAAGGTCTAGAGGAGATCTTAAAGAATGACCAGAGCATGAGCATCCTGTGGCTTAAGCATGTTTCTTCTTGGTTTGAAAAATTAGGCCTGCGCCACTTTTGGGAATTTCCGACACAGCTGACTTTGATATCCAGGAAATTGTTAAAATTCACATTCTGGGCTTATATCCAAAACAATGTGCTACATGGCTCGGATAATGGTTCATTAACAACTAAGTTCCTTCTTTTCAAAGAGGTAGCAAGTTTTGAGTCCTTTTTAGATGAAGTTCGCCCACAACTGGCTAAATCCTTATATATGAAGTTCAGACATGGTGTGTTACAAATTAATACGAATACATCAAAATGGGCTACAAATCGAGATGGAAACAGTAATGAATTCTGTGAATTATGTCAAAATGTGTCCAAGGAAAATGATATTCACATTTTATTCTCCTGCCCGGCATACGGCAAACCCAGGAACAAATGGATTAAACCTATTTGTCGAAATATGAATACCAGATTTTGCCTAGAGGCAGGAAGAATATTGAAAACTGACACATCACAAAAAATTGTCTTCAGTGTCAGCAGATTTTTATTTAATGTGAGCCTTATAAGGGCAAAAGCTGGGCTAAAACTTTAAAGTCTAACAAATCAAGAATAGGTGCTTTCTAAGCCAAATGCTTGTAGTAAATTATGCACATGTATTTTAGGATTAATGGTGCTATAAGGCAACTTGTGTACCTATTGATTGCTAAAAAGCATCTGTATGCTCATGTTGATTAAGTGGGAATAGCATTGAAAGCTATATACAATGGAATGTGAGCCCATATTAGAGAATGGATATTCATTCGAACACATTATATAAATGAATTTTATGGTATTTTATGTCTAGTTTTAACTTATTTATATATTTTACTTGTCATTTTTGCGGTTAGGTATTTGTAATAATTTTTTAAAAATAGCCCCTACCTTGATGAAGTGTTTTCAAATGCAGGCGAAGTTGTTATACCTGTATCCTAACAAATTGTATACGAATATTTATGACGTATCTTTTATGGTTTTATGTGAACCGAAATAAAGAATTTTGAATTTGAATAATCATACACATATGGGTGTATGACTGAAATAGTATAAGCATATCCTACCCAGGAGGTATAGTTGATACCCAGTGACTTAAGAATATAATTGGTTTCCGTGTATGCATCAAAATCAGGCCTTTGTGTTGAGTAAAATGGCACTAGGCCATGATTTTTATAGCACATTTATGAAAAGGACCAAACTTTAACTAAGACCAATCAGGTCGTAGCACCCTCTAGAACACTCCAGAGAGAGGCTGATTCCTTCAGATTTTCACTGCACGTCATGTGTGAAGGCAGTCTCCCTGACCTCTGCTCAGTTTTCTCATTTAAAAAGCTATTTTCAACCTTACTTTTCTACTATGTCTGACAGAAAATACCTTTTTTGTCTATGTAAGACCTGTGGGAATAAGAGTTCATGTGGATGATCCACATAAGGACTGCCTTCATCCCAAGCATGAGGTAAGAGTGCAAGATCTGTCACACTTTCTCCTCAAAAAACTCTGAGGGACAGAGAAGGGAGGATGCTCCTGTGGCTTCAGAAAGCTAAAACTCCGAAATCTTCTGAGGAGGATAGTGACACCTCTTCTAAGTCTCACTAAAGGGCTAGATCCCATGATGGAGCATCAGAGGAGCCCATAAAATCTGTGCAGACTTCTCACCAGCCTCACAGCTCCAAGAAAAGGGAGAAGCAAAAACATTTTGCGTCACAAATATCCTTATCTGAAAGAGACACGTTAGTGACAGATTCCTTACCTTAGAATATCCCCAGGCGTCAGACTGGATCCGGAAAGTTTTTTGCGTAGCAGTAACCTTGCGCGTCGGTAGCCGGCGTCGTGCGGCTCCGCGTCCGTCGTCGGCGTCGTGATTGCCGGGATGACGTCGCGGGCAGTAATTAGGCGCCGCCCCTGCGCACTGACGTCAGTTCTTCTTTTTCCGCGCCAGCAAGCGCAGATCCGGGAAGAGCAGTGCCCTGGTCATTTTTTGACCATACTTTTGGGTGAATTTTTTCACTGTTTTTCTATCAAGGTGTCGTAGGGATGCCCGGTTTCAAACGTTGCGGCGCCTGTGCTCGGATGATGTCCGTCACCGACCCGCATTGGGAGTGTCTCTTCTGCCTCGGCCGAGGCCACGACACGGAGTCTTGTACCGACTGCCAGGCCCTCAACCCGAAAGCTTTGCGAGAGCGGTCTCGAAAGCTCCTCGAGGCCCGGCATTCGGCTCCGCGGAAGCCCCGGTCGCGTGAGAGGTCCAGGGGTCGATCGCGGAGTCCACACCGGTCGTCGGCATCGAAGTCTTCTTCGTCCGGTAAGTCGAAACACAAAAAGTCCAAAAGCATCATTGCTCTAGGACTTCGCCTCGCCGGTCTCGCGACTCGGCTGAGGCCCCTCCCGGCACCGTCCCCGCGGCCCCGGACATGCCTGTGGAGTCGCCCCCGCCATACCCGCCCTTCCCGGGTTCGGGGGCGGATCCGGCCAAAGTGCAGGAATTCCTGTCGGCCATGGCCCGCCTCTTCGGGCCTCCAGGCCCCTCCGGTGCGCCTTCGGGCCCCGCGGGCCTGATGGGGTTGCTCCGGCGTCGCCGACAGCTCCGGCCCGGCATCGCCCGTGCCTCCAGCCTCGATCCCGGCTCCGGCTTCGGCCCCGGCCTCGATCCCGGCTCCACAACCCCCATCGACGCCGGTCGACCTAACGACACCTCCGCCGGCGCCGATGTCTCCGGTGCCGTTCTCGGCGCCGCCTGGGGCTCCGGCGGCGTCGTTCCCCAGTTCCTTCCGGCTCCGGACATGGACCCGGACCGACGTCGCTCGACGCCGGTTCCGGCGCCGATGAGACCTTGGGTCCCAAATGTCCCTCCTCCCCCTTATTTTGAACCTGAGGAGGACCCGGAGGACTGGGAGGGGTCTGATGACCCTCTGACACAGCAGTGTCAGTACGATGAGGACTGGACAGAGGGTCTAGGGGATGCTAGTGGTCTAGATACTTCCCCTGACACTGGCATGCTGTCTCCCCCGTGGCTACGGAGGAGGGAGCAAATTTTGCAACGGTGTTGCGTAGGGCAGCTGGAGCCTTACATCTCCAACTCCCTGCTGTGGCGGTCAAGGTTAATCTCTTGACAGAGGTGCTTCAGCCGGCAGCCTCCTCTTCGGAGACTGTGCTGCCGTTTAACGACGCCCTCACTGACGTTCTTTTGGGCGCCTGGTCCAAGCCCAACACAGGGGCTCCTGTGGATAGGAACGTGTCCCGACGCCATCGCCCAGCTCCGGGCGACCCCCTGTTTCTCTCTGTCCACCCCACCCCTGAGAGCTTGGTTGTCCAAGCCTCCGCTTCCCAAACCGCCTTCCCTACCGCCCCTCCGGATAGGGAATCCAAACGCCTGGATCAATTTGGGAAGAAGGGTTTTCTTCCTCCAGTGCTGGCTTGCGGTCCGTCAACACCGCTTGCCTTTTGGGCCGATATACCCACTCCTTGTGGGATTCGGTGGCGGATGTTTTGCCCCAGTGTTCTGAGGAGGTCCAGACACTGCTTTCCCGCGCCATTGCGGAAGGAAGGGATGCGGCCAAATATACAATTCGATGTGGCCTTGTTACCGCCGACTCGCTGGGCAGGTCTATTGCAACGACGGTGGCGCTACGACGCCACGCCTGGCTGAGAACCACTGGTTTTTCAGGGGATGTCCAGAATACTCTCATGGACATGCCCTTTGATGGAGTCGGTCTTTTTGGGTCCAAAGCAGACCATGCGTTGGAGCGCTTTAAGGACTCACGGGCTACTGCAAAGTCCCTGGGCCTTTCTGCTACACGCCCTCCGCTGACTTCTGCTTTTCGTCCCTATCGTGGCCACGGTAGGGCGCCCCTTCACGTCAGCAGCCCAGCCACCGGCCCGCGCAGCAGGCGTCTTCGCGTGGCCGAGGACGTGGATTCCGCCGTGGCGGATCGGGCAACCAGCGTGCGGGTCAGGCCACCACCTCCAACCCGTCCGCGGCCTCCAAACCCTCCTAGTCCCTCCTTTCAGGTGCACAGCACGCCAGTAGAGGGCAGGGTCCGCCATCACCTTCCCCACTGGCGTACCATCACCTCGGACAGGTGGGTCTTGGACATTGTCCGAAGAGGCTACTCCCTCCCCTTCGAGTCCACCCCCCAGCCATGCCACCTCAATTCCACCGCATGTCAGGGGATCACTTGGTACTTCTGCAGAAGGAAGTCACGGCCCTCTTGGCCAAGAGGGCCATCGAGCATGTTCCGACCCCAGAAGTAGGGCGTGGTTGCTACTCCCACTACTTCCTGGTGCCCAAAAAGGACAAGGAGGACATGCGTCCTATTTTGGACCTCCGGAACGTCAATCGCTTCCTCCAGAAGGAGAAGTTCAAGATGCTAACCCTAGCTCAGGTCTTGACTGCCCTCGACCCTGGAGACTGGTTGGTAGCGTTGGACTTGCAGGACGCATATTTCCACATCCCCGTCCTGCCGGCCCACCGGCGTTACCTTCGGTTCACGGTAGGCCCGAGCATTTTCAGTTCACCGTGCTCCCCTTTGGCCTTACCAGTGCCCCTCGGGTGTTCACGAAAGTGTTGGCGGTGGTCGCAGCTCATCTACGCCGGGCAGGGGTTTCAGTCTTCCCCTACCTCGACGACTGGCTGCTGAAGGCGGGCTCGTCCCAGGCAGTCGTCTCCCACCTCCAGACTACGGCCGAACTCCTGCACTCGCTGGGGTTCTCCATCAATGTGCCGAAGTCGCATCTGATTCCTTCTCCACAGCTCCTTTTCATCGGAGCAGTTCTGGACACGACGCAGTTTCGGGCCTATCCTCCCGAACGGCGAGTCCGGGATATTCAGGCTATGATTCCGATCTTTCAGCCTTTATCTTGGGTTTCGGTACGGATGACCCTGAGGCTGCTGGGCCTCATGGCCTCCTGCATCCTGCTGGTCAATCATGCCAGATGGCATATGCGGGCTCTGCAGTGGGACCTGAAGTTCCAGTGGGCGCAGCACCAGGGCAACCTGTCCGATCACGTCCAGATCTCGGAGAGGACTGCAAAACAGTTGCAGTGGTGGCTCTCGAACCGGCAATGGGTCATGGGCAGATCCCTCTCCCTTCCCCAGCCAGAGCACACAGTTGTGACGGACGCGTCCCTTCTGGGATGGGGCGGTCACATGGGAGAGGCGGAGATCAGAGGCCTCTGGTCTCCGGCGGAGTCCCGGCTCCATATCAACATTCTAGAGCTCCGGGCGATCCGACTTGCACTCAAGGCATTCCTTCCCTCTGTCAAAGGGAAGGTAGTGCAGGTGTTCACAGACACCACCGCCATGTGGTACTGCAACAAACAAGGCGGGGTGGGGTCGTGGACCCTTTGTCAGGAGGCTCTGCGCCTCTGGACATGGCTGGAACATCAGGGCATGTTCCTGATGGTTCAACACCTGGCAGGTTCGCTGAACGCCAGGGCGGACGAACTCAGCCGCAGGTGCATGATGGATCACGAATGGCGTCTTCACTCGGAAGTGGCGCAAGGACTCTTTTCTACAGTGGGGAGAGCCTTGGTTAGATCTATTCGCCACCGAAGAGAACGCGCAATGTCATCAGTTCTGCGCGTTGGAATTTCCAAGGCGGCACTCGCTCGGCGGCGCTTTTCGTCACGAGTGGAGTTGCGGTCTGTTGTACGCCTTTCCGCCTATACCACTTCTACCCAGAGTGTTGAAGAAGATTCGGCACGACCGGGCCCAAGTCATTCTTGTGGCTCCGGACTGGGCTCGAAGAGTTTGGTATCCCGAGCTACTCAATATGAGCGTAGATCCCCCGATCCGTCTGCCTCTTCGGGAGGATCTTCTGTCGCAGCAGCAGGGGACGGTCCTCCACCCGAACCTGTCCAGTCTACACCTGCTTGCGTGGAGATTGAGCGGCGGCAGTTGATTCCTTTCGACTTGTCTCCCGAAGTTTGTGATGTGATTCTGGCAGCCAGGCGTCCCTCCACTAAGGTGGTATACGCCTGCAGGTGGAACAAATTTGTGGCATGGTGCACAGCAAAGGCTGTGAATCCCCTTTCTGCCCCTCTTTCTGAGGTCCTTCTGTTCCTTCTCTCTCTGGCCCAACAGGGTTCTGCCCTGGGTACCATCAAGGGTTATCTTTGTGCTATCTCGGCCTTCCTCAGGCTCCCTGATCAGCCCTCCCTTTTCAAGTCCCCTGTTGTTAACAGGTTCTTAAAAGGCATTACTCACCTCTTCCCTCCTGTTCCGTTTGTGATGCCTCAGTGGGACTTGAACTTGGTTCTTACCTTTTTAATGTGCGCTCCCTTTGAGCCTCTACATAACTGTCCTCTTCGTCTTCTGACTCTGAAGACAGCCTTTCTGGTGGCCATCACCTCCGCTCGGCGGGTGAGTGAGCTCCAAGCTCTATCTTGCAAACCTCCCTTTCTGTCTGTTCATCCAGACAAGGTTGTTCTTCGGACGCGTCCGTCCTTCTTGCCAAAGGTGGTTACTGCTTTCCACATTGGGCAGACCATCACTTTGCCCACCTTCTTTCCGCCTCCGCATCCTTCCAGAGAGGAAGAGAGGCTCCACCGTCTGGACCCAAAACGTGCGCTCTCCTTCTATATTGACCGCACAAAACACTTCCGGGTGGATGACCAGCTCTTTGTTGGCTACGTGGGCGCCAAAAAGGTCGGGCGGTGCACAAGAGGACCATCTCCCGCTGGGTTACCTTGTGCATCAAGACCTGCTATTCTTTGGCTAAGAAGGAGCCTCCTGTTGGGCTGCGTGCCCATTCCACCAGGGCAACGGCTGCTACCACGGCCTTGGGCCGCGGTGTTCCGCTGCCGGTTATCTGTCAGGCAGCTACGTGGGCCTCGCTGCACACGTTTACAAAGCATTACTGCCTTGACAGTCAGGTCCGGAGGGACGGCTTCTTTGGCCGTTCTGTCCTCCAGGACTTCCTTGTCTGATCTTTGTTCGCAGACCCACCACCGGGGTTGGTATTGCTGGGGTATCTATTCTAAGGTAAGGAATCTGTCACTAACGTGTCTCTTTCAGATGCACAAGTTACTAACTTGTGTAACGATATATCTGTAAGAGACAGTAGTTAGTGACAGATTCCTACCGCCCACCATCCTCCCGTTCTGCGAACTGATTTCTAGGAGTTAAGGACATCCCTTTCAGGGCCCTAGTATTTTTCAGACACCTGTGTCAGCTTCTTGCATGGCTCTGCGTTCCTGGCGCGGAAAGTCGTGTACAGAACTGGCGTCAGCGCGCAGGGGCGGCGCCTAAGTACTGCCCGCGACGTCATCCCGGCGATCACGACGCCGACGACGGACGCGGAGCCGCACGACGCCGCCTACCGACGCGCAAAGGGTACTGCTACGCAAAAACTTTCCGGATCCAGTCTGACGCCTGGGGATATTCTAAGGTAAGGAATCTGTCACTAACTACTGTCTCTTACAGATATAGCGTTACACAAGTTAGTAACTTGTGCACCAGGCTCATCAACACCATCTGCCAAGGATAAAGATCGCTCTCAAGCCTCCCCTGCTGACCCGTCCATGAGGTATAAATCCTCTTCAAAGTCCCTTTCGACAACGCCTTCACCATCGACACCAAGATCTTCGATGACCACCAGTACTACCAGCTCGTCGTTAATACCGCTGACTGCTAAAACAGCAACAGTCTCCATCGGCGCTCCCATCTCGTCGACGAAGATTCAGGCATTGACGAAGGCTTTGCCGATGCCCCGTCGATGACTAGCCCGTTGACGGCGTCGACCATGACACCAAAGAAGGACGCATACATCCCTGCGATGACTGCACTGTCAATGCCACGTTGATGACTGTGAGAAGTTGGCCTGGTATATGCTGTCCACTAAAGTGGGCACCTTGCACCAGTCCAAACAACCCTTATGGTGATTTAAGAGGTCAAAGATAACCTTAGAAAGCTATCCAAGTGGTAGTTGTGGAGAGCAGCCTTCAGGCTTAGTCTTGAAGGAATGTTAAGCAGCTTGTTTCACCAGAATGCAATCTTATTCTATTGGTTAAATGAAAGGAGAACCACACAGTAGTTATAAGAATATATATTTATTATTATAACACCTTAAATACCTCACAGTATCTGCTACACGCAGATAAACACAAAGCACACAATACTGTAGCACAGAAACAATCGTAAGTAGCACTAATACACAGTGGGCTCCAGGGGGAGACCAAACCATATACTAAAATAGCGGTATAAGAACCACTACTCGAGTCAAGACAATGTCTAGAGTGTGTAGAATCGCTGGGACCCCAAGAAACCACCCAACGTGAGTAAGTAGGGACCCCATGGAGGACGGGTGCAGTGTGAGAACACGACCGCGTGCTACGTACAATTTAATGGGAGAGTCGCGGTTGCAATTTTAAAGTGTAAGGACCCTACCCAGTGGATTACGAAGAAACCCTTTTGAACATAGAAGGTTGGAGAGCTACCCCACCCGTGGATACCGAAGTACCAGAGTTACCTATTCCAGGGAAGCCGGGTGCATAGGGCTGAAGTGGCGTCGGAAACCACTGTCGTTCTCAATGGGAGTCTTCAAAGAAATGCCACTGCTGGAAAGAAGAAAAGTGTCCGGTGGAATCCGCAGGTGGATTCTTGATGGAAGGAACCTGAAAGCAGAGGGGAGAGAGTCTGGGTCAATCGGGAGTGACCAGGGGCTCGGTAGACAAATGCCCACCAATGTCGGGTGCTTCAGGTGTGAAGGAGACCTTGACTCTACAGCTGCAGGGACTAGGAGACGTCAAGGACGACCAGGAGCTGGATACGAGCTGTCCCACGAAGGATGTCGAGTGCTGAGGGGTCGGTGTCACAAGCCTTGGCAACTGCAACCCACAAAGAAGGTCAAAGAAGGTTACGGTCTGGCCCAGCAAGGACCAGAGTACTCACCACAGCAAGGGGAGTCAGGGCAGGCCTGGAGCAATCAGGGGAGCCCAAGAAAATCAGGTTTGTCCCTCCAAGTGGACCCACAGGCCGAAGGCACAGGAGTCGCGAGGGGACCTCTAGCAGTTTCACAAAGTCACAGCTTGCAGGGCACAGAGTGCGAGGAGGCCGGAGTCCTTTGTATGAAATGTGCGCAGAGGTTGGGGCTATCGACAGTGCACGGAGTTTGGGAAGACCAACAAGCATATGCAATTGCAAAAGTACGCGGTGCACAGGGGTTCGGGTTATGCGGTCTCCACGAGGGATAGTGGCCTCAAACGTGGTGAGAGGGCAGCTCGACCTCAAGGAACTTAGGAACCCACCTCCTGAGTTGCTGGAGCCTTCGGAGTCCGCAGGAGCTCAGGATCAGCAGACCGGTCAGTTGCGTTACGGTGCCTACAAACGCAGGGGAGTGACTTCTTCACCCCAAGGGAGATCCTGCACGGAGACTGTATGGTGCACGGACACAGACGATGCTGTGGACGGAGAGGAAGACGAAGTCGGGCCCAGTCGAAGTCCAGAGTGTCCAGACGGTCGAAGGTCAGTGGTTTCTTGTTCAGAATCTTGTCCACGTCGAATCTAGGGTCCTACAGCCAGGTAAGCCCTTTTGTACCCACGGGAGAGGGTTGGATAGATTCAGGGGACCCTCCCAGGGGAGGGTCAGGACAGGGGGGTGGTTACACCCATGTCCTTTGTCCAGTTTCGCACCAGAGCAGGAGCCAACGGCTCCCAGAACTGGACTATGCACAGGGACACCAAGTGTGCCCCTCGTGCAGACTTTCAGGCACTTTGAAAGTGCACCCACCGAGCTCCAATACACTAAATCCTGTCTGGGAGGTGGTCACACCTCCCTGTGACAGGATGCCTATTGTGCTGCCTTCCTCTGCTCGAGCTTGGCTCAGCAGCAGGAGGGCAGAAATGTGTCTCTGGTCTGCAGCATCCATTTTGCGCTGTCCGGGTCGAGAAGGCTGGTACCGGGAAGACCAGGGACCCCACGAAGCTTGCTTCAGAAGGGTGGAATCATACCTCCCACACCGGTTACCGGTGTGGAGGTATGATTCCAAGGTGTTTGATACCAAACACAACATGTTTTGTTTCAGCCGTTTTCGAGATAGCATTTACCGCGAGGTTATAATGCACCTCTACCTATATGTCTGGCTGTGTCACAGACAACCCGGGAGAATGGTCTCCGAAGGCTGCTGAGGGGCTCTGCTCATGCAGGGGCACCCTCTCACGTAAAACCCAACACCCTGCCTTCAGGATTGTCGAAGGCCTGCTAAAGGGGTGACTTATAGGTTTTAAGTGTAGTGACCTATAGATTTAGTAAACCTATATCTAACGTAAGTGGTGTATGCACCATCTTACACAGGCTGCAATGGCAGGCCTGTAGTTCTATTTTGCATGGCCCCTCACTGGTGGCCTAATACATGCTTCAGCCCATGGGAGGCCTCTGGGGTACCTATGCCCTGGGTACATGTGTACCATATACTAGGGACTTATAAGGGTACCCCAGTATCCAATATGGAGTGTACCTAAGTACATGTCAATACATTCTAGGGAGAAAGCAGATAGATTGGGGTCCTGATTAGCAGGATCCCAGTCAGACTAGTCAAAAACCAGCAAAAGACCAGGCAAAAAGTGGGGGTAACTATGCAGTCAGATCCTACCTTCCTACAATGACTATTAAGGTTTCTAAGGTCACCAGAACCTTTTTGCGTCCTGGAGTCATCTCACCCAGCAAAGTCTCACCTCTGCCTCCAAGTCACCTGCTGGACATTGAGGAATCTGATGATGATTGCGGCCTGTTTGGCCATCCCAAAGCGCGTCAGAACTGAATGTTATATGCCAGGAGTAAGATGAGGAGGAAGGGCATTACTATCCTCCACCTCTAAGACATTATGGGCCCCACGGATATTATTCCGAGCCTCCACCTCAGTGGGATACTGTACATATTCCTGCTTCATTGATACAGGACCTCCAGGCGATCCTCACAGATTAGCTGATGAGAGGTGTTACCCCGAAACCGGTCCCAGGATGCTTGTTTTCGGTTCAGGTAAGACCTGGCTTGGCAATTCGGGCTGGACTGTTCCCATGATGCACAGGGTCAAGACTGATTTGCATATAGCTGGGTCTGAACTGAGATGGCGAAGTGAGCTAAAGAACGATGATGGATTCAACCCAGATCTCTGACTGGGGGTGAGTGTCTGAAAAGTTTCAGCGCACCGTCCATCATCTCCTTGTGTTTCTACAGATTATCGGAGGCGTTTTTCCACAACCCCCTGATCAGCAGCCTGGTGTGCCACCACAACCTGCCACCCCTCATGTTCTAGCACCTATCCCTCCTCCAGCTACTCCTAGAACAATGCCTACCTCCCATATAGCAGCACCTCCGAGGAATGGTCCATCATCCACTGATAATGAAAGAGAAGAGGGTGAGATCCCTGACACGTTGCCACCTATAGATGAATGGAATGACTACGTTTTACCAACACCATCCCCACCTCCACACCACCCTGCTGATTCACCTCCAAAAGATTTCGGAGGTTTTCACAACTTAATGGACAGGGCAGCAACCAGATTTCATCTCCCTATGTCGGTGAAACAGTCTGACTGTTTCCTGTATGATTTTAAAGAGCAAGCAAGAAAATCTGTAAGCTCTATACTAATCGTTGACTACATATGGCAGGAAGGGGTCAAGGTGATGCAGAACCCTGCCACAGTAGCGGCTGTCCTCCCGCACATTGACAAGAAGTACAGGGCCCCCAAGGATTCCCCTTCATGTTTGACAGGCCATCCCAAACCTGACTCAGTGATCTTTCAGGCGGCACAGTGTAGATCTAAGAACTCATCTACTCCTATTTCGGCACCACCTGACGAGGTGGGAGGCCGTTTAGACAATATCGGCAAAAGGCTTGCCACCATGTCTGCAATTACAGTGCACGCAGCCAACACCCTGGCGATTCTAGGCCGCTATGACCGGTTAAATGTGGTCGGACGTCGGATCCATCATCGACCTCATCCCGGAGGATAGATGGTCAGAAGCCATGAACATCATACTGGAGGGCGAGTGCACTTCATCAGAAATCATAGATTGTGCCATGGACATCGCCTCCACAGGCGTCTGGTAATTAGAAGGCACAGCAGGTGTAAGGCGCCATGGATTGCTCAAAGTGACCTCATTAAGGCCTGAGGTCCAGTCTAAAATATTGGACATGGCATATAACACAGACACGCTATTTAGCAAACATATTCACGATACTCTGCTTGCCATTAAAACTGACACTGCTACCACCAACTCCATTGGTATCCTCCAATATCGCAAGGTGCCCTTTCGAGGAGCGCATGGGCGCAGCTTCTCTTTGTACAGGAGGGGATTCCAGCAGTATCGGTTCTATCAGCCCCAATACAGACAGGGGTATGAGCAACAATCGTACTGTCAGTCCTCCATAGCAGGTTTCTCTAAGCAAGGGCCTCGCAGAAGACCACAATCTCAAAGCTGTGACAGGCTGCAAACGGTGACCTTGTCCAGGTACTAGCTAAGCCACCTTCTCATCCCGTAGGTGCAAAGATATCCAATTACCTCCATCATTGGCAAACCATCACCTCAGACAGATGGGTATTGGATCTAGTAACCTATTGCCATACCCTGGAGTTTACGGAAAAACCACCAACCACCCCGCCAAGGGGAGTGCACCCCCCTCATCTTCACTTACTTCAGATGGAAGCTTCCTTAGTTCTTGCCATAGGAGCAATAGAAAAAGTCCCATTTGCTCAAAAGGGGAAAGGATTCTACTCCTGTTTTGTCAGCCGTACTCACTTGGGAGTTCGAAGCTAGGAAGAAGAACAGCTCCGAGCAGCTTCCTTGCCAATTTGTCTGCTTCCATGATGGAAAGTCGGGTCTCAGCTGCACGCTGTTAGCTCTTACAGACCCGCAGGGACTTAATGTTACCTGGAGCCACAGCTGTGGAGGCCTCCCAGCTGAACCCAAAGCAAGGCCAGGAGGCGCATAAATCTGCCCAGGGCTCCCGCAGCGCTGGAGCCAGTCTGTTGTTGCTTGCTGCCGCGGGGGGCGGAACTCCAAGCCCCAGCCTGCAAATCGGCTCTTACACTGTCACTGCTGCTCCACGCCAGGAAACACATAAATCTTCCCAGGGCTCGTCTGTTGTTGCTTGCTGCTGCGGGGGGCCGGAACTTCAAGCCCCAGCCTGCAAAGCGGCTCTTACGCCACCGCCATCACTGCCGCTCCACGCCAGGAGGCGCATAAATCTTCCCAGGGCTCCCGCAGCGAAGCCCGGGCCAAGGGCAGGCCCGTCTGCGCCTGTTCGTGGCTGGACTGGGCCTACTCTCTTGGCTGGTTGTCTTTGAGGCGGATGCAGAGCGAGGGATATATCATTCCATCTACTTTCATCGTGGAGGAGCTACTACTTCGACGCTACCGGTTAGTGAAAGTCAGGAAGATTTAAAGCTATTGTGAGCACTGTTTTAACTGTGGATGACCCTGTGCTTTGACTGAAATTTCAAACGGCAGGAATCCTCTATATTTACCTACTATGGGGAAGAGAAAGGCTGCCCACACAGGCCCTCTTAATAGCAACAAAAGGGCTATTATTGACTCCATTTTGGCGAAAGCGGTGGGTGCCATTTCAAAGGAGATCGACAAAGGAGAGAGGAGACTTTCTATGGGCTCTGTCCATCCCCCAGTACCAGCACTTTTGCCTGTTGAATGAGTAGAAATGATAGCCACGAATCTCCATGTTATTACCTCTAATAATTAACAGGTGTCTGCTATATGTGCTTTTACGCCAGGGGGAGATGAGCAATGTTCTAGTACCCCCTCTTCGGGCACAGTGGGAGATGGCCGAGGGGCACCTCCAGACAATAAAAAGGGTATGGAGCCAGAGGTATCACCAGCACCCAGGAGACTGCGTAAGGCAAAGAAGAGAAATGAGCCCACATGGAAAGGGAAATATTTACGGATTTGCTGACAGACCTGCTATTGCAGCTCTGGGACAAACTTGACAAAGTGTTATCAGACTCCAGAGAAACATTTGATAAAGTGGAGAGTATGTTGAACACTATTTCCAAAGCACCCTCCCCACCAAGTGCCCAGTCTCAGGCAGTATGTTCTCGTTTGCCCCTGCAAAATAATTCAAATGGTTGGCCACCACACAATAACCCACCGTTAAAGAAAGGGTCTCTTAGACATGTAATGGGCCCGGGTAAGGCTTCTTGTAGTAGGCCTAACCCCCAAACAGGTGGTTTGGCCAGGGATATTGGGGAGCAACATTCTACCGCATGTGAGCCTGAGAAAGTTAGGGTCAGTTTAAACAATACAAACGGAGTAGGTCTACCAGTAATTGATCTGCCTCCGGCTTGTTGTCCCTATACTGTGGTTCTGGTCGGGGTCCAACGTCTGGACGCACGCACTGAGGAAACTACAGATAATTTGATTAATAAAGTGGCACACTGGCTAGGGAAATATAGTAGGTTCAACGTGGCAGATCACACTTATATTTTGATGGCAAGAAGGGTTTCTTGAATTGGACGATCCAAGAAAACATTCGAGAGTGATGCTGTGATTGTCACTTTTAGATTCCCAACACTGGCATATAACATTCTGCTGAGTTCCCTTTTTATGCTTCAGAGATTAAACCACTCCCACTAGGTTTCTTTTATAGACCTATTCCCAACGTCTCAGTAAATAATTATGACCATGGTTTGGAGGGGGGTGATCACATTTGGGAGGGATTGGAGGTGTCACCGAATATCTATGCCCCCCTGTCGGATCTTAATGGTCTGGATTGACATGCCGAGGGCACTGAACACAGCTTAGTGCAGATAACATCGACTGACATACAAACGCAGGACATCATGCCTAGTGAGCCCCGGCTGAGAGAGAATGCAGACCATCCTCTCAATTGTTTTAACCCTAACTGCCGGACAGGCTCGCGGGGGAAAGATGCAGGCTCCGCTACTTTACCTAGTTCCCAGTGCGAGGGAGATGTTAATCTGATTTCTTGGAACGCAGCAGGCCTAGCTTCTAAATTCAAAGATGATAGATGGACTCAATTCATAACATCATATAAGATCATTTGTCTTCGGGAGACCTGGGAGGTGGAAAAAATTTTTTCCTGGAAGGTTACAAGACGTTTTTCCTTCCAGCAGAAGGGTTGACTTTTGGTCGAGCAAAAGGCAGACTAATTATTTTTATAGCACTTGAGCTCTCTGCGTCTGTGAAACAATTGACTTGGAATTCTAAAGTGGCACAAGGCCTTAAGCTAGTGATAGGGAGAACATTGCGGTTTACATTAATAAACTTTTATAATGCAAAAAATAAGAATCACAGCCCGTCCAGTTTGAAGGAGGCATCAGAAGAATGGCATATGGAGCATTATCCAGATGGCCGTGATTTAAACGCTCTTTTAAATACTCATGATTTAATGTTTACATTACAGAATGCAGTTAGGTCCCCTAATAGTTTTCACCCACCATCTTCTAAAGGAAGGGACCATGCCACAACCATTGATTTTATTTTTGTATCCCCATCCATGGGTCTCATTATATCGTTTTTTAGGACTTTACATAGTTCCTATAGTGATACTAATCCTTTGGCGTTGGGGCTGTGGGTACAGGGTTCTAAGTCAGCACAAGGCAGCAGGATGGCGGGGAAAATATTGCCAACTGATATGGGGAGGCGCCTGCAGTGGTCGCAGGTGGATATTAATGCTCTCAATCAATCCCTTTTTAAATTGAGGCAACAGGAGATTTTAAAGTGCCTAAAAATATCACCCTCAGATGACTATGTAATTAGTCCTTTTGTTGCAATTGCTCAGTCAGTGGCTGGCTTTTTAACTGTCCCAGCAGTCTCTCACTGCTCGGATAGCCCAAGACAGTGGGTGCTCTCAGGCTTTGAGGAAGTTAAAAACAGCCTTGAAAGAGACCCCCCGTAATAGATCATTGGTAGCCACTTGCCCTAATAACTATAAAAGTGCGCTTAAGGAACGGAGGTCCCCTTTACAAAAACAGGCCTGGGATGAGTTGGTTCAAGCTAGTGAACTAAAAGATAGTACTCTTTTTTGGAAGGTTATTAATAGACCTTGTTTTTCTGAACCGGACAAACCGAACTTAGGTCATCATATCACCCAGGACCAATGGAAGGATCATTTCCAGGCGGTTTATAATCACGGGGACGGAGAACAATGTATCAATGATTTGGTGCTCCTCCCATGTCATGCACAAGATTAACCTTTTCCAGATGAGGTTAAAACTGGCATAGAGGGATTGTCCCAGAATAAGGCCCCAGGTCCAGATGGGATCCCCCCGGGACCTGTTTCGGAATAATATAGATGTGTGGGGCCCGATCCTGACTAGGGTACTAAATGCAGCAGTGCTATCTTATATGCGCCAGTCTTGGTCCACTGCTATTATTGTCCCTATCTACAAGAAGGGTGACAGGGATAACCCTCATTGTTACCGCCCCATATCCCTGATAGACTCCACTGTTAAGGTTATGGGTCGGGTCTTACTAAATAGGCTATCCGAGTGGGCAGATAAAAATCTAATTTCAGAGATTCAATATGGTTTCCGAATAGGCAAATCAACAGTAGGCCAATGCCTGAACCTTCATCTATTGATATCCAAATATACAATCGACAAAGCAGGTTCTATCTATCTAGGTTTTATGGATCTCACTGCAGCGTTTGACAGAGTGAACCGCAGTAAATTGTGGTCGCTACTAGATAAGTTGGGCATCGAGCGCGCAATAATAAATGTTCTAATGATTTTATATGCCCATACTTCAGCTGCAGTTCGATTTACACAAGAGGAGGGGCTCACTGATAATTTTAAATGCTCGAGAGGTGTGCGTCAATAGTTCATTCTTGCCCCTTTTTTATTCACATTGTATATTAATGCTTCCATTTCTAACGATAATGGCATTACTCCTAGTCCTACTCCCTCGCCTTCCTTCAATACAAATGAGGCCCCGCCTCCCACCCAGACCCACCCCCAGCATAAAAACTCTGCCCGCCCCCACCTCCACCTGTACGTAAACAAGCCGAGCTAGCACTCAGATGAACCGCACCGGGAGGGAGGGAGGGTCCTTGAAGGAAGGCGAGGGAGTAGGACTAGGAGTAATGCCATTATCGTTAGAAATGGAAGCATTACCTCCGTCCCTCCCTCGCCTTCCTTCAATACAAATGAGGACATAGCAAGCAGAAGAAAACAGAGACGGACAGCTGAGTGCGAGAGAACACCAAAACAGAAACAGTGCCCCAAACACAGCAGATCAACATCCCAGGAACCCAGCGGCCCAGAACAGCAGACAAGCGTTCCAGACACGCAAACGGACAGCGACAGTCAAACGGAGAGGGAGAAGACCAGGACGCAGTCCAACAGATCCCACAGAGGAGCCCACCCGACAGGACACCACAACCGGCAGGGACCACAGCAAAGCACGCCGGACAGCAAGCAACGCAGCCACCGAAATCGCCAAACAGCGAGAGGAACACCCCCTAATTCCCCACAGGAGGAACCACCCCAAAAGACGGACAGTCAGCAAGACCGGGGACCAAAGCCAACGACCCAACAGAGCAGAGGAAGGCCAAACAACCACCGCAACCGGAGCAGAGCAAAACGAGAACCCACAGCCGATCCAACACCCCCAAGCGCCGCGCAGAGGGATGGCAACCAAAAACAAGGCCCAAAAGACAAGAGCCGCAACCCGAGACCCCCAAGGGGACAAAGGGAGGACAGCCAATACCAGCAGCCAAGACCCCGAAGGGAAGGATCAGACAGGGCGAGGGGGCAACAGACCCCCGCCAACCCGCAAGAATGCCAGGAGCATCAAGAAGCCAGAGAGCCGCCCACAGCACCCGCAGAGGAGACACCGACAAACCCAGAAGAGCCCCACCAGGAAGGAATCGCCACGCCAAACATAGGCCAGCCACCGAGGTAACAACCCCAGAGCAGAACACCAGGCCGAAAAGGTCCGCCCATGCCAAGCACAGGACAGCAGAGAGGAGGACCGACGGGAAGGCAGCCAAGCAACCGCCAAATGGACAGGAGCCCCCAACCCAGCAAAGCCCAGCCGCACCACCACCAGGCAGCAGGCGAAACCCCTGTACAGAACCCAGGGGAAGGGCCGGAAACAGCAAGAGAACGGAACCACCGGAAGGACCCACACCCGAACGAAACAGAAGGCGGACAGGAGAGGAGACCAAGGCACCCCAGGCCAACGGGGAGCAACCAACAACCCCCGAGCACAGAGCCACCCGACCAGAACCAGAAAGGCCCGGAGCAGTGGAAAAAAAAAAAAAAGGGGGGGGGAGGAGGAAGGCACCTAGAAGACCCCGAGGCACAGGAGAGGGAAGGCCAACGACCCCCGAGCCCCGGGACCCCATCCCAGAGACCAGAACCGGGCCACCAAGGCCCACCCCGGATCCGCAACCGGACCACCACAGGGAGGCCCCAACGACCCACCAACAGGCAGGCCACACGGGAAGAAGAGAGAAAACGCGGGAAGAAGGAATGACCCAGCAAAAACAGAGCCGCCAGCCCAGAGGCCACTCGCCGAAGGGAGAGAGCCGACAGCCCCAGCCCCCAGACCGGAGCCAGGGAAACAGGACGCAGGCAAACAAGGAACAGAACCGGGACCCACCCAGAGGGCGGACAGAGGACCACCTCCCCAGAACGCCAGACTGAACCAACACCGCATGGGCCCCGCAGAGAGCCACGAAAGAGCACCAGGGCAAGCCCCCAACAAGCGGCAGCAGGAGGAACTCCGGGAGACCAGCAGGGACCAGCACCCCTGAACCCAAATAAACCGCAGCCAACCCCGCACCCGGACAGGCCGGTGACCAAAGCCACCACAAGCGGAGCCGGAGGAGGCAGCAAACAGCCAGCCAGAAAGCGACGGCGGGAGAGCCACCAGGACAGCCCCCCAGACACGGACCGACACGGGCAGCGGGGACAACAGACCCCGGAGACCAACCCAACTGGATCCAGACGGTCAGGCGGAGAAGTAGAAACGAGCCCCGGAACCTGAAAACACCCCAGAAGCCACGAGCCCCCGCAGCCACAGGACCGCCGGAGGAGCCCCGGGACAACAAGGCCCGATCCAGAGAAGGAAGAGAGACCAGGTGCAGGCAGGACAAGGGAACAGGGCCATGCAAAGGCCACAACGAGCCTCAACGAACACCAAGCCCTGAGAGGGGACCAGAGAAGACACATCCCAGGCCACCAACAACCCCGATCCCCAGAAGAACCACCAAGGTCCCCCCGAACAGACCGAGCAAAAAAGACACTCCGGCCGCACACAGCCAGAGGCCGACTGACAGAGAAGGACGAAGGAAAAAAACCCCGCACGAAGGAGAGCCACAGGAGGCACCAGGACCCGCGGGAAGACCCAGGGCGAGGGCCGGAGGCCGAAG
This sequence comes from Calotriton arnoldi, assembly GCA_963921515.1. NCBI lineage: Eukaryota > Metazoa > Chordata > Amphibia > Caudata > Salamandridae > Calotriton > Calotriton arnoldi. Next base: position 2,140,239 of record CAWUFW010000024.1, read on the forward strand.
GGAAGGACTCAAAACCGAAACGGGCCACACCCACAGCGAACCGCAGAAAAGAAGCGGCGACTGGGAAGCGGAGAGAGGCGTCCCCGAGACCCACGGCATGCCAAAAGATGCCAGGCAGAACCAGAGGAACGACGGCCGAAAGGACCAACACACTGAAGGGAAGGGGCCGAACCCAGGAGCAGACCCACAGGAGAGCCAGTACAGGCCGAAGCCACCGGACACCCCGAACCCCAGAAACAGAACGGAGAGGGGCCCAGGCCCGGGCACCACGACAGGAACCCAGCAGACCGACCACCTGGCAACCAAACTGGACACCCAGACCAGCAGAGCCACCCCGCGGGGACTGGAGACAGGCAGTGGAGGCAACCGAACCCCCGAATCCGGAGGAACCTGCACCAAGACGACCCTGTACACAGGAACCAAAGTACACAGGACCCAACCACCAGAAACGGGCCGCCGCCACCGAGGAAGAAAAGGCCGAAGACGACCACCCACCGGAGGGAACCGAACAGAGAGCAGCGACAGGGACCCAGCCGGGCAGGGCCCGCAGGAGAGGAGGCAGGGAGCCAGGGCGAAAAACGGGCCAAACCGCACCCACCGTAAAGGCGGAGAAGCCCACAACGGGGACAAAGGAGAGACCTCAGGACAAGGCACCCCAGAAAGGCAGGACGCCCCACACAAGTAAAGGCACACAGAAGCCTCAAGGCGGCCAGAAGGACAGAGGACCTGCAGCCCACAGCACCGAATAGTCCCAGGCAGCCACCCAGCCAGGCACGAACTAGGCCAGACTCCACCAAACAGCAGAGATCCGACAAGAGCAGGGGCCCACCAGGCGCCAAGGCCGGAGGCTCGAACAGCTGCCGCCAAAGCCACGAAACCCCACACCAAGGAGGGCCTAGAAGAAGCCGAGAACAGGCCAGCGCCACAGCAACAGCCAAGGAGAACAGCCGACCCATCAAGCAGAGCGGCCAGGACAGAGACCAACAGCCCAACGGGAGGAAAGGGCGAACACCCCCAACAAGCAAAGCCGCCGGAGGAAGCAAGGAACCCGCAGCACCGCAGGAAAAACCCACTGATGCAAAAGAGGGCGTAAAGGAACCTGAAACCAAACAGGACCAACACAGCACAGAAGGAACGCCCAGGGCGGAGGAAAAGAGACCGCACACAGCAGGCTCCGCAGGCAATCGACAAACAGTCGCCAGCCGGGCGGCCCACAGTGGACAAAGCAGCAAGCACAATGTACACAAAAGCGGAAACAGCAAGCACGGGCAGCGCACGCCACTCCCACAGCACCTATCCCCACACCGGGACAGAAGGGCAAGCCCAACCAGGCGGGCCAGGAACACCATGAATCCCACAGGGCCCGTCCAGCAGGGAAGAGGAAAGCCCAGCCGACCAGCACAGGAGCCCAAGCGACCCTCCACACCCCCCAGAGCCAAAGGCAACGCCAGAGGCGGGAGAAGGCCCAGCACCCCAGGACCCAGACGGAAACCATCCGCCCACAGGACCTGCCGGACGAGGACGGGACAGACCAGAAGGCAGCGGCGGAGCCCGAAGCACCGGACAGAGCAGCCACACCAAGTTCCGCACCAGGCACAGACAGGAGAGGCACCAACACCCCCCGCGAAGTCCATGCAGCCAGGGCGCCCCAGGGGGACCGGTGACCAAGCAGCAGAGGAAGAAGACCCCAGAAGGCCCCCCAACAACCTCAAACGCCAGGGCAGCAGGCGGAAAACAGCCCCCAGCAGCCCCCAAGACAAGGCGGACAGACCCCCACGCCAGTCAAGGGAAAACAGCAAGCCACAGCACCCGGTACCCCCATACAGTGTAAAGGAACAAACCACGGGTCAAAAACCCGTCCTACCAGGACACCGTGAAGAGTGCAGTCCGAGAGGAGGCATCCAAAAACAGCCCGACCCGGAAACACAGCCCCAGCCACAGGAGGACCGCCAAACAACGCAGCAGCATCCTGAGCCACCGCTCCACCCCCCTCCACGAGGGAGACGAGGAGAGGAGGCACCGCCAGGAGAACTCCCTCGAGGGCACCGCCGTCGCAGAGAACCAACTCGAAGACTCCCCGGCACCGCCACAAGGAGGAACTGAAGGTAAGTCTCACTAGGGAGACAGAAAAAAACAGGTGGAGGTGGGGGCGGGCAGAGTTTTTATGCTGGGGGTGGGTCTGGGTGGGAGGCGGGGCCTCATTTGTATTGAAGGAAGGCGAGGGAGGGACGGGAGGTAATGGGTTATAATCTGCCCTGATATCACTGCAGGCCGATACTCCGAGAATAGGCAGTAGACCAGTACCAGTTCTGTTGTATGCGGATGACGCTGTGCTTATAGCACGTACTTCCATAGCGTTGCAAGTCCTAATTGACGGGTTCGTCTCCTTCAGTTGTTTGTGATAGAAGTACAGGGCTCTCAAAATCCACTCGACCGCTCGCATATGCGAGCTAAATTTAACGAGGGCAAGCTGTTTTTAGGTCCTACTCTCCCTTTCTGGCGAGTAGGAAGACAAACTAACTTTTGTCCTCTGTCTCTGAAAACGGAGCAAATGTGACAAGATAACAAGATTTAAAGGCATTTTTATTGCTCACAAAGTTAATGAGCAATAAAGATGCCTTTAAATCTTGTTATTTTGTCACATTTTCTCCGCTTTCAGAGACGGAGGTCAAGTAGGTTGCAGTTAGGTCGAGGAGATTTTTCAAGGTACTAGACCTGCAGGACTAGTACCATTTTGGGGATTTTTCGAGCCCTGAAGTAGGTTGTCGAGGGACTAGTACAAAAACTTACAAGGCAGGCACTTTTAGTTTAGCCAAAGTCCCGGCTTTCACATATCTTGGTGTTCTATTTGACGCCAAATCAAATTGGAATAACCTGAAGGCAGAGAAGATAAAGGACATGAAGAAAGCCCTGGGAGCTATTGCAAATTATGCACACAGATTAGGCCCATGGTCGCCGGGGGTGATTTTAAAACTATACCAGTCATTCTGTATTTCCAAGGCCTTGTACGGGAGTGAGATTTGGTGTTACAAGGCAGCTGATAAATTACAGACTACGCAAAACAAATTTTTGAGACAGATTTTAAAAGTCTCACAGGGAACCCCCGCATACTCTGTACATGAGGAACTCGGGGTTAAGTGTATCACTGATTCAGTTGCACTTAAGCCTCTGCTTTGCTGGGTGAATGTTTGGTCCAATGAGGAGGCATCCTTAACCAAGCAGTAATTCTGGACTGCCTCTCATTGGATCATGTTTTTAAAATTCCTTGGTTAAGATATATTAAGGAAACATTCTGTGCCCTAAGAATATCAGAAATTTTTATGAATTATAACACAGTGAAGAGAGAGGATAAAAAATTAATTAAAGATTTGTTCTTCAAAAAAGCTAGTGCTGAGCGTGAAGGCAATGAGCTGAATAAGCCCATGGTAGGAGCACACGCTTTAGGTAAATCAGTGCTGGGAATAGGGTCTTATCTTGCCATTTTAACCAGGGCCCATGACCGTTTTTTTAATTACTCGTTTTAGATTAAATATGTTGCATCACCTAGTGGCCTCTCCTCCTGGCTTTGTTGCATGAGCCGAGGATAGAGGGCCCTGTGGCTGCGACAATAGGTCTCCACAGGATATTTTACATTTTGTCCTTTTATGTAAATATTTTACACACCCCAGGCAACTGTGCATCTTAAACCTTATTTTAAAAAAAATGGGATTCAGGCAGGCTCGTATTGCACTTTTGCACTTGCAACTTCTTGAGAATGAACGCACTTTATTTGTTGTTACGCACCTTTTAAGAGCAATGATAAGATCAAGGAAATCCAGATATGATTGAGATAGAGAGGGACATTTTCTGATCTGTTCTGTGATCATATAAGGCTTGATTGAATTGTTTGTTTTGAGCCGTGTTTATGCCTCAGGACTTTTTAGATGATTATATATTGTGTAATGTCATTCTAGACTCGATTGAGAAAGATAGGGACATTTGCGATGTTTAGTATGATGAAATATGTTTTTTAATGGATTTGCTACTGTTTTTAATTTATTGTATCTTTTATGGCTGTGTTCACTGCCGAATAAAGATTGTTTAATAATTTAATACTCCTGTTTTTTCCTTATTCGCAAGAAATCAGGAGAGTGGAGACCAATACTAGATCTCATGAAGCTCAACAAATACCTCCGCAAGCAATCCTTCTGGATGATGACTCTCTCCGACATCCTTCATAGTCTCAACTGCGGAGATTTCATGACCTCTCTAGACCTCAAAGACGCTTACTTCCATATCCCCATCCATCCCAAACACCGCATATATCTTTGATTCACAGTAGCTGTTACCCATTACCAATTCAAGGTCCTTCTCTTCGACTTCGTCCGCCCCTTGTATATTCACCAAGTGCATCGCCCGGTAGCAGCGGCACTTTGAAAACAAGGTCATCAAGTATTCCCTTACCTAGACGACTGGTTGCTAAAAGCTTCAACCCCAGGACAAGCTGCCAGAGCCACAAAAGACTATCTCTTGCTTTTTCTCAAACAAGGCTTTACCGTAAATTGGCGAAAGTCCTCCACCAGTCCCAATCAGACTATGGCATTTCTCTGAGCAGATCTAGAAACAATACGGAACAAGGCCTTCCTCTCCCAGGACAGGCAAGGGAGGCTAGCATACCTGGCTTAAAAGATTGCAAGAAAACAGTACGTTTCTGTGAGATTGTTCAAGTCGCTTCTAGGCATGATCTCTTCCGCAATAAACTTGGTCCCGTTGGCGCGCCTCAAGATGAGGCCGTTACAGGAGGAACTGCAGCTCCAATAGATACAGTTGGAAGGGTCCTTCGAGGACTTGATTTTCTTTACTCCGCAAATGATACCCACTCTGGCATGGTGGTCCCACAAACCACATCTTTCTCAAGGTCTCACGTTCCTACCACTAATGGTGAGATTTTCTTATCACCATGGATGATTCTATGGAGGGCTGGGGAGGCCATTTACAGGACTTTCCAGATCCAAGGAAGGTGGTCCACAAGTCAAAGGTCTCTCTACATCAACAGGTTGGAGCTCAAGGCCATTTTTCTCACCCTTCAGGCTTTCCTCCCAAGGATCAAAAAATCCTCTGTGCTGGTCTGTACCGACAATACGACCAGCATGTATTATATCAACAAACAGGGAGGAACTCGATCTCTCACGCTATCTCAGGAAGCTGAAGAGCTGTGGGGTTGGCTCACAGCCCACTGAATATCCTTAAAGGCCGAGCATGTTTCTGGAGTCCACAACATACTAGTGGACGTTCTCAGCAGGACCAAGGACAGTTGCCACGAGTGGACTGAACAAAATATTCTCATTATGGGGGAAACCAACGCTGCATCTCTTCGGGACGGAAAGAAATGCAAATGCCCGTTCTACGCCTGTTGATTCCCTCTTCCAGGGTCATGGGGAATGCCTTTTCAATGCACTGGTCCGGGATTTATGCGTACGCTTTCCCCCTCCTTCCCACTGATTCCCGAGGTCCTCACCAAGATGAAGATGGAGCGCCACAGTCTCCCATTGATCGCTCACAAGTGGCCCAGGCAGCACTGGTTTTCAGAGCTTATCCTCCTGTCGGAGACCAAGCCCATTCGCCTTCCACTAGCGCCATCTCTCCTGACATTGAACCAGGGTCAGATATGCCAGCCGTAGCCAGGCTCTCTCCACTTCCATGCATGGCTCCTCATTCAACAAGAGCAGTATCCACTTCCGCTGCTCTGTTTGCAGGAAGCCTCTGGAAAAAATATGCCGTGCTGCAACGTGGAAGAGCACCCACACGTTCACGCAGCACTACTAACTGGAATCAGCCCAGCGAAGCGATGCAGCAGTGGCTAAGGCGGTGTTACGCCATTTATTACAATAAGGTGAGCCTTTTTAAATAGGGGAGTTTATTTATGTTCAAATCAAATGTTTCAGGCTATGGTATATTGCTACTTGATTGTTCTATTTGCGTTCTTTATCTAAACGTCATACATTTAAATGCTTATGTTCTCAACGTATCTGTCTGGATACATAGGGATGTGTATATGTTTATATGATATGTGTCGAAAGGTCATATTAACCTCTACAAAAGCGTATTGGTTTTACCCAAAATCCTCTAAGGGTATTTCAATTATTTACAATACTACTTGCTATTCTGATTCAAGCATGTGAATCTATTAACGATCCAATGTTGGATAAGAAAATAAGTTACTTACCTGTAGCTGCAGTTATCCAGTATTGGTATCTTTCATAGATTCACATGCAACTCAATCTGCTCCCCTTATCACTAGGGATAATATTTCCACTTGTGCTTGAAAACCTGAAGGAATCGGCCTCTCTTGGGAGTGTTCTAGAGGGTACCACGACCTGATTGGTCATTGTTAAACTTTGGTCCTTTTTTTAAAAGGGCATATGTAGGCTATATAATTCATGCCCAAGTGCCATTTTAGCCTATGTTATACATACTGCTTTACTATGGTACCGTGGGGCTCCCACTTCGACGGGGAATGATTCAAGCATGTGAATCTATGAAAGATACCAATACTAGATAGCTGCAGTTACAGGCGGCACTTGCCTGTGGATGGGAGTGACTCGAGGCCCCTCCTTAACCAATGCGGTAAAAGTTCCCAGGGTTAACCCTGTCTACTTTGGCAGCATTTCCTGTATGCTCTACTGTACACAATCCCACAGGGCCCCTCTTTGCCTAAATCCAAGATGGTGAAACCCTCCCCGTCCAGTGCATACCCTGTTTGCCCCCCACCACCCCCGAGGTGTGGCCAGGGAAATGAGCAACCCCCTCCCATGGCCACTTCAATCTAGGTCTGGGGGTAGCTCCCTCCCCACTGTGACTGGAGCCTGGCTGACTGGGGGAACATAAAAGGGGTCTGAACTGGTGCCATCTGACGCCTGGCTGTGATTAAGGAGGCTACTTTGAATTTAATTGAGTTACTGGAACTGCCGAAATGGTCACCATGCCAGAGGAACAGAAACATCTACCTACACACCAAGCCTTTGTCTCTTGATCTGGGAGCAGTTTTCACACCTTATTATTTAAGCTTATGTAGCGCAACAGCCACCCACATGGGGTTTACTGGCGCTTGAAACCAGATATAATACTCTGAGGGCTTCAATATAGCTTTTGGGGCATTTTCACTGTACGGTCATGTTTACCATTGAATTGCTTCATGTCCTACTTTTAAATGCCATGCACCCTGCTTCATGAGCAGGATGGTCTACTTAGGGGTAATTTATTTATTTAAAAAAATAGGGTTTAGACCTGTCGAAAGAGTTTTTTTTGACAGGTTGAATTGCTTCTTTACTCTGGTTACAGTGGTAGGGCTGAAGCCATGTTTTTCACTGTAGTGGATGGCTCAGTGGGTGCTGCAGTCCACTAGTGACAATTAACTCACAGGCCCCGGTATACGCTTTGTACCATATACTAGGAATTCATAGGTAAGTTATATATGCCAAGTAGGGACATACCAATTTCATCACGTTGGAAGTTGGAGCACAGGCACTTTACCTTTGGTTAGCAGGGCTGAAGTGTGCAGAGTTGTACAGCCAGCTTCAACAGTTAAAGATATAATGTGCGAGTGCAACAAGCAAAATATGGTCATTTCTTACAGAGGATATCTTTAGGAGTTCCAAGGTATGACTCTGCTTGATGATATCCAGTTACCTTTCGCCCGAAGTCCCACTCTGCCAATTCTTTAGGAAATAAATCATCTTGCCAGGGTCACGCGAGGTGTGTAGAGCCCAAACAAGTCGGGCTCAAATTCCTTTTTCCTTGAATCGCAAAGGCTGGCTTCATCTTTATTTACCTAATTGACTCTTCTGTTGAGACCAGTTGGGGAATTGACTGAGATCTATAACCACCATATTGTCTGTACTGTGGAAAATTGGTGGGCTGATGCTGATAGCCACTTTGATTCTGGAATCTGTCAAATTAAAACTGCTGTCTGCTTAATTTTGTTATTGGACCTAAAGATCTTGAAGTTTCTGTGTCCAATAAAATGGATTGGAGAGTTTTGCTTATTTGTTTCCCAAAGACATTCTGCTATTTGGGCATGCCCATAATTCTTGACTGTACCTAAAACCAGCCGCGTCACTTCATTAATGTTGCATTTCCAAAAATTCTCAGATTCTGGCGTCGCTGCCGATTTTCAAGATCTTCAATCTTAAGTTGGATAGTCACCATTTGGGAGTCTTGTGATTTGACTAAATTAACTGTATGGGTATTAACTTCCTCGACGGCTGCCACCCGTTGTTGGAGGTCAGAGAACTCAGACGTTAGATATGAAACCTTGGCAGTCACTTCTGAAAGAGCCCGTTTGATCTCAATGCTGTCAACCGTAGCCTGCTGATAATAGCTTTGTGCTTCTGCTCTCTGAACAGCCAGTGCCTGCAAAATCCTAGAAAGTGAGGATTCGTCATCCTCATACTGGGCATTCAGGGCATGTTTAGCACTATCCATAATTCCAGTTTCTTTTGGGGACAATGTAGGGAGAGATGTTGACAGAGATAAGGCAAAAGTGGGAGCGGAGGGCAATGTAAGAAGAGTTGTGGGAGTAGATGATGTAGACCCTACTGCTTGGGCTGTCTCCTGAATTATTGACACATGAAGAGAGCCTTGACCCCCGTCATCTGACTTGGTCTGTAAGCTGTCCTGAACAAGAAGAACTACAGCACCCATAACAACACCCGTACCAGCAACAGAAGGGGCCTCAGCAATTTTTGCAGTTGTATTTGCCGCCGGCTTTAAATGGCCAGAGTGTGAAGTGGCACTAAGAATATTACCAGGATCTCCTGGGTTAGATAGTCTGGAAATGATAGATTTAACCTCGCCCTTAGAAGCAACCCACTTCCGCAAAGGGCTTACTCCTGCACCACTCTTTGCAGCACTTGCAGATCCCTTGAGCTGTCCCAACATTTCTGTTGCCTGTGCCTTAACTCCACCTCCGAACCCCCGACCTCTGCCACCTTTGCCTACCCTGACAGGTTTAGGGCCTTTCCCTTTAGCAGCTCTCGCCCCCTCCGGGGTGTTAGTTCTAGTGTTGGATTTGGGGCTGTCCAGGGCCCCTGTGGCGACGTTAGGGCTACATTGAATGTCCTTCTGACCGAGATTTGAAGCCATGTTGCTCCCTCTGCCACTGGGAGCCTTACTCATACTACTTTCATCATTTTCAGAAGTTTCCTCGCTCCTACCCACCAGGTTGAATTCTTGCTGTTTCCCATCTGGAAGAGAGTCCTCCTCAATCAACCCAGAGGAATCAAGCGTCTGTGCGACATTGGCTGAGTCGGTACCTAAATCCAAAACAGCAAGAGAGGAAGCGGGTTCCATCACTGTCCCGCAAGCATACAGCTCTTGGGTCATTCCATTAGACACCATGCCACAGCCAGCGGTTAGATTGGGAGAGACATTAGAAACCATGGAAGTTACAGGATCCTCAGCACACCCCCATCCCTCGTGAATAGCAGCATTCAGGACTTCGGCCATTTGAAGACCCGGAATGGCCGTCTCAGAGCCACAGGATCGGAGGAGTGCCGTTGCTCTCCCCGAGCGCAGAAGTTTCAAAATTGGTTTCCCCACTTGGGGGGCAGTTGAAATGCCACAGCTTGGTTTCTCAGGGTTATTTGCAGCCAGCAATGTATTTTCGCTTACCAGCACCTCCCCAGCCTGAGCTCCACACTCCTGCTCCTCCGGGCCGTCAGCTGCTTCTGCGGTAGCTCCGGCATCCCCCGGTACCTCCGCACGGTGTAGCCCGTGGCGGGGCCATCCCCTTCAGTAACAGGAGACCCAACCTCGTGGGCGCTCCCCAGCAGCAGGCTGAAATCCACCCTTCACGTCTGCCGTCAGCGATCCTGTAGTTGCGAGCGAGGTATTGACACCGGCAGCGGCAGAGGAAACGCCAGTGGGAGTGAACTGGCTAGAAACCACCTCGCTGCTCGGCCGCCATATACCGCGCCACTCAGCTGGGCAATCCGACACATCCAGCACCGAAGAAGCAACCAGGTACCACCGCTGATTTCTCTTTTGCACTTTCAATTTAATTCGCCGATACAATTGTCCAGCTTCTCAAATCACCATAAGTAATCCGTATTCGCCGGTGGGGAGAGAGCGGCGGCTCAGCCGGTCCCCGAGGAGAGGTTGTGGTAGGCGTCCACTAGTGGCGGAGTCAGTCCGCCATCTTCCTTTTCCGCGCTCTTCCTTTTCCGCCAGAAGGGAGGGAAGGTTCTGATCCACGGGCATTTGTTGTTAACTTGTTACAGAAGGCCTTCCCTGATTTAGAAGATTGGGACATGGATACACAGGTTCAGCGTGCGCATAGACTGCCTTTGTTTCTCACACAAAATAGCCAAGCTAAATCTAATTTTGCAAGACCTATTCTTGTATTTTTGGGCAATTTCTTGCTCCGTCAAGCAATTTTTTTTAAGGCACGGCCTACAGCTCCTGTGAAAATTGACTCCATGTCTATTTTTGTGCGCTCAGATTTGTGCAAATCAACTATGGACAAGCGATGGCAACTTCGGCAACTTATGGACCCCTTTAAAGCTGTGTGTACTCAGGTTTTTCTACAGGAGCCAGCCCGCCTAAAAGCTATAAAGGACGGTCGTACTCATTTCTTCTTTAACGAGCAGGAGGCTAAAAAGGCACTTTTCAAGTGGCAGTCTACCCCTAAAGACTGATTCAATGTTCAACATTGCCTTTAAAAAAAGGGGGGACAAAAAAAAAAAGAGATAAAGATTTTAAATATAGAGGGTGGGAGGGGAGAGGGAAAATAAAAGGGGGGGTAATTGATAAATAATTCTTCAATATGGTTGCTTAGAAAACTGTTTTGTTAGTTTTTTCTTTATTGGTACAGGCTGATTTGCCCCTTCTGGTGGGGGAGTTTTTCTCTCTCTTCTCTCTCTCTCTCTCTCTCTCTCTCTCTCTCTTTCTCTCTCTCTCTCTCTCTCTCTCTCTCTCTCCCTCTCCCCTCTTCCCCCTTTTTTTGTTAATAGCATGGATATTAGTCGGGAGTGTGGCGGGCTCAGGGGGGTTCCATGGGGGGAGGGGTGTGGGGGGGGGCGTCTTCTGAATGCTGTCACTCAAGGACAGCTAGGAAGGGGGGTGATTCCTTTTCTAAGACACGGGGTGGGGGGTGCGGGATGTGTGGAAGGGTGGAAGTAGTGGTTCTCGGGTTAGTTGGGGGGGGTTTGTCAGGGAGGGAGGGTGATAAATAGCCACGGTATAGGTAGAAATGCACAGTTTGAGCACATGATTAAGGTACTCCACGTTCTGGGGATGGAGATTGGTCAGAAATCGTCAAAATTGCATAAATGCAGCGCGCTAAATTTATGAGCTGGAACGTCGCTGGGCTTAATCAGGCCAGTAAGCGGCGTTTGGTTGCGGAAGAACTCAAGGCTTTCAATTCTCAAATAGTTGGTCTTGCTGAAACGCACTTGGCCTTTAAGGATAGAACTCTTTTTAAACAACTTGGTTATGATCTTATTGTTTGTACTTCGCAGACAGTTTCTATCCGAGGGGTGGCTTTATTAAAGTCTAAATTCTGCTCCGCTACGGTGTTACGTACTATGGCCGATCAAAAGGGAAGATGGGCAATTGCCCAAATCCAGATGTTTGGGCGTAAGCTGACGATTTGTATGGTTTATGGCCCCAATGTTGATTGCCCTGAGGTTATTTCTTTTTTGTGTTCCGAATTATTGGAATGGGATGGGGAACTCGTAGTAATGGGTGATTTTAACTGCATTTTAGATAAAAAGATTGATACTACGAATACGGCCGCACGTGGCCGAATGGCTCAGATGAGGGCAGCTATATGTGATCTACTCCATATACATCAAATGGAGGATGTCTGGAGAAAACTTTTTCTTTCAATACCAGGTTACACTTTTTTCTCAAATCCACACAAACAATACTCCAGAATTGACATGATCTTCACCAACAAAGCTTTACTAGAAAATTCCTCTATGGAGATCTGTCCGAAAATTACATCGGACCATAATCCCATTATGCTTACAGTAAACTTTCAGCTGGAGGTGAAGGAGTCAATAAAGGAATTTTCTTTTCCCAGTCACCTCCTTAGTAACCCCAATTACGTAGCTTTCATGCAAGCAACTCTGAGGGAATATATTAAGAATAATCAATATACAGCATCTTGTGCTATAGTCTGGGACTGTCTGAAAGCAAATGTGAGAGGGGCAACACTGCAATACATTATCAAGCAGAATCGTGCTAACATAAGGTTGGTGGAAGACGAGCGCAGGCAATATACTGAATTAGAACAGTTACATGCTAGAGCAATTACTTTAAAGGTCACGGGTGAATCGCGGATTTATAGTCAGCTTATCGAAGTGAGAGCTAAGCTCAGTAGAGGGCTAAGGGATAGAATGGCTAACAGCTTCCACAAGTATAAATCGAGGCAATACGAATATGGATAACGGGTTGGATGAGTTTTGGCTTATCAGCTAGCAGACCAGAGGGCTAAGTCACATATCAAACAAATAAAAGGAGCTGATGGTTTAATTTATACTAAATCCCAGGACATACTAGAGCAATTTAGGCTATTCTATGCGGATCTCTATAGCGACCCAGCCAGTTTTAATCAGCAAGCAGTCAGAGAGTACTTACAAGAAAGCGCAATGTCGGCTTTGGACTCTTCCCAATCTGACCTAGTAGACAGAGATGCGGATTTAGTGGAAATAAACTTAGCAATTAGTGCCTTACCCTCTGGTAAAGCGGCCGGTAAAGATACCATCCCTCTTGAGTTTTATAAAAATTTTAAAGATATATTGGCCCCCGTCTTTCTAGAGCTGGTTAATGATATACTACAAGGCGGGGATGTGCCCTCCTCTTGGAACATAACCAGGATTATTGTTTTTCCAAAAAAGGGGAAACCTGTGGAAGAAAGGAGCTCATACCGGCCAATATCTTTAATTAATGCGGATGCAAAAAATTTCTCAAAGTTTCTTGCCTCTCGTTTAGCCCCTCTGATTCATTTATTGGTATCCGAACAACAGCACGGTTTCGTCCCGGGGCGCGATACAGCGGCACACATAAATACAGCTATTGCCTATCTGCCAATATTCTAGAAAAGATCTTATAATCATTGTTTAGGAGTGAAATAGGTCTATAGGACCCGCAATTAGTTGGAGATTTAACAGGCTTTAAAATCAATATTATATTGGCTTCACCCCATGAAATGGGAGGCCTAACACCTTCTACCAAAATTTTATTGAAAAGGGTTGTCATACATGGTATTATTGACTCTCCCAAACTCCTATATAATTCCATAGGAAGGCCATCTGGCCCAGCAGCCTTACCTATCTTACAGATTGATAGCGCCTTCCTAACCTCCTGTTGTGAGATCTCAGACTCTAGGTTCTTTTCTAGAATATTGGCAGATAGGCTGAGCGGAGTAGCAGGAAGCTTGCTGCATGTAGACCAAAAGGGTTTCTTGAAAGGCAGGAATCTTTTGGACCTCACCCACGATTTCATAGGCGCTATCGACTTTGCTTCTACCTTTTCACTTCCCTTGGCAGCAATGACCCTGGATGCCATCAAGGCATTCGATAGGGTCAATTGGAACTATCTAACAGCGGTACTTGAGAAGTATAATTTTGGCCCAAAATTCGGCCGAACTATCAAACTCATGTATTGTGACCCTTCAGCGAGACTGGTGGTTAATGGAAACTTAACTAGATCCTTTAAAATTGAAAGAGGAACCAGACAGGGCTGCCCCCTCTCCCCGCTCCTATTCAATATGTATATAGAACCATTTGCTGTACGCCTAAGAGAGGAGACAGATATAATACCATTTAAGAGTGGAGGGTGGGAGAGGAAGGTAGCTCTATATGCAGACGATATATTAATCCTGTCGTCGAATCTGGAGCTATCTTTCCCCCATATACATCTAGCGCAGGATTTTGGTCAGGTCTCAGGGTATGAAATTAATACTGACAAAACCGAAGTTATGACATGGAATCTACCGGGGTGTCGACATCAGGTCAAAAATGAAATGCGATATCTGGGAGTAAAGATTGTCCAGGACATCAATAAGATTGCAGAAATTTATTTTCTAAACATTGTGAGAGAATGTCAAAAACTTATGAAGTCCTGGGCACATCTTCCCCTGACTATCATGGGTAGAATTAACTTAATAAAAATGGTAATCTTACCAAAAGTCACTTTTCTCTTCAATACCATCCCGCTATATTTTGAGAAACAGGCCATAGATAAATTTCAGCAATCAATTAATTCATATGTGTGGGCCTACAAATCCACAAGAGTAGCGTGGAAAAAGTTGAGGCGCAGGAGAGAAAAAGGCGGTCTTACACTCCCAGACATCCAGTACTACGCCTGGGCCTTTCAGTTAACATATTCTAGAATGTTATTAAAATGCCCGGATTCATCAGAAAGGGGGAAAATGTTTTTAGCAATGTTAGACCAAGTAGGGTTATCATGTGAGGGTTTTCTTTTTAAATATGGAGACCAGAAGTTCTTCAAGAAAATAAGGCTGAAGGTATTATTGAGTGCAGCTCAAACTTGGGCCAGAATTAAAAAAGCTACGGGTCTAGAGTATTGCTCAAGTTTGGCTCCTCTGTGGGATAACCCGGGAGCTCCAAGTTGCTTGAAAGATAAATTGGCAGCCCCCCTTAAAACAGCGGGGTTCCTGGTATGGGGAGACTTGGTCTCTGAGGGAGCACTTTTGCCTTGGGCATCATTTGATAAGAAAATGGAGGAAGGTATGTCAAGATTTAAATATTTACAATTAAAGAGTTGGCTTCAGAGTTCTAAAAAACCTATAGGTTTGGGCAATATTCTTGAAGAACATTTGGTACAGAAGCCAGGAGGAAAGAAGGAAGTTTCATTCTTCTATTGGACTATTGAAGAGACCATCGATGGAGACTTCAGATTAGCAGAGGAACTATGGGGAGATGCAATCCCGGATATAGACTGAGCAGATTTGTGGAAAATTTCCTTTAGCACCTTATTCTCAGTTGTGAAACCAGCCTGGTTGAGAAGAAATCACTACTTTACTACACATAGGGCTTATTTCTCCCCGGCGAGACTTACTAAAATATCAAAGGGTCCTCCTGCTAGTTGTAAAAAGTGCCACATGGAAAGCGCACCAGACACACACATGTTCTGGGATTGTCCAGCTATCTCAGAATTCTGGAAGAAAGTAGAAACCACTCTTGTGGATATTCTAGGGTGCCCATTATGTATCTCACTTAGGCTTATTATCTTTGGTATATCAAGTGAAGTCTCAGGCCCAAGTAGAGGTTTCTTATTCTATGCTAGCCAGATGTGAAATATGCAGATGTGAAATATGCAAAAGATGGGCTGAGACCATATCCCCCATGCATTCAGACTGGCTGACTTCTCTATATAAAACCTCTAGAACCGATTTAACTAGATTGGGAAACAGCAGGAAGAAAGCCATCTGGGATCACTTGATAAACTGGTCTCCTGGTCAACATTGTTAACAACGATAATTTGTCTTATATCATAAGATAAGCTACATAATTTACATAAACCCCTTGTTCCTATGATTAAGTCTCATGGGAAGCTCTCAGACTGAGTCAGGCTGTGTTGTATCTTCCTGGTATTGATCCCCAATTGTAAAAGACCCACAGCATCAGTCACCGGTTTCGAGAAATCAGAAGAGAGCATGACCACCCTCTCCTATACAACGAGAGGTCAGCAATGGGAGCGGGTTTGTCTGCCGCTGGTAGGCGGGTGACAGAGAGCCGGGGTTTATACCTCGTGGGCCTACGTCTCGTAACTGAGTAACAGCGGCAGCCCACCAGTCTTCTAGTTGTCTGGGGTCAGAGGCGAATGAGGAAAAAAAAAAAAAAAAAAAAAAATACAGCTATTGCTGCATTTGACGTAGCTGTTCATCTAAATTAGCAGATTGGAATGCTGATGCTTGACGCTGAGAAGGCCTTCGACCGAGTGGCTTGGGGGCCTTTATGGCTGACACTATCTTCCCTAGGTCTCGGTCGAAGGTTTATCTCAGCAGTGCAGAAACTATATCGTAATCCAGCTGCTGCTATCCGGCTCAACGGCCTCTCTTCTTCATTTGTTAATATTCAAAGGGGTACGCGGCAGGGATGCCTGCTATCCCCATTACTATTTGCTCTTTACATTGAGCCCTTTATTAGGCACTTACTTCGAAATACCCTCATTTCTCCAGTGTCCTTTAACGGTATGGTTCTAAAAGTTACTGCGTATGCAGATGATATTGCTGTATACACCACTAAGCCGGTAGAAACGATGGCTGTGTTAACTTTGGAGGCCCAACGTTTTGGGTCTTTCTCCGGTTATAAGTTAAACTTAAATAAGACGCAGTCAATTTTAAATTTTGATTTAGATTCAGCTCCACTCTCGCTAGGAGTTACTAGCACTGCTACTTATCTTGGAGTATGTCTTAGCTGCCACACAGACGATGTTATTGCTTTAAACTATGAACCACTGCTTAAAAAGGTTACTGCCGACATGCGTAGCTGGCATAAGTTACCGCTCACTATAATGGGGAGGTGTAATGTAGTTAAAATGAACATTTTACCAAAATTCCTCTATCTGTTTCGTACCATTCCACTAAGGGTTCCCTTTTCATTCTTTAGACGGCTAGATAGCGCTGTTGGCAGCTATATATGGGGATATCGGAGGGCTAGGAGAGCTCTTCGGTTTATTAAGCTAACATTTGAACAAGGCGGTTTTAAACTTCCTGACTTCAAAGCTTATTTTTGGGCTGCTTTTGTCAACCAAATCCAGAGTTTACTCCAGAGGCCTGGTCGGGGTAAGATTTGGTTCGCGTATCAGCTGGCCTGTGGTCCTAACACCGGGTTTTTACTCTATAAAATGGCTGATCCTAATTACTATAAAAGGGTCCGATTCAAGATTGCTCGACATATTGTTCGGATCTGGCAAGATATATGTAAAGCTTATGCAATACCAGACCTGCATGGGTCTACGATTATCTGGGGTAACCCGAGACTGTCTGATATATTCTCTGACTCTGTGGGGAGAGGGTGGCAGCTCTGCGGCTTAACACAGCTTGGGCAGTTGTACGACGAGCAAGGTTTTAGATCATTTGCATCACTTCAAGAGGAATTTGGGATAGCACACCATTCATTTTTTAAATATTTACAAGTCCGGGATTATTTTATTCAGGGAGAGGGTTTATCAATCTTACCCAGTACAACTGAGGTAGTATATGTAATTTTCCAGACTTCTGGTCGGGGTTGTATTGGGAAAGTGTACCAGAAACTCCTATCGGCTGCTAAAGATGACGGCATACATATTGTAGCTAAATTAAACCGAATTTTTGTAATGGACATTTCAAAGGATGAATTATATGAATCATTGGCTACAATTAATACTGCAGTTACCTCTGTCAATCTGAAATTACAGCAACATCGGATATTGTTTATGTTGTATTACACCCAGAGGTTATCTCTAAATGGGCTTTGACAGGTGCGTCTTTAAAGACACACTGCCCAAAGTGTCAGGAGTATGCCGCTGATCTCCGACATATGTTCATCTCATGCCCAAAGCTAAATACGTTCTGGGTTGAAGTTACCCTTGTGTTGAGTAATCTAGCAGGTTTGGATATTCAACTAACTGAGGAAGAAATTGTACTGGGGATAGTAGACGATTCGGGCAACTTGTCGAAATTTCTGGTATCTATTATCATAGTGTATTCTTGTTTGTGCATTGCCAGGGCGTGGATACAAACATTTAGCCCGAAAATCTCAGAATTCTGGGCATTACTGAGGGGGATTTTTGAAATGGAATTGGATTTGGCAAAAGCCAGGGGCCCACGCTCAAGGGCAAAATTTGAAAGGATCTGGTCAAGTCTTCAGTGGGACTAGTATACATATTGTTTATGTTGTATCTTTTTATGGTCAAAGTCTGCAATTATTTGATACCTCCTAATACTGATATTGCATTCTTTTTTCCCCGGAGTTTCTTTTTTTTTTTTTCTCTTTGTCTTTTTATGTCTTAAAGTTGGCATTTATGTTGCTCTGATGTGCTATGTATGTTTTATGTCCCTTATTGATGGCTAATAAAATATTTTTAAAAAAAATAAAAAATGTTGCATTTCCAATATATGCCTGAAACCAGGAGTAAAGGAATCCATGGCCGCGGCACTTACAGATGATATAGCTTCCTCTCCTTTAGAATGGTTCTAACTTGCAGCTCGTCTTTCTGAGAAAACCTTTCAAGAATAGGGGCAATGCTGTTCCTAAACTGGTGATCATATTTCATATTGTGGATGCGTAGGCTATTTTAACTGCATCCACTATTCATGCTTTCCCACTGAATCCCATTTCTGGCCCTCCTAGCTGTGCACAGGGTAGTCTGATTCTGAATTTGAGCTGTGCTGCCGCCCATACTACTGGCCTGATTCAGGGTGCAGGCTGGAAAAATTCAATTGCCTCATATTTCTTTTCTTTCTTTTTTTTTTTTTATAAATCCTGGTTCGGTTTAACTCATGGATTTTCCGGAAGTGCCCCGCCTTACATCCATAAATGTTTTTTTCGGGTGACTTGCAGACATTGAATAATGTTTTTGGGTGGAAGACTTAGTCTTGCTTCATTTCAGTGGAAAAGGTCTTCTGTGAAAAGAAGTCTAATTCCAGGGGTTTGGTGGGGGGCTCTTCTTATAAGACAAAACTCCAGAGGATTCCTATAACCAGACATGCCCCAGAAAATCTGGCAGTTGGAAACCTCTGGGAGAGGTAGGACGCTGGGCCATGCCGACTGAGTGACCCACGTTTGGGTCACAAAATAAGGTTGGCTGGTTATATGTAGTCTATGGCTTTTTTCAATGTTATGGTGCGTCTGTATACACTGCCGTTGACATTTACTACCAAGGATTGCCAGCCTGACAATGAAATAATTCAAATATGTCAATCTACAAAAGAAAGCTTTAAAACAAAAGAAAATTCATAAAGAGTGCTAATTGCACAGGGCTGCCTATGTGATGGCTCACCGGGCAACGTTTTACTGTCCTATTCAAAGAGGCCTGGTACAAACATAGGGGACTAACGTTCTACAGTACTACAACCAGCAGGTTAGAGTTCCGGATGATTTGCTGTGCAAGTATCTGCTGTCAGTTTCTATATGCAAACTGGAAGGAAGTTTAGATGATGTACAGTTGTACAGTGCTCATTTGTAACTTTTAATTCATTATGAACCAAGAGGCAGAAAAAATATGCAAAAAATACATCACATCCTGGAAAAACGTTTTGTACGCTTTACACACTTGTACATTGTTTTCAAGTAAATAATTTTACATGTCCCATCTCCATTTGGTAGAGCTGCTCTTAATGATAAGTGCTTACGCAAATTCTCTCCTCCAGCCTATTCAAGGGAAACTGAGGAGGGAAACAAAGGCAGGTTACCAGTGGGGGAAAGGGGGATCTGCCTACATATTTCCGCCTTGGAGTACAGCTACGGTGGAATGGGCTCCCAGAATCTATGTTCAACAATATAAATATTTAAAAATAACTACAACAGGTTTACACTACTATAACATGCAGAGGCCCTCCCCTGAACATTCACGTTTCACCCCCGCCCCTTCCCGTAATACCCTCTTTCACAAAAAAGATCTTCTGGCAGTAAATTCTCTTGTTTGGTGATTATTTTAAATATGTCTGTAGTCTGGGTATCATTTAAATATTTTTTAAGTGCAAGAAAATTTAATTTCTCATTTTAGATTGAACACTAGGAGGTGGAGGTGAACTAAAGCTTGCTGTAAACACTTGAGAGCAAACAGACTTCTCCTCAGGAGAGGACTTGGCCTTAAATGCAACCGTCATTGAAAATCTAAGACATTTCTTCCAGCCACCTTCAAAATTTGAAGAATGGCAAAAACAAATCGCACAAGATTTGCAGAGAACAAAGATTAGTATCAACAGTGCTAGTTCATGAACAGCACTTAGACCAGGACTTCAATCCTCCTTTGTGCTGTACGTTTTGAACCAGTACACCAGTCTTACATTCCGTATGTACATGGTGACACTTAGCAACCGGTCTCCAGGAGTTAGTTAATATCTTTAACTCCACGCACTGGAGAAGGGGAAGAAATGGGTTTGGGGAAATAAAAGTATTATGTGGTTCTTCATAGCCTGTATGAATAACATTTGCATTTGTGCAAAGCATGAACGGTACCCAAATACCTATCATGGTGCTGGGCTAGAATGCAAGATCAGCTCGCATGCTGCTTCCTATCCATTTCGTCTAGCGGTAATTGCTCTAGACCTATTGTTGAGTAGCATTACCACTTCGGGTAGACTTCCACTCGTTTGTCCCGTTCCAAAAGTGCTACGCCTATTTTTCACTAAGCCTTCATACATGTGCTAGGGGGTATGGCTGTTCAAGTTCTTCCCTGACGTATAGTACTCTCCTTTACCCTTGATGTATACTTAATGCTTTAAAACATTTGATGCCTTAATATAGTCATATTGATTACACACGTCGGCTGTACAGATTTTATATTGACGTTTGGATCTCTACTGCTGAATGAAGAATACATTAAATGTGTTTTCATTGAATGGAATCCTATTTGTGAATAATACCATGTTATTGTGTGCTACTCCCACATTTTTCCTCTAAAGAAGATCTCTTCCGTGGGCTGGTAGATGGTTTCACAGGGTACCCTGGAGTATCTTATGACTGGATAAATATGATCAAGGCATAAGGGCGAGCCAGGTTAGCTGCTGGGACTGCATGCCCACACCATTGTGTAACAGTACCCTGAAATGCGTCTGAACCCTGTCGCTGCTCACTTTGGACGGATGGCATGTACAAAGGACTTCCAGTAATGTGTCCTGCAGAGAGCTGGCTGCTTGATTTGTGTGCAGCTAGGGCCAGTGGGTGTAGAGTAAACCAAGAGTCTGCTACATTGTTAGTGCATTTTGTCCAAACATGCTGCTTCGTGTTTGCACTGGTATAATCCTACTGCATGTACCAAAGAATTTTTTAATGGATTGGGTTATGTAAGCATCTAGCTGTTCAAAGTGAAAGGGTGTGGTTAAGTGCATTCAAAATGTGCAGTGGATGGGTGGTAAGGACATTACTGTTGAGTAGATCAATGGATACGACGCACCTATTGACTATGTAGGTGACTAAAATGCTATTGCTTTGGGCCTGTGCAGACACTACCTTTTTGGAGGGGAGAAAGATACAGCCATTAAGAATTAGTGCAGCTATGGCTGTTAAGTAGTAATCTATGCTTGTGCGACAGGATAGATTAAAACGTAATAATGGCTTACACCAGAGTAGAACAGAGGGACTGTACAAGTGTCCCATCCTCAGATTCTTTCATAATCCTAAATTGGAATGATGGGTTTCAAATCGTTCAGGTACATTATAGTAATAACGACTTCACAAAGAAATAAATAAATAAACAATTCCAAGAGTTAACTCCATTGTCATGCTATCCAAGTTGCTTTGCAACTGTGGAAACAAACTTTTTTTTCATAAATCTAAAAAACTTTTAAATGCTTATAGAAATAACTTCACAAAATTGGAATATTTACAGGAAATGGAATCCATGGAGGCGTCAGTAGTAATGAAATAGCACCGTGCGCAAGGGCAAAAGGGAGTGATAGGCTCCGGTCTCATTGAGGACGACAACAAGCAGTTGTTCACAGAAACAAATGGCACATGCTGCTGGCACTGATGGAGGACTGTAACCCATGAGTAACAACTTAATTTAGAGATAATCCAGTTTGTTACAACTCCAGCGAAGAAACGGAACAACATCGTCCCCCTCCTACACGGGGTCTGAGGTGGTGGACTACTGATGCTCCTTGACTACTCCAAAGTAATCAGATTACCGGAACCCTTGCCTTTTGTTCAGTTCAGTTTCACCATCATCTTGCACTACTAAATGAACTAGAACGTTCCACGTTCATCCCGAATTCATGTTAACTAGGAGCTGGTGCCTATCCTGTTCTTGGTTTCTAAAAAGCAGTTCTTTCTCGAACAAGATAGCCTACAACCCTCCTTGCTAATACAGAAGAAGGGAACCTCACTTGTTGTCGTTGAAGAACCGGCATCCTCATTCTCGATTAACCTAGAGAATGCCCCCGGTATCTGTCGCGAACAGTGAGGTAGACTCCTCTCTCCCCCCCCCCCATGATACCGGTAAATTGGTTCATCCTTCACTTTACTGGTGATTGTCATAACCGAACAACTTGCAGGTGAAAGTGAAAAGTAAACAAATGTTTTAACTCTTATTACCAGCAAACCAAGAGTTTGCACTTTCCTATCAGTGTGCAAAAAAATAAAAACTAGAAAGTGAGACAAATAGAGAGTGCCTTGTTACCAGTGTAAAGGGAAACCACTGGTGGCAAATCAAAACATGCAGACTTTCTGCCTGAATACTGCTGAACGAGGAACTTGCACCCATTGTTGCTGGCTACCGATTAGTCTGTACTCATTACGGCCAGCGAACAGTTTTAATCTTTCTCCTCCAGTGATTTAATTAGATCTCACTATCTCCAAACACCCCAACTGTACTCTTCTTCACCCAAACAAGCAAAACACTCCTGCGTTGCTTGCGCACAGTACCGCATGCCCAGGTTTTTTCAGGTTACAACAGATAAGAATTTCACTGAAATTTCTCCTGCACAACTGCCTGAGAAATGCAATCCTCTTTATCTTAAGAGAGAAACACACGGACTGGGTCTCGATTGTCTACACTGTCCAGACCACTCGCTCTGAATGCAGATGTGTAGGGGTAAGCGGTTATTGCACTGCCGTCTGGTCAGTCTGTTCCAGAATTTGCTGCAGGAACGAGAAGTCTCCATTCCTATTAAGAAGGGTTACCCTGAGGTTTTTTTATTTGACTGTATTTGCTCTTTAGTAGAGTGTCTTTAACAGAGTAGAACTCTGGTCTCTGTCCACACCCCTCCGAATTCTTGGGTCCATCCACTCTGGGACGTTTCGCTGCCTTGACATCTTCAGCAGGGATGAACGCTTCCTGAGGTGCCACAGTGCTCACGGACTGTTGTTGAAGGTGGGTTGACGAAAGCGGAGGAAAGAAAGAAGATATATAGTTTACTTTGCTGAATTTGTTTAGTAACACAGTGTCTGGAGGTATTAAACTCATAAGTGTGTGTCCAAGAGTAAACACTTTCCTCCTAGACTAAGGCTTAAAACACACTCCTTCTGATGCATTTCATACTATATAATGCTTTGAATTTTTTTTTCTACTTGTGAAATAACTGGTTGTATGACACTCACCCAGGAACAAGTACTACCAACAAAGGGGCACAGCCGGGAAAGCGGGATGCAGAAGCATGAAATAGCCTGATGAACCTTTAGATGTGAATGCTTATTAGAAGAGACCAATCAAAGGTGCACCTCTCCGCTTTGGTATAACCAACGGCAGCTCCATCACTAAGTTACCTATCTGATGAGGAAATGGTGAACACTGGAAAATTAGCTCTACCAATTTCAGTTCTGAAACAATGTATATATCCTTCCATAAGACTTCTTGATCTAAATCGTCACAAGCATTGTAATTAATTTGTCTTTGGGAAGCTTCAGTTGTTTTAACAAAAAACGTTTACTTACTTGTAATCCTAGTTCTTAATTATGAAAATCTTCACTGATTAATCTCTGCCTATTGGGAATCGCAGTACACTTAACAAGAACTTTTTTCCATCCTTCTTTCACGTTTTCCTGAAGGCATATTTTGTTTTAAAGGCAGCCAAAAAAACCTTTAAAATATCACTGTAAAGGAAGCCAATCTGAATCTTTTGAATATAGTTTGCATTAAATGCGTAGGTAGGCAGTACAGCTTTACGGAGATTTACTTAAGAACCATCTCAACATATAGAACCTCTGCTACCTTATCAAGGGATTTTTCCTGCTCTTCAGAAAAATGTAATTGAGTTTTAAAACATGCCCATTTTCTCGAGTAAAATCGGCAAACCAAGCACAGAAGCCCACGACAACTTCAGAGCCGCCACCAACGCCCTCCATCAACTCATCAGAGAAACGAGGAAAAAAGCGATTGAAGACAGAATCTGCACCCACGCGCACAACAGCAAGGAACTCTTCAGCATCATCAAGGATTTCGCCCAACCCACTAGCGAGTCTACCGACATCCCTCCCTCACAAGACCTCTGCGACAAACTCAGCACCTTTTTCCACCACAAAATCAAGAGCATCTACGACAACTTCGACGAAGACAACCAACACACTGAACCCTCACCAACCACCCCCGACACCCGGAAACCAGCGGACAGCCCTCACCACCGAAGACACACTGAAGACAATGAAGTCAATCCACTCAGGGGCCCCCACGGACCCCTGCCCCCACCACATCTTCAACAGAGCCGCCGACACCATCGCACCCATGCTCCGCCACACCATCAACCGCTCCCTGGCGACCGCCTCGTTCCCCAACGACTGGAAACACGCCGAGGTCAACCCCCTCCTAAAGAAACCCTCAGCGGACCCCACCGACCTCAAAAACTACAGACCCATCTCCCTGCTCCCGTTCCCAGCGAAAGTCATCGAGAAAGCCATCAACAGCCAACTCGCCACAGTCATTGAAGAACACAACATCCTCGACTCCTCCCAATCCGGCTTCAGAAAAAACCACAGTACGGAAACCGCCCTCCTCGCCGCAACAGACGACATCCGCACCCTACTGGACAAAGGAGAAACAGTAGCCCTCATCCTCCTCGACCTATCAGCGGCGTTCGACACAGTCTCCCACCGCACCCTAATACGCAGACTCTACGACGCAGGAATCCAGGACAAGGCCCTCGACTGGATCCGCTCCTTCCTCTCCGGCAGGACGCAGCGGGTCAGACTCCCCCCTTTCCTCTCGGACCCCACACCTACCACCTGCGGAGTCCCCCAGGGCTCCTCCCTCAGCCCGACGCTCTTCAACGTCTACATGGCTCCACTCGCCCCCATCGTCAGAACCTACGGACTCAACATCGTGTCATACGCAGACGACACCCAGCTCATCCTCTCCCTATCCAACGAGCCCAACACCGCCAGACGCAACTTTCGAGAAGGCATGGAAGCCGTCGCCAAATGGATGAAAAACAGCTGCCTACAACTAAACACCAACAAAACAGAAGTACTCATCATGGGCCCAAACCCCAATGCCTGGAGCGACACCTGGTGGCCCCCGCCCTCGGAAACCCGCCAACCCCCACGGACCACGCACGCAACCTGGGAATCATCCTGGACTCCGAGCTCAAAATGGACCGCCAGATCAACTCTGTCTCGTCTTCCTGCTTCCACACCCTCCGCCTCCTTCGTAAGACCTTCAAATGGATCCCCCTCGAACACCGAAAGACCGTCACTCACGCCCTGGTCACCAGCAGACTCATCTACGGCAACGCACTCTACGCCGGAATAAACAAAAACCTCACCCGCATGCTACAGAACACCCAGAACGCCGCCGCAAGACTGGTCCTCAACCTGCCAAAACACTGCCACATCTCCCAGCACCTGCGCACACTCCACTGGCTCCCTGTCGAGGCGAGAATCACCTTCAAGATGCTCACCCACGCACACAAGGCCCTCCACGGCACCGGACCAGCATACCTGAACAGCCGACTCAAATTCCACGCACCCCAAAGGACCCTACGATCAGCCCAGCTCTCCTACGCCGTGGTCCCCCGCACCAGAAAGACCAGATCGGGAGGCCGCTCCTTCTCCTTCCTCGCGGCCAAAGCATGGAACGCCCTTCCGCTCCACCTCGGACAGACAACATCGCTCCCCATCTTCGCAAGAAACCTCAAAACCTGGCTCTTCGACAGACCCCCTCCTTGATGGATGGAACCTGCACCCCCCCCCCAGCGCCTTGAGACCCTTACGGGTGAGTAGTCGCGCTTTAACAAACCCCTGACTGATTGAACCAAGAATGGAAAAGTGGATAGTGATGCTAAATTTCAGCTGTGGAGAGGCTTTGCCCACTTGAGCAGTGGTACTGGAATTGGAATCTTGTAAATGTGCAAACTGAGCTCCAGGTAGCTTCTGTGGAAGGAGTCATTGACTTTTCTGAAAGGGATTTGTTGTCCTCTTCTCTCAAGAAATTATACCGGATACAATTTGTATGGATGTCACCATTACCATAGAGCTGGAACAATATTTTGTGACTACTGATTTAGATTTAAGTCACCTTGAGTCTTCTACACAATACGACAAAGGCCTTTTCACATTCTGGGGATGAACACTATAAAACCCCAACAATCTTTCAGCCTCCCGGGACCTAGAGCAACATCACCCCCCACCCCCTTTCCCCTCTCCATGGCAATTAAGATGTCATTTGGATTCTTCTGGGCATAGCTTTGCCATTTTGGCTGTCAGTGATGGAGTAAATCCTAATTTTCTTTCACTTGCCATGGTGAATGGTTGTATTATTTGGGCTGTGGGTCAGCCAGAAAACAGAAATCTACAAACCCTGGGCATTTCTAAAACCTAAAGCCCCAGGCGAACCCAGGGTGATGTGGCTTGCATGGATCCCACTACATTTTCTTACCTAGAATGCAATGCAAACATCTAAGTTTGACTAAAATCATATATTTTCTGGAAGTTCTGGAAAACTGAGAAACTACGAAATCCTACCACTTAACATTTCAACGCTTCTGCTAAAAACAGTGCTGCAACAGGAACCGATCAAACCAGGGATCACACGAAGACCACACTGACATCATATAGTCACAGTTTTCATCCGTTGCTCTCAAGGGTGATATGCCTTGCCGCACAAGTGAGGTTCCTTGACCTAGAACCTCCTTGTTTTTCCCCTGGGCTCCTGGTGGCCTGAGCATTTTCTGTCCTCTGAGCTACCCTTGTACAGGTCCTTCCAGTCAGCTGGGCATTGTGCAGGTGTTCCAGAGAATCTGGTTATTCCTCATGGCAGGTGCAGTTCAGCACCATGGTAGGTCAGGTAAGTCATAGCAGCTAGTAACTGAAGCCTTTCCAGACTTAGCCCAGTTTGAATGGAGGGTTGCAAACCAGGAGACAGTCTTTCTTACACTGGTTTGTATTAATATCCAGATGGCATGTAATCATATTGGACTTTACCAGTTATTGAATGTGCTGTGCCTGACATTATATTAAATACAGAGTGCTGTGTCACATTTTGGAGTACTGTAATTTGAGAGTCTTTCTCCCAAGAAGGGGTGTAATAACTGCTCCCCTTGACTCCCTGCATCTGGTGGACAAATATTTTACTGTTTGAAGGTGATAGTGGCATGTGCGTTGTTCTTGAAGTGCCTCAGGCGTTATATGTAAACAATTCATTGGGTCAACAGACCTGTGGTTGCAGCAGGACTTTGTTGCACTCTGTAAATGTACAGATTCAAGACTTTGCTTCTTTTAAGAATGTTTTTGGAGATACAAATTAAAGAGAAACAGTTTAGGAAAGTGCCCCTTTTTAACATGGTCACCCCTACTTTTTGCCTGGTATGCAATGCAGTTTTGACTGGAAGTGCACTGAGTTCCTGCTAACCAGGACCCCCATGCCAGATCTCTTTCCCTAAACTGTACAATTGTTCCCTCAATTAGCAATACCTATGGCCCCCCCCCGGTAAGTCCCTAGTAAATGGTACCCCTGCTAACTAGGGCATGGGTACCAAAGAGGGTCCCTAAGGGCTGCAGCATGTATTGTGCCACCCTAAGGGACCCCTCACCTAACTCATGAAATCTGCCATTGCAGGCTGCGTTTCTTGGTGCAGACAAAAGTGAAAACTGGGCATGGCATACATCCCTGTGTGCTATGCCTGCAGACGCTGCATGCAGTATATGTAAGTCACCCCTACAGCAGGGCTTACAGCCCTAAGGCAGGGTGCACTATACTGCATGTGTGAACATATCTGCACGAACAGATATGCCCCTGCGCTGGTCAGTTCAATTACTGCCAGTACAAATGACCAGGGAAGCCATTTTAAGTACAGGTGCTAGACACTGGTGAAAACAAGTTCCCCTGCTACATGTTGGCTTCACTGAAACCAAAGATGTTTTATATCTTTATTTCGGTTCTTATAAACTATACATAAAATATACACGGTGCTTAAAAACATGAAATGTTAAAAATAGTCCACTGTAGTGCACATAGACTATGAAGCTAAACATAGTGCAATCATAATCATCCAATGCCAAATACATTAAGCTGGAAATGGGCTCAAGCCTGATGATATACTAAGTCCAACCGAGGTCGCCCTTAATCAGACAATTCCCAGTATGACAAAAACCTCAGGAGTCCTAGGGAATGGGCTCGGACTGGGTCCGCTACGCCAGCCGGAAGTCAATAAGAGGGAGCAATTGAAGCTGAGTTTTAAGTGCAAGTGAGGGGGAAGTGGAATGGCAAAGGCCCCACCCAAAACTATTAAACCACCCCACTCTTTTAGTTGGTGTGAACCATGTTGGGCTTGGGTAATTTGCAGAAAAATAGAGAATACATCTTCTAATGGCTGTCTTGGGAAAAGCACTTCCAAGTAGCTTTAGGGACACCAGGTAACCTGTCTAAAGTTAAAATGGATAATACAGTAAAAAGGTTTAAACAACGGGGACACAGCCATTACGTGTTAATTCCTCCCCACTTTTCTTGCTCTAATATACCATATGGAGGTTAAAGAACTTGAGATCGAATAGACAATGCAGCTGCTGGTATCTGTTCTACATACTCTCAGGGCGTTGCGCCTATTATCAAGTTCGAGAAGGCGACAGAGAGGAATAATCCAGTGAGCACGCTGTTTTCGATAAGCACCACAGAAAAACAATATGTTCTTCATCCTCCACAGCCTGGCACCCCATAGGACACAGGCTAGTGGAGTTGGCATTGCTGCTCCACGAGGAAGTGAAAGAGGCTGTAGAACATATCCCTAACCTAAATTTGATAAAAAGAGACCTTGATGATGACATGTTAATATAATTAATAAAATCTTTGAATTGGGGACTACTTTTGAAGGACAAGAACAGGTCTGTAATGCTACCTGAAGAAGTAGCAGACATTTTAGAGCAAAGAACAGCATTCCAGTAGCAATGTTTGACAGATTCACGGGTGTTACTTTGAATTGTAGTAGGATGTAGCCAGAAATCGGTCAGTCCTAGTCTAACCAGCCAAATTTAACATGGGATACCCCAGGGGATCTTGTGTGCCGAATGATGGGTAAGTATTTCTCTGAGGCACTAGTGGTTCTGATAACCAGAGCCTGACCCAATAAAGGATAGACTTTAAGCAGGCTGTGTCTATGATTTGTCTGAAGTTAAGATCAAACCTCAAGGGGAGAAATAGGGTACTCTTGAGAAGTCTCAACAAAAAATCAAGGAAAGGGTTTGCCATCAAACGAGGTTTGACCGTAGTGTCTCGAGAAATTTTCATATTAATTGAGCCTTCAGTCTTATTTCGGTTTCCTTATGAGCCAGATAAAGAAATGTTTAAGAGGAAGGCGCAAGTCGCACCCAATCCGACTAGACTGCTTCCGCGCCTTGTCCCCTATGCGGCTATCCTAGAAGCCTCAGGGCCCCCTCTTGCTTAGTCCATATAGCCTGCACGTAAGTGATCTTTTGATATTTTGGAACCTTAATGCATGATGTTTTTAGTAAGACAATGACACAAACACACAAGCCACGACCTTGAATAAGTCCCAGCCCCTGCTCTGCAATTTTGGTCACTATCTGCAATTATATTTTGCTTAAGTCTCTTACAGCGAATTGTTCCTTTGTCTCACCTCATAGACAAGGAAGGGGGGGGGGGGGCGGCTGCAGCATCGATCAAAGAAAGGCCCAGGAGCATCGTCATGTTCCTCTTCTGAAATCCTTCAAACGGAAAGCACTCCCGGCCACCACAGCCCTGCCGCAAGTGTTCTCTCTGGGCATCCAATCCGCTGCCTCAGCCTCTGCCTCCCGTGTGCAGCGCTGACATCCGACTGCAGGTGAGAAGTCCCATCCAAGAGGTTATTTTATTTTATTTTATTTTTATGTTTTATAGAGCGCGAACTTGACCCGTTAGGGTATCAGAGCGCTTTACAGAATCCTAGGGTTGTACAAAAGGCATGGAATCACAAGAGTAAACAATCGATTGGGAGGGGGCGGGGTGCTGGATACATAAGGGATAGAAGGATACATAGGTACAGTTTACATTGCAGTTACTCAAGACAAGGCCCCAGGTTTCTTGGAGGGGTGACTAGGTCATCCGAGGGAGGCAATAGTCGGCAGTTGATCAGGGTCTCTGTGGTGGTTGAAGGTAAAAAGTTTAACCGAGGAATTTACCCATAAGGAAGGTTTTGGCCTCCTTTTTGAAGCGTGCCAGAGAGGGATTCTTCTTATGACGGGTGGGAGAGAGTTCCATATTCTTGGCGCGGCCCCAGCGAAAGCCCGATTGTAAGTTTTTTTTTCCTAAAACGTGCAGGCTGGAGCAAGAGGTCTCTGGCGGACCGGGAGTTTCTGATTCCTCCGGATACCACAAGTTTCTGTGCAAGGTATGCAGGGGAGTTTGAGTATAAAGCCTTGTGTGTGATGCATGCCAGCTTAAGCTGTATCCTGGCCTCGAGAGGAAGCCAGTTCAGCGCTTTCAGGTGTGGAGAAATGTGATCGAATTTCCTTGTGCCGGTAAGTAGTCTGGCGGCCGCGTTGAGGCA
The DNA here is from genome assembly GCA_963921515.1 of Calotriton arnoldi. Classification (NCBI taxonomy): domain Eukaryota; kingdom Metazoa; phylum Chordata; class Amphibia; order Caudata; family Salamandridae; genus Calotriton; species Calotriton arnoldi. The sequence goes on from CAWUFW010000024.1 coordinate 2,170,864, forward strand.
GGCTTTTAAAGGTGCCAGGGAGATCTTGGGTAGACCCGAGAGGGTAGAACAGCCATATTCCAGTCTGGAGATGACTAGTGCTTGGACTGCCATTTTTAGGTCGGGAGCGTCAAGGAAGGGTTTCAGTTTCCAAAGGTAGCTCAGGTGGAATCTGGCTGATTTGGCCATCGAGTTGATGTGGTCCCGCATGTTCAAGTTGCAGTCGAGGGTTATTCCCAGTGATTTGGCCGAGTCCACAATGGTCGGTGGGTAATTTAAGGCTGTGATGGCCTTAATCCATATCTGAATCTCAGTGTTGGTTTTAGGAGGGGAAATTAGGAGAAATTCTGTTTTCTTTGCATTGAGTTTGAGTTGATTGGAGGCGAGCCATTGGACGGTCAGCTTCAGGGCCTCATTCAGGGAGAGAATCTCCTCGAGGGATGAGATTTTGATGTAGATCTGAGTGTCGTCAGCGTACATATGGTAGGAGATATTTGCAGTGCGTAGGACTTCGGCAAGCGGTTCTAGGTAAAGGTTGAAGAGGGTGGGGGACAGCGTTGATCCTTGAGGGACTCCAATCGTGACCGGAGAGGGAGCAGACAGGTTGCCGTTGATTAGGAATCTCTGTGATCGGTTTTGGAGGAAGGATCTAAACCATTCTAGGACAGAGCCATCCAATCCCATCCTGAGTTTGAGGCGTTCGAGTAGCTTTCCATGGTTGACCGTGTCGAAGGCAGAGGATAGATCTAGGAGGATTAAGAGACATGTTTTGCCTTGGTCAAGGGCTTGGAGGGCATCATCAACGATGTGGAGCATGGTGGTTTCAGTGCTGTGTCCAGGTCTAAATCCGGATTGGAAATCATCGAGTAGGTGGAAGTTGTTGATGTGTTGACTTAGCTGCAGTTGCACACACTTCTCCAACACTTTAGCTAAGAGAGGGATGTTGGAAATAGGTCTGAAGTTGTCAGGGGAGGCTGGGTCCAGCGACGGCTTTTTCAAAATGGGGAGGACTTGGCCGGCTTTCAGAGAGTCAGGAATCGATCCCTGCCGGAGAGAGGCGTTAATTATTGCAGTCCAGCTAGGAATAATGGATTGGGCGGCGGCAGCTAGGCAGTTGGAGGGAGCGGGTCGTTAAAATGGTTATTCGGGTTTAAGGTAGATAGGATTTTAGAGACGGAGTCTTCGTCGTAGAGTGTGAAGTCGGTCCAGTGTGCTTGATTCTTAGGTGAAGCCTGTCGGGGCGGCGTGGAAGGAGGAGGCAGGTTAGTAGTGGGTAGCGAGTATGAGGCGGAGCTAAGTTCGTTACCTAAGGCTTTGATTTTGTCCGCAAAAAAGAGGCGAATTCCTCGGATGATATTAGAGACTTGGGATTTTCTTTCGATGTTTTGGCCAGTTTGTTGGATTGATGTTTGACCAGTTCAAAGAGTTTGCGGGGTCTGTTCTTGGTGTTCCCCAGTTCCGATCTGAAGAATTCTTTTTTTGAGTTGAGGATGTTCCTGTTGTAGTTATTTCTGGCCTGGCGGAGAAGTTTTAGATGTGCGGCAGAGGGGTGCTGTCTCCAGATTCTTTCGGCTTGCCGGAGGGATCTCCTCTCATTGTTGAGGGATCCAGTGAACCAGGGGTTTCTATCTTTGATTTGGGTTCTTTTTAGTTTTAGTGGGGCTAGGTCATCCAGAATGTTCGATATGGTCGCAGAGTAGTGATCGTTGAGGTCATTGACCGTAGTGATATGCGAGGGGGGAGGTCAGATTTGCACCGAGCCTCCAGTTCTCTGTGGTCCAGGTTCTTGGTGTCTCTGACCCAGCGTTTAGGAATCACCGGCTGCGGTGCCCTAGTCTTGTGGGTGCCAGGTAGTAGGAAGGCGATGGCGTGGTGGTCAGACCAGTCACAAGGGTCTATAGAGATAAGCTTGACTGTTGATTCCTTAGAGATGATCCAGTCAAGAATGGCCCCTTTCGAGTGAGTTGGGAGTGAGCAAGATTGGGTCAGGGCTTGATCGGCCAGGAGGTCTTTGATGGCGTTGACATGAGGATCCTTGGGATCATTCCAGTGCAGGTTGAAATCGCCAAGGAAAATGTCTTTAGCGTTGGAGGAACTCTTAGCTGTGAAAATTTCCATGAGGTGGTCAGTGAAGGAGTCATTCCTGCCTGGGGGGTGGTAAAAGATGTGCAGGTTGCACAGTAGGGCGGAGTTGCTGCAAATGGAGAGGGCGAGGTATTCGCAGGAGTCAGTGGTATCCGCCAGAAGTTCCGTGACAAGAAGGTTAGAGCGATAGATGCAGGCGATGCCTCCTCCTTTCTTGCTAGGTTGCCTGTCCAGCCTTGCAATGTTATAGTTGGGAGGGACTAAGAGGTCCAGGCATGGGGATGAGGATTCGTTGAGCCAAGATTCTGTTAGAATTGCTAAGTCGAAATTTTTGTTCAGGATGAGGGCAGCAATATCGGCGGCGTGCTTAACTGCCGATCGGCAGTTAATTAAGAGACCAGTCAGAGAAGGGTCGGAGGGAGTGTCGGGAGTCGGGGCGGACAGGGGTACAGGCGCTAGATTGCTTTTAATCACACTTCTGTTACGGAGGGTAGCTGATCTGCTGGGGTTGATAGTGACCGTGCAGATGGGATGTTCGGCCCTCACGTGTAATAGGCATGGGGTAACTGGGGCTGCGTTGTAGTCCCGGAGGATGGCAAGGATTTCCTTTTCAGTGAGGTCTAGCGGACTTGGTGTGGCGAGGGTAGGGTTGTAGGAGAGGACGAGAGCTAGGGTTTCCTCCTCCGAGAGGTGGCAAGGATGCTTGCGAGGGCGTCTCAGGGATAGAGGTAGTGGGTGTTTGGGGAGCTCTGTGATAAGAGGGGGGGTGGGGTTCAGCAGGGGCTTTAGGTTAGCGAAGGAGAGTTCGGCGAGGTGAAGGAGGTTCGTTAGATCCAGAATGGAAGAGTGGATGCTCTGAATTATTTTGGCAGCTCTGTGGTGCAGCGTTTCGGTATCCATGTAAGAGGGAGGCGCTAAAGGACAGGGGGGCAGTGGTTCAGAGGCAGTTCTATCGTCATGCATACGGGATAGGATAGCAGGGCTAGCTCGACCTGTGTTTTAGGTCTTTGGGGGCGTCTCTGTCTCACGGTCGGAGTGGGGAGCTAGTGGGGAGGGGACCAGAGGTCTAGGGCCGATTCTGTTGGCCAGGCCGGGAGACGAGCTAGAGGGGTTAGGATGAACCGTGTTAGGAACACTTGGAGGGGTGGTCTGTGGGCTAGCAGGGCTAGCTCGACCTGTATCGTAGGTCTTTTGAAGCGTACCAGTCTCAGAGTCGGAGTGGGGAGTTAGTGGGGAGGAGACCAAAGGTCTCGGGACGATTGTGTTGGCAAGGCCGGGAGACGAGCTAGAGGGGTTAGGATGAACTGTGTTGGAAACCCTTAGGGAGGTGGTTTGTGGGAGGCTAGTCACGCTAGGCAGGCTGGTCGGAGGGTCGTCGAGGCCGGTGTTGGTTGCCCTGCCAGGGTCGTGCACATGGTTTCTGAGGAGGGTAAAAAGGTCAGCAAAATTATTGAGGTTTTTGGTTGAGGCTTGGATCAAAACGATGCCGCTTTTGTAGAGGGTGATGGTGAGGTCGGCTCGCAGGGTTGAGGAGGGCGCTATTGTGAGCTTAGTGCCGTGTGGAATGTTCCTGGTTGCGCGTACATTAAGGAGGTGCGCAAAGGTATTGCGCCAAGAGGGGGTTCTTCTGGAGTAGAAAATGAGGTCATTAATGACTATGCCGTTGTCCGCGCTGTAACGCAGGTCAGAGATCAATGTCTCAGGGTGATTTTTCAGGGTGGAGTGCTTGAAAGTTTTTGCAGCGGCTTTGGAGAGGTTGGGGGGGTAAACCAGGGTATATGAGTTTTCTCCAGTAGCGGTCAGGCCGGGACCTGCCATGCTTGCTAGGTTGGGCACTATAGGAACGAAATGGGTCAGTAAGCAGCAAAGGGGATGGGTCTCCACATACCAAGCGAAAATGTAAGGGTTGCGTTTCTGCAATTAACGCACTGCCGGCACAGGCATTCCGGACTGCAAAAGAGCCTGAAAACACTTGGGGGCTGCCCAGGAGATACGAGCAAGGGCCGCCGCCTCTCGGAATCGATCTAGACCGCCAGCTGCTTAGCCACGCCCACCTCAGTCACGGAGCATGACGGCAGCTCATGGCGCAATTTTTAGCAGCACCCTCCAGGGAAAATAAAATAAAGCTGCATCAAATTAAACATAACTTACAAGATTTCTTTGTTTCCAAGGAAATCCTAGCACACTTTGCGGTCCTGCAGAAAAGGTATGAAGAGAACGAACACACAGGCAAATATCTTGCGTGGTCAGCAAAACGTAGGGTCAATAAGAACACTATAAAAAAAAAATGACCCAGTTACTGTAAGATCTACTTCGCATCCCCAGGAAATTTCTGCCATCTTTCTGGAATATTACAGGAAGCTTTATTCCGATCCTCACAACACCTCATCAGAGGCAGCGGTTGCCTGGCTTAATGGAATTAATTGTCTCTTAATATCGCAGGAGAAAAAAGATAGCTTAATCACGGAAATCACAGTAGAAGAAATAAACCATTGCGTGTTGTCTTCACCCTCTGCTAAAGCATGTGGGTGCGATGGGATCCCCATAGTTTTACAAGCTTTTTTTTTACCACAGCTGAGTTTTGTTTTGAAATTATTATTTAATGAAATTTTGAAAGGTGAAACGGTCCCTGTTTCGTTTACGCAAGCTGTAGTAGTCCGCTTTGTTAAAAAAGGTAAATCCGAGGAGGAGGTCAATTCTTATAGACCGATAAGTCTACTTAACTATGATTACAAGATCTTTTCAAAGATTCTGGCGAATCGTTTATCTCAAGTGTCTATTTCTCTTGTACACAGCGACCACAATGGGTTTATCCCAGGTAGACTTTTAGCTACTAATACTCATTATCTATGCCAATCAATTGATTATTTTAACACCAATAAAACAAAGGCAGTCATTATGATGTTGGACGCAGAGAAAGCGTTCAACAGAGTTCAGTGGAACGTACTATTTGCTATCTTAAGAAAATGTGCGTTTCCATCGGAACTCTGTCGAGCAGTTAGAAATCTTTACTTAGGTGCTCAGGCATTCATAATAATGGCAACAAAGCTGGCATTAGCTCTATCAGTCGGGGGACGCGGCAAGGCTGCCCCCTTTCTACAATACTGTTTTCCTTATTCTTGGAACCTTTAGCCTGTGCAATAAGGCAGGATTGTTCTATCTTACCCCCGGTACCCGGCGCCGCTAAATTGAAGCTGTTCGCCGATGATATGGCTTTATATCTGGCAGCTGAGGAAGACAATATCCGGCGCACTTTTGCCAAAATAAGTGAATTTACAGCTATTGGGGGTTATAAAATAAATCAAGCTAAATCTGAGGCTCTTCATTTTAACTGCTCTCCAGCTGTCTTACCTCTCTCGATGCAAGGACAATACTCGAGGTCCCATTCTATAAGATATCTGGGAATATTTGTTACGTCCCATCTGGAAGATCTATTTTTGCTCAATTTTATCCCTACTTTTAATAAGATGTGAAATCTGTTATCCCAATGGAAAGACTTTCCTTTGACAATTATGGGTAGAGTAGCTCTTATTAAAATGAATATAATACCCTTGTTCTTATTTTTATTTTCTAACTTGATGGCCAAGGTCCCTCAGTCCTTATTTGAGCAAATCAATTCTGAAATAAGATGTTTTATATGGCAAGGCAAAAAAGCAAGACTAAAGTTAGAGACTCTACAACTAGAAGTCGAAGATGGGGTTCTTGCACTACCCAATTTACGAATATACTACCGAGCCTCATTAATCAATTGGTTAAATTACAACGGCTCGGAAGAGATGTTTTCCGCTAACTTTTTTCTTAATCTAATGCTAGGCGAAATAGAGATCACTCTTGCTCCTTTCTTGCGAATCCCTAAGCTTCCAAAGAGATCACGATACAAAATCCCCAAGATTGTAGCCTCTCAGTTCCAGAAGGTCTGGGAGGCATTTGATATTCCTTGGCTACATCCGCAGCTGAGATTAGTGGAATGTCTCTCCTTGGGACTACATATGTCCATCCGGACTTGCGATCTCTGGGCTAAATCCGGATTTTCTAAACTTCAGGATTTGTTTTTAAATGGCAGATTGAGAACCTGGCAGGCAATCAGGACGTATAATAGCAACATTAAGACGTCTCTTTTTTTAGCTACTTCCAGATAAATAAGTTTTGCTCAGGATTAAGGAATTTGGACAATTGTAAAGGGTTGTTATTATTAAGTAAAGCTCATTTTATACTTAGTTAGGGGAATTGGTATAAATTGTTTAAATCGACTCAGAACGATCAAATAGTTCGAATTCACCTAGAAAAAATCTCTGAGTCAATCGGCTGCTGTCTCAACCCCCAGCAATGGCAAAGCTTTAATAAAATGAGTTATAAAGCAATAAGAGCAGCTAACCTAAGGAGCATGGCGTTTTTTAGTAAATGGCTGATTTATTTTACTCCGGCCACACTCCATAAAATCTACCCAGCAGTCGATTCTCGATGTTTTAGATGCCATCAGGCTCTAGGAGATTGGCTACATGTGGGATTTACATACACCCAGATTACAAGCTTTTGGGAAAATATTTTTTTAGAAGTAGGAAGATCTTCCTCCTGAGGCCTCTACAGCTCTCCTAGGTCGATTAGAAGCTAGAAGTGTATTAACTCTACCTCAATGTCAATTTATTTTCATCTCCACCTTGGTAGCAAGATCATTAATTTTGGCTAATTGGAAATCAGTAGTAACTCCAACTGTCTCCCAATGGGTAAATAATCGAGAAACTATATACGCAAGGAGAGTGGGCTCTGTAATTAAATTAAATAGATTATGGAAAGAATGGAAATAATCAATTATTTTGTATGAGTAATTTTCGGGGTTTCTTCATGTTTAATGTATTACTCATTATATGTATTTCGATCTCTATAAGCACTTTATGGAAATCTTGGAAGAAGTATTTTAAAATGTCTTTTAAGCTACATGGAAAATAAAAATTCAAGGAAATAGTTTTCACCTCTATCTAGTGGGTCAAGACAACAATATCCCCACAATTTAGACCCATATAAGGAGGCTCCACATACTTGGCCCAGCAAATTTCCAGCGCCGGTGAAATGGGATAAGAGGAAGCACTATTCGCAAATCTAACAATAGACCCAGCGTTGTGTTTCAGAATTAGTGTACTCTTAACTATCTGGGCAGACAAGCTGTTAGAATCCTTTTGTCTCACCCCTAGATAATCGAATTCTGAGACCCTTTCTAATTTGGCTTCCTTTAAAACCACATTCCCTTTGGGTTTTTTCTTAAGACTGAATACCATGTATTTGGTTTTAGATTTGTTAATTTCTAAACTGTCTACTGGCAAAATTGGCTGATTTCCCCCCAAAACAGTATTTAGGCCTGGACTGTTTTGATAGGAGGAGTGTATCGTCTGCGAAGAGAAGGCACTGCACTTTGGACCCGACAATTTTAGGGGCGTCATTCACACAGTCCACTAAATAAGGGATACATTCATTGATAGACAGCAAGAATAAAGCGAAAACGCAGCCCTGGCAGACGCCACGCTTAATTGGAATATCTGAAAGAGACAATTAGTTATAGATTCCTTACCGTAGAATTACCCCCCCGACGTCAGACTGGATCCAGAGAATTTTTTCATCAGCAGTACCCCTGCGCGTTTGTCGTTGGCGTCGGCCGACTCCGCGTTCGTCGTTGGCGTCGTGGTCGCCGGAATGACGTTGCGGTATCTACTTAGACGCCGCCCTCGCGTGCTGACGTCAGTTCTTTCTTTTTCCGTGCCAGCCAGCGCAGATCCGGAGAGAGCGGTACCCTTAGTCCCTTTTTGACTAACTTTTTGGCGATTTTTATCGACACTGTTTTTAAGTCTATCAACTCCTGGTGCACGCAGGAATGTCCAGTCGTCCTCGGCCCGGCTTCAAGGCTTGCGACACCGGTCGCAAGCTGATGTCTGTTACGGACCCGCACCGCGTGTGCCTGTGGTGCCTGGATCGCGACCATGATCCCAAGTCGTGCTCCGACTGCCGGACCATGAATCCGAAGTTTTTGCGGGAGCGGTCCTGAAAGCTTCTCGAGGCCCGGCAGTCCGCTCTGCGGCGTTCGAGGTCCCGGTCGCGTGGGAGGGCGAGGGACTAGTCGCGGAGTCACCACCACTACTCATTGAAGTCTTCGCACTCCTCAGGTAAGTCGAAGCACAAGAAGAAGTCAAAGGAGCACAGGGCTCGAAAAATCAAAAAAATGGTACTAGTCCTGCAGGTCTAGTACCTTGAAAAATCTCCTCGACCTAACTACAACCTACTTGACATCCGTCTCTGAAAGCGGAGCAAATGTGACCAGATAACAAGATTTAAAGGCATCTTTATTGCTCATTAACTTTGTGAGCAATAAAAATGCCTTTAAATCTCGTTATCTTGTCACATTTGCTCCGTTTTCAAGACGGAGGACAAAAGTTGGTTTGTCTTCCTACTCGCCAGAAAGGGCGAGTAGGACCTAAAAACAGCTCGCCCTCGTTAAATTTAGCTCGCATATGCGAGCGGTCGAGTGGATTTTTCGAGCCCTGAAGCATCGTCGCTCTTCGCCTTCTCCGGGTCCGTCGGCCGACGCGACGAGGGATGCGGACGGTGCCCGTCCTGCGGCTCTGCGTGTGGAGCCTGAAGAGTCGACTCCGAGTTTCCCTCCTTTTCCAGGAGCCGGAGCGACCCCTGCCCAGCTTCGGAGTTTCTACGAAGTGATGCATGCCATCTTTGGGCAGCCCGACTCTGCCGGCGCGCCTTCGGGCCCTGCAGACTCGGCTGGGGGCCCTGGGCCTTCGATGCCGGCGGCTCCGGCGCCGTAGGGTCCCCTTGGATTCAGGCCTTGTTACACCTCCCCCGGCGCCGACTCCACCGGCACCGCGTCCGCAATCGATGCCGGTTGTGTCCCCAGCCGGCGTCGACCCCGGCCTCCACCCTGACATGGACACGGAGCCGGATCCGGACCGACACCGGATCCGGCGCCGAGTGGTAATTTTGTACCTCTGTTCTACCCTGGCGTTCCCTATGGGCCGGATTGGCAGCCTGAGGAGGACTGGGAGGGGTCTGTGGACCCTTTAGCTGACCAGTTGGATGAACCGGACTGGAGAGAGGAGTTGGTGGAAGCCAGTGGTCTGGATACCTCTCCAGACCTTGGAATGCTGTCTCCTCCTACCGTGGCTACGGAGGAGGGTGCTTCTTACGCAGTGGTGTTGCGTAGGGCGGCCAAAGCCCTCAACCTCGAGCTACCTACAGTGGCAGTCAGGACAAATCTCCTGACGGAGGTGCTTCAACCGGCAGCGTCCTCTTCGGAGCCCCTGCTGCCTTTTAATGAAGCCCTTACCGACATCCTTTTGGGCACCTGGTCCAGGCCCAACACAGGGGCTCCGGGCGACCCCTCTTTCCTCTCCCAACAACCCACCCCTGAGAGCTTGGTGGTCCAAGCCTCTACGTCCAAAGGCGCATTCCCTAACGCTCCACCTGACAGGGAATCCAAAAAGCTGGACCATCTTGGGAAGATGTTTTCTTCCTCCAGCTTGGGACTGCGGTCGGTAAACACCGCATGTCTGTTGGGCCGTTACACCCACTCTGTGTGGGATACGGTAGCGCAGGTGCTGCCACAGTGCCCGGAGGAGGCCCGGGCCGTGCTCTCCCGTGCAGTCGCCGAAGGGAGAGACGCAGCTAAGTTTGCCATTAGATGTGGCCTGGAAACCGCCGACTCGCTAGGCAGGACGATTTCAACGTCGGTAGCCCTTCGACGCTACGCCTGGCTCAGGTCGACTGGTTTTTTCGGGGATGTCCAGGCTACCTTGCTGGACATGCCCTTTGATGGCCGTCGCCTGTTCGGCGACAAAGCAGACAACGCACTAGAATGCTTCAAGGACTCCCGGGCTACGGCCAGGTCCTTGGGCCTCTCCACCGTGCGCAGTCTGCTTTTCGCCCCTTTCGTGGCTACAGAAGGGGTGCCCCGCCACGTTCCACCCAGAGCCACAGGCCGGCGCAAGCTGTCCAGCCCCTGCGCGGCCGGGGACGTGGGACCCACCGTCGTGGGTCTCGGGGCCAGCGAGTGGGCCAGTCCACCAGCGCCCCCTCTGCAGCAGCCTCCAAACCCTCCTAGTCTGACCTTTCAGGGCCACCAATCGCCAGCGGCCATCACCTCCCCCACTGGTGCACCATCACGTCGGACAGGTGGGTTTTGCAGATAGTCCGAAGGGGCTACTCCCTCCCCTTCGAGACTACCCCTCCATCCATGCCACCTCAGCACCATCGCATGTCGGAGTATCATCTGGCCCTTCTCCAACAGGAAGCTACGGCTCTCTTGGCCAAGGGAGCCATCGAGCGAGTTCCTACCCCAGAAGTTGGTCGTGGTTGTTATTCCCACTATTTTCTGGTGCCCAAGAAGGACAAAGGCCTGCGTCCTATCTTTGGATCTCAGGAACGTCAACCGCTTCCTCCGGAAGGAGAAGTTCAAAATGTTGACACTAGCTCAGGTCCTGTCTGCCCTCGACCCTGGAGACTGGATGGTAGCGTTGGACTTGCAGGACGCTTACTTTTATCATCCCCGTCCTGCCGGCCCACCGGCGTTACCTGCGGTTCATGGTAGGCCACGAGCACTTTGTTTACCGTGTTCCCCTTTGGCCTTACCAGCGCCCCTCGGGTGTTCACATAAGTGATGGCGGTGGTCGCAGCTCATCTGCGCAGATCAGGGGTTCCAGTCTTCCCCTATCTTGATGACTGGCTGCTGAAGTCGGGCTCGCCCCATGCAGTCGTCTCCCACCTCCAGAACACGGCGGACCTCCTGCACTCGCTGGGGTTCACTATAAACGTGCCGAAGTCACACCTGATTCCCTCTCCGAAGCTCCTTTTCATCGCAGCGGTTCTGGACACGACGCAGTTTCAGGCTTATCCTCCCGAGCAGCGAGTCTGGGATATTCAGGATATGATTCCGATCTTTCAGCCTCTATCCCGGGTTTCGGTCAGAATGACCCTGAGGCTGCTGGGCCTCATGGCCTCCTGCATCCTGCTAGTGGATCATGCCCGGTGGCGTATGCGGGCTCTGCAGTGGGACCGAAGTTCCAGTGGGCTCAGCATCAGGGGAATCTGTCCGATTGTGTTCAGATCTCGGAGGGCACTGCACGACAACTGCAGTGGTGGCTAACGAACCGGGATTGGGTCAACGGCAGATCCCTCGCCCTTCCCCAACCAGAGTTCACAGTGGTGACGGATGCATCACTTCTGGGGTGGGCCGGCCACATGGGAGAGGCGGAGATCAGAGGCCTCTGGTCTCCGGCGGAGTCCGGGCTCCACAACAACCTTCTGGAGCTTCGGGCGATCCGTCTTGCACTAAAAGCATTCCTTCCCTCTGTCCGGGGAAGAGTAGTGCAGGTGTTCACGGACAACACCACCGCCATGTGGTACTGCAACAAACAGGGCGGGGTGGGGTCGTGGTCCCTATGTCAAGAGGCTCGCCGTCTCTGGACATGGCTGGAACATCAGGGCATATCCCTGGTTGTTCAACACCTGGCAGGTTCTCTGAACGCCAGGGCGGACGAACTCCGCCGCAGATGCATGATGGATCACGAATGGCGTCTTCACTCGGAGGTGGTGCAAGGTCTCTTTCAGCAGTGGGGAGAGCCTTGGTTAGATCTATTCGCCAATGAAGAGAACGCGCAATGTCAGCAATTCTGCGCGTTGGAATTTCCAAGGCGGCACTCGCTAGGCAACGCTTTTCGTCGCGAGTGGAGTTGCGGTCTTGTATACACCTTTCCGTCTATACCACTTCTGCCCAGAGTGCTGAAGAAGATCAAGTGCGACCGGGCCCAAGTCATTCTTGTGGCTCCGGATTGGGCACGAAGAGTCTGGTATCCCGAGCTGTTACACATGGCCATCGATCCTCCGATCAGACTGCCTCTTCGGGAGGATCTTCTGTCGCAGGGGACGGTCCTCCACCCGAACCTGTCCAGTCTCCACCTCCTTGCGTGGAGATTGAGCGGCGACAGTTGACAGCCTTCGACCTTCCTCCCGAAGTCTGTGACGTTATCTTGGCAGCCAGGTGTCCCTCCACTAAGACGGTATACGCCTGCAGATGGAACAAATTTGTGGCATGGTGCACAGCAAAGGCTGTGGATCCCCTTTCCGCTCCTCTTTCTGAGGTTCTCTTGTTCCTCCTTTCTTTGGCCCAGCAGTGCTCTGGGCACTCTAAAGGGCTACCTCTCAGCCATTTCAGCCTTTCTTAGGCTTCTTGATCAGCCTTCTCTTTTCAAGTCCCCTGTTGTAAGTCGCTTCCTTAAGGGCATTACTCATCTTTTTCCTCCTGTTCCCCTTCGTAATGCCACAGTGGGACTTGAACTTAGTTCTAACTTATCTTATGTGCGCTCCCTTTGAGCCGCTACATAACTGTCCCCTCAGACTTCTGACTTTAAAGACTGCCTTTCTGGTTGCCATCACCTCTGCTCGCAGGGTGAGTGAGCGCCAGGCTCTTTCTTCAAAACCTCCTTTTCTGGCTGTTCGTCCGGACAAGGTTGTTCTTCGAGCCCGACCTTCTTTTCTTCCCAAAGTGGTTTCTTCTTTCCACATTGGTCAAACCATCACTTTGCCCACCTTCTTTCCGCATCCTTCTAAGGAGGAAGAGAGGCTCCACCGTCTGGATTCAAAACGTTCGCTTTCATTTTATTTGGATCGCACAAAGCAATTCCGGGTGGATGACCAGCTCTTTGTTGCCTACGTGGGCGCCAAAAAAGGTCAGCCCGTGCACAAACGGACCATCTCTAGGTGGGTCGTTTTGTGCATAAAAGCTTGTTATTCTTTGGCAAAGAAGGAGACTTCAGTGGGACTGCGCGCCCATTCCACCAGGGCGACTGCAGCTACCACTGCTTTGGGCCGTGGAGTCCCCCTCAATGACATCTCTGCACACGTTCACAAAACACTACTGCCTGGACAGCCAAGTCCGGAGAGACGGCTTCTTTGGCCGTTCTGTTCTCCAGGATTTTCTGGTGTGAACTTGGTTCGCAGACCCACCTCCGGGGTTGGTATTGCTGGGGTATCTATTCTACAGTAAGGAATCTATAACTAATTGTCTCTTTCAGATGAACAAGTTACTTACCTTCGGTAACAATATATCTGTAAGAGACATAGATTAGTTATAGATTTCTTTCCGCCCCACCCATCCTCCCCGTTCTGCGAACTGACTTCTAGGGTCAGGGAATCCCTTTCAGGGCCCTAGTTTTGTGCACCAGTGGTCAGTGTATATTGCATGGCTCTGCGCTTCTGGCGTGGAATGTCGTGTAAAAGAACTGACGTCAGCGCGCGAGGGCGGCGTCTAAGTAGATACCGCGACGTCATTCCGGCGACCACGACACCAACGACGAACACGGAGTCGACCAACGCCACCTTTCGACACGCAGGGGTACTGCTGACGAAAAAATTCTCCGGATCCAGTCTGACGCCTGGGGGTAATTCTATGGTAAGGAATCTATAACTAATCTATGTCTCTTACAGATATATCGTTACCGAAGGTAAGTAACTTGTTCATTTGCTGTGATCTCTCCCGCCTGGCCCCATCTGACTCTGGCAGAGTTATCTGTATACAAATTCACGATCAGCAGCAAGAGCCCTGTAGGGACCCCTTTTTTTTAAGGACATCCCAGAGTTTCATCCTGGGGACGAGATCAAAAGACGTGCGAAGATCTATAAATGTGACATACAATGCCCCCGGTCCATATCAACAGTTTTCCATTTATAGCCAAAAAACTGAACATCTGGTCCACAGTACTTGTGCTAGCTATAAAGCCTGCTTGTAGGTGAGACAAAACCCTGTTGGATAAAATCCATTCTCAGAGTTTGGTCAGGAGTTGTTTACTTTAGATTTTTTGTATGCTGTCAATAAGGCTTATGGGGCGATAGTTTTCAGGTTCTTGCCTGAAGCCCTTTTTAAAAATGAGGATCATTTCTGGTCCTTTGCTTGAATTGGGTATAGGGGCACCTGCTGCAATTGCGTTTGACAGAATATAATAATGTAAGGGCCCCAAATCTGAGGTTCTGTGCAGTTCAAGTCAGAAGGGATTCTATCTAGTTTTGTATCAAACATCTTGTATTAAAAAGCCCTCACTGATTCCAGTGATGGATTTATTAATACATGCACCCAGAGGGAACCTTAGAGGTGCCAGATGAAAACCTACCAACTGCTAGTGTGCTGGCTGACTAGTCCTGACCAGCCTGCCACCATAGACGAGTTCCAGACCCCTAGGGCTGAGGGTCAACGCTCTAAGGAGGTCACGAACAAAGCCTGCTCCAGCAGAGCGTGTTTACACCCCCTTCCAGCAGGGTGACCTGTAAATTTGCATTCCAAGGCATGGGGCTTCAAAGAGCCTGTTTATCACAAAAAGAGCCGCTCCCAGTCTAGTGACCTAAGTGCTATAAGGTTATTTTGTGAGTGCTGGCATCTCACAAAAAGTGAAAGACTGTCATCGAGGAGGCGAGCTGCTGAGACATAGGTGTAGAAGCGGGAGACAGACCAGTTACACGCTTGACCAAAGGGGTCTTCCCTCCACAGCCTCCTATGGGGCTAGTAGGTCAAACCAAAAGGGTTTGAATTTTTACCTCACCAAGGTGGAGTGTGATATTGATCACCCCACTCAGTGGAACTCTCTAACCATAGAACGGTAAGGGTGGAGCCCACTGTTTCTGATAAGTCCTGATGAATGCCGCGGACCCGACCGGGCCAATAGGCAGAAACATGTCGACTACGCACGTTACGGTGGGAGGACAATAATATCCTCAATACACCGCACTTTTGGTTTTAATTACCATACAGATGCTAGTCACATTAAAATTTAATTTGACATCTGTAATGGACTTTTAAACTCACTTTTTGTAAGGGCCCCCACTTAGATTTAGAAATGCATCCCTGTCTCCAGGTGTATGCCCGCCCCCTATCAAACCAAGTTTTTAGTGGGCGAGGACTGGTCAATGATGAAGCATGACACCAGGTGGTGTGTGAGACCAGTCTTTCACTTTTTGTGAGATGCCAGCACTCACAAAATAACCTTATAGCACTTAGGTCACTAGACTGGGAGCGGCTCTTTTTGTGATAAACAGTGTATGTTGGAGGCTGCCTGCTCCTGGTGCCCCGCGCCTCTCGTTCCCTTCCCCAAGACCTTCTCTTGGGGTTCATGTGGATAGACGCTTCAAAGAGCCTGCCTCCTTTGGTATGCAAATCTGGCTTCCCTTAGAGGGATTCTGGCCCCCCTGACCAGGGACCATTTGGTGTCTGGACAGGCAGTAAAATTAGTAGTCAGAAAGGCGTGTTCACCGTCAGGCTAGTTCCACTCCTAAGGTGGGCTACCTGAAGTGGATGCGAAATTTCGGTGTCTGCCATCTTTGTGATGGCAGAATCAGGAACTCTGGGACAGGGTTATGCCCTATTCCCACAGGAAGTGGTCATATAGGGGGCGTAGTGACCTAAGGGGTAAGTAGCCCATTAGTTACTACCCTACACTTCCCTAATGCCCCTAAATCTAGTATTTAGGGGAGCCCCTGGCACCAGGAAATCAAATTCCTGCTGACTTAAGAAGAAGGACATCGAAGAGCCGCCAGGACTGTGGAGAAGCAACTGACTTGGCGCCAACCCTGCCGGCCTGTCTGCTGTTCCCGCCAGATTGCGTTCAAGTCGTCTCGTCCTGCAGCTGCTGTGCCTCTAAAAGCCTGGGAGGACTGCCGGCCTTCAACAAAGACCCAGGAACTCTCGTGGAATAGCGGAGCTGCTTCCCTGATTCCTGCAGGCACTCCAAAAAGACTGTGAGGACTCCGGACCACCACTAACCTGACACGAAAAGTACCACTGCACCTGTGCCTCTAGCCCGAGTTGAAGTGGGCCAACGGTGCCAGCGTGGTCCCTCGACCCTCCAGAGACAAAGCCCACCCCGGGTTTGCCAACAGTGGAGTCACCGACGCTGCCTGCAGCCTCTTTGTGCAGGCCCCCCTCTACCGCAAGTGTATCCGGTGACAAAAATCCAACACCTCAGAACACCTCTGCACCCGGCCACCCTGGCCCGAGGAGAAGAGGACCAGAGGTGTCCCTGAGCATCGTGAGGCCTGAAGCCCCTTGTTGGTTCAGCCTGATTGGTCTCCAAGTCCCAGCTTGCAGCCTCTTTACAACCAGACCATTCCCCATTAAAGTGAATGGGACACCCAACGCCGTAACACACCTCTGCATCCGAATGCCTCAGAGCCTCCCGAGGTGACCTGTTGATGTGGCTTTGGACCTTGCCCCATACTCACCTTAAGTCCAGGAGATTGGTCCCGTAAGTCGCTGTGAAGTACCTGTATGCAGTGTATGTCTTTCCTCCATAGGATAACATTACCGCTTCAGAACTTGCACTAAGTGTCCATTTTTAAAAACTGTAAAAATCCATAACTTGAAACATTCTTAACTGATTTTGATGATCTTGGTGCCTAAAGTTGTATTAAGACAAGTTATTTTTATAAATTGGTGTGGATCTCCTTATTGAGTTGTGTGTATCGTTTATTGACTGTGTGTATGCATCAGGTGTCTAACACTCCTCTCTGATATCTCAAAGGCTGCTCAACCACACTACCCCCTAAGAGAGCACCTTGGGATTGCTAGAGCAAGCCCCTGTCCACTTATATGGGATACGTAGACTCTTTGCACAGTATACCTCTTTTTGGTATACTAAATAAATAGCCAACATCCTACAAACAGGAGTAGACTTAAAACGGTATGAGAAGTGTTCTTTCTCATTCTTAACTTTAAACTGGGCTCCCAGATAATTTGTAGACATATAATTCAGGTGTATAAGTCAGCTTGGGACATCCTCCTTCCATTCCTGGTGGCTGACCCTCATCTTGCGGAAAGGCAATTGTTTCCTAATGCAGAAGAAAAAGATGCCTGTTTTAACACCAGTTCTCATCATGGGTACTGGAATGGTTCAAAGCTTTCTTTTTTTTTTCCCATTCCAGCATTTGGGCACAGAGTCTATAAACTTGTTTTAGAGTTCCATGACCTCATAAGTTTCAGCAATATCAATGTTGGTGAAACTGAGGTTTTTGCTTTAGAGATTACCTCTTTTGATTCCTCCTTGCACCTTGGCATCTAAAGATTATTTCTAGTCTTCTTCAGCTTGCTTGTTGCTAGCCTTATTCCTTTGTCAGGTTAGTGTCTCTTCTGCTAGAAGTCTTCTTTGATCTTCCATTAATACTCACATCTGTTGTTTGTGTTCTGACTCCATCTGCATGCCTTGTCTGTGGATGGGAAGATGTTTGCTCTTACTGGGATAAAATAATTTGGTCATGAGCCCTTCTGGTCTCCGCAAATGTTTGATGCCTCTTTGAATACTACTAGCCAAAGGCCGAAGCAAAGATTACTGCCCTTCTTATCTCGTAGTCATTCACTAATTTCTTCCTTGGGTGTTTGTAGGAAAGTGCCCTTTTTTGCATGGTTACCCCCTAACTTTTTTTCGATACCTGATGCCAACTTGACTGTGTGTGTGCTGGGATCCTGCTAACCAGGCGCCAGCACCTGTGTTCTTTGCCAAAAGTGTACCTTTGTCTCCACAATTGGCACACCTCTGGGCCACCTGTAAGTTCCTTGTAAAAGGTACCCCTGGTACCAAGGGCCTTGTGACCAGAGAGGGCCTCTGAGGGCTGCAGCATGTATTGTGCCACCCTCTGAGACCCCTCACCTTAACACCTCTACCCTGCCATGGAAGTCTACGTTTTTTGGTGCAGACCAAACTGAAGAGTTGACATGGTACACCCAGGGCTGGACTGGGAACCGAAACTGGCCCTGGCAAACAGTTCGGCCGACTGGTGGGTGCTAGTGGAAAGCACCACTCCCGTCTCACGGCTGCCACTTATGTTACTGGGGGTCGATATTGCCCCCACCCTGGCGGCCCACCAGGGAAACGCCTCCCTGTGTACCATGCCCACCAACACTGCCTATGGTATGGGTAAGTCACCCCTCTAGCAGGCCTTACAGCCCTAAAGGCAGGCTGCACCATACCCGGGTGAGGGCATAGCTGCAAGAGCAATATGCCCCTACAGTGTCTGTGCCATTCACAGACATTGTAAGTGCAGTGGAGCCATTTTGAGTGCATGGACTGGGAGTTTGTCAACACGAACTCCACTGCTCCATGATGGCTTTACTGAAATCTGGGAAGTTTGGTATCAAACTTCCCAGCACATTAAACCCACACTGATGCCAGTGTGGGATTTAATGAAAAATGCACTCAGAGGCCATCTTAGAGATGCCCCCTGAAAAACTACCAACCCTGGTGTGGTTCCTGACTGGCTCCCAGCCATCTGCCACAACCAGGCAGGTTTCGGGACCCATGGGTAGAGAGCCTCCGGTTTCTGGGTCTGGAAACAGAGCCCATCCTGGCCAGAGGTGTCATGCTTCCTCCCCCAGGATGGGCAGGGTCCACAAAGAGGGAGCTTCAAAGGCCTGCCGCCTTTGTTAGCTACCCTCAGCTACTATGAGCAACCGGCTCCCACCGGTTCTGACCCCCATTTTGGGCATGATAACAGGCGGGAAAACCTAGCTAGGAAGGGAAGTGTGCTCACGTTTGCCAACCCCCCCACCCCCTCAGGTGGGGGAGGCGAAGTGAAGGCCAACTCTCAGTCCCTGCCATCTTGAAGATGAAGGGACCCCTCCTATCAGGAAGAGGCCTATGCCCCCTCCCACTGGAGGGTGGCATAGTAGGGGGTGTAGACACTCCAGGGAAGGGGCCCATTGGTCCCAACATGCACACCCCTGTAATGCCCCTAAATCTTGTATTAGGTGGCACCCCTGAACCTTGCCTCTTCAGATTTGACACGACCAGAAGAAGAAGAACCAAAGAGCTGTGCTGCAGAAGAGGAGGATGGCGACAACTGCTTTGGCCCCAGCCCTACCGACCTGTCTCCTGCTCTGAAACCCCTGCAAGTTGAACCCGATGTGTCCTGCAGCCAGCAGCCTCCAAGATCCCTGGGGACCTGCCCTGCCTTCCTACAGAACTCTGATCTCCCGTGGACGCCGGATTTGTCCAACACCAACCCAAGCCAGGACTCCAGATCCAGCTGGATCCGCGAGTCCTCACCACTCTGCACCCGGCTCCCACGGCCCGAGTTTGAGTAGTCCAACACCACAGTGAGGCCCCCCCGACGATCCTGACCTCTGTTCCAGCGTTGGAGGACCTCCACCAAACTTTCTCCTCGACGCCTGCAGCCTCATCCCGAAGGGTCCCCCCAACCACGACCAGAGAGAAGAACCCGACACGAAAGGACACCCCTGCACCCTGAGTCCTGAGGTGCCAGACGGACTGTGTCCTGGTGTACAGCAACTCTTCAACTTTATCCTCCAGTCGTTGGTTCCCTTCATCCAGTCCTTTTGCACGACCGACATCCTCCATAGGAAAGCATTGGGCTCCCGACATCGGAGCACCCTGCACCCGGTCGCCCCTGTGCCGCTGGTGGTGTGGACTTGGTGGTAACTTGGGACCCCCTTTGCCCTTCCCTAAAACCCCAGGAACTTGGCTCCCAAGACAGAGTGGGCTGCCTGTGTGCTGCCCCCAGCCGAGGTGCCCCCTAGCCCTATTGGGTAACATTGGCACCCTGCACCCAGCCGCCCTAGTGCCACTGGTGGTGCCCCTTGAGTGCCAACCTGATCCTTGGGGAACCTTGGTTCTAACCCCCCCACCCCCTCCCCAAAAACTCCAATCCTAAAACAGTTAACTTACCTGTTAACTTAACACTTTGTTTTTCTCCGTAGGACTGTATGGCGGGTTTTCTCTAAAAAGTCTTCCAAGTGTTGAACTGTCTTGTACTGCAACAAAAGTAACTTAGTGCTTTTAAAAGAGTTAACCTGTTTGCTGATGTCCTGTGTTGTTCAAACTGTGTTAGGAGTGTGTTTCATGCCAAACTAGAAAAGTAATCACGAAGTGATCCAAAAGTAATCTGAAATTAATTGTTATTGAACAGTTTAAAAATCGCTTTCTCAACTGCAAAAGTAACCTGAATGTTCCTACAAGACCAGTGTTCACTGCATTTTGGAAGTAACATTGTATGAAGAGTTTAGCTTACCTGCTACTATGTAAATCTTGGTTCTAGAAATAAAAACAACAAAGTAACCACTTTTTATACAAACAGTTGGTTTGGAACCAGTCTTTGAGTGTGTGATATCATTTCTTGCCTGAGTGTGTACAAGTGCTTAACCCTACCCTCTGATAAGCATGACTGCTCAACCAACTACCACAAAAGAGAGTAAAGTATTATCTACTATAGCCTCTGCTATGCCTCTGGGGATCCACTGGACTTTGTGCACACTATTCCTCACTTTGGTATAGTATATACAGAGCCAGCATCCTACAGTGTTTGTTTAGAGGATTAGGTATGTGGGCTACAGATTCCTTCTGGAATCCATTTTCGTCATTTTCCTTCTTGATGCTCATCAGAGCTGGTGCCCAGCCAGTGTGTGTATGTGATTTGTTTTGTGTGTTTGGGGGGAGGGGAGGGTGTGGGGGTGTTGCTCTGCCAATGCCTTTTTTGGGGGAATATTTTTTCATGTAGAAATTCACAGTAGACTTCATGACTGCAAGCTTCATAGGAGGGAGCGGGATTCTTCCTCCAGTATCACTGAGCAGAAGCTTTGGGAAAGCTGTAGGATCTTTACAATTAAGTCCTTGTCTTTTCCTGACATTAACGCTCCCCCCCCCCCCCTTCCACTTTGACTTGAAAATACCTTCGCCCAGGAATGATGACTTTTAGGGTGATGTTTATTTTTTGAACAGCTGCAGGCCACTTATTTCTACCTCTGCTTTCTAATTTGATTTGTCCGCATGATGGCTATGATAATTAAATTAACAATCCTCCCATCTGCTTGAGTCGGCCTATCGGGTTAAACTGCAGTCATTAGTTTTTGGAATCAATCCTCAAAATGCATTGAAGGACCAGTTGCCACCATAACCCTCTTTTCTGATTGGGCCGGCCTGTGGGGTTAAACTGGGGTCATTAGTTTTCAGTCTTTCATTAAAACTTCAATAGAATCTGTAGGACCAACTGCAACCATGTTCCATTCTGAAGCTGCAGATCTACCTTAAAGTGTTTTTTTTCTTCTGAGAAGCTGTAGGTCATCGGAGTTTCTTTACATTTTTTGTCACAATATTTAGGACAAAAATATTGACTTTCACAAGTATCTATTGCATCGTATCGACCTTCACTATATTATAAAATATACACATGGAAATATAAATTTACTGTTCTAACTCCACATATACTTAATTTGACGATAAAGTGCAAGCCGATACTGTGGACTTCTGAGGGTTGACCACAAAGAGAGATTTTTAAAAAAAAATTAATATGGGAGAAGTCCCTGCTTCAGAATAAAAAGTTATTTACTTGAAAAGAGTTTTCCATCAGTTATCTTCGGTGCGATTATTACAAAGAGGTTTATTCTAAATGGAGGAATCAATGCTGCATGAACTGTTGCAAGTGGTGCCACCAACACCTTGGGATCTACTAAGATGTGTTCAGCTCTCTTCCTTTGGTAGTTGTGTTCGTAATATGAGCCCTCATCCCTTTCTAATGGGAATAATAAATGCAAGTTCCGTAATCAAATTAATACATATGTGGATCTCGTTTTACTCTCAATTGCTGTGACATTGAGCTAGGGAATTTTAGGAAAGACTGACAGGAAAGCAGCAGCTTACCACATTCATACATACCAAACGTGACTTCACCCTCTTCGGAAGCTGCTCCTTCAGAGTGAAGATTTCATTGCGCTTCACCATGACTTGGGAGCCATCCTCGAACTCTACCTGCATGAAGAAGACACTGGCTCAGCTATGAGAATGAAGCATTGTACGTACCTCTGCCTCGTGATAGGACACAAAAGGATGTTTGTTAGATAACTATCACACATTGGTTGTACAAGTTCTTCTAAGGAGGTGGAGTATTTGTTAAGGAAAATACTCACAAAGCCAATCATGTACCGGCCAGCAGCACACAACTGTTGTTAAATATGTGGTTATGTTTGGTGAACTTGAGAGGCTGACTCTTTAAACAAGAAACATCTTCATTAAGTCCCCAAGCCTTACAAATATGTGTTAAACTTTTTTTTCGGAACAGTATATTGCCTACTATTGTCACAAGAATGTCAACCTGATTTTGTTTATCCATCAGTAGGGGGATGAAAAGCAAGATTATAGTCCAAATCTCATTACTACATTATTAAGATCCAAATTAATTTCAGAGTGGCAGCTGTGGGGAGTAGCCATCTCTAGAGTGTACAAGGAAGAGCTGATTCTGTTTTTCATTACCTGGTAGATGTGGGAGATGCGGGCAGCGATGAATTTGGCTTTATAAAGATTTCCATCTGTCCATCGGAGCTCGATCAGCTCCCCCTCCAAGGGGGGTCCACGATGCACACAGTCTCTACTCTAAGTGCACAGAAACCTCAAGGCAATCAGTATACAAGACATGGTCAGAAAGGTATAAGCACAACTCCCTCACTGCTAAATATTACACTAATGACTTCAGCTAGATAGCAGTATCCTGCACATAATCAAGACTTATCTAACAGAATTCATACTAGCAGCTGCTCACATATTTCTGTACCAAGTTGACCAGGATTGTACCAGTATACTTAAGGAAGTGCAATCTCTGAGCTATTAAACAGAAAATTCTCATGCGGTTACATTATATATCCCACTGCTACCTTTGCTGTTTTATAACCTTGGAAACCTTTGGTCTGTTTGTTGGGATGCATTGTCCGTGTGTCACGGTAGTTGATATTCTCTCTGCAGAGCCTTTCTTTCTGAAAAACCATACTGAGCACTGTAGAAGGAGGGCCTGGGATGTAGTAAAAAGGAGAGGGGGAACTAGGGGCTGGGGCGTGTATGCACTTTATGTCCAGTTATGTTATTTCATGCAATGCCAACTGGACGTAACAACACCCCTGTACATAAATTATTTCTATTACCTTTCAGTTCCATTATCCAATCCAAGGTTTTGGGACTCCGAATGCGCTTGGCTTATCTTTTGCTTCTCATTATAAAAATGAGCATTGGCAAAGGCAGTAGACCCCTGGGTCTCACCAGTGCCTTTTGGTAATGCTGAACAGCAACAGGAAAAAGCATCTTCCCCCATGCTGTACTGCATCAGAAGGCATAATGATGCAGCCACGTCATTTCGTAGGCACATACATGCATCGACCATGCATGCGTGAGCCTCACAAAATGATGAGGGAGCCCTTTTTTTAATTATTATTTACTCGAGATTGATAAGTGAATAAAAAAGAAATGAAATTTGAGTTGCACAAGGGTCAATTTGCTACCTGACCCTTCCCAAAAAATAAGATGGGGAAAAAAAATTACCATGTGGCGGGGGGCAACAGAGGAGTGGGTGGTGTAGGGTATAAAAAATAAAGCTAGGTGCTGGGGAACAACAGCACAGGAGGGCGAGAGAAACACTGGCGGCAAGGGAAGAAGCACACTTAAGGGCAACACAACACAATGTGGGAGAAGCACAGGAGGGAGAGAACTGTAAAACTCACGCCCTCTCATGGAGTGTGTAGTCAAAAAGCACTAATTAGTTTCCTAAAAATGAGCAGGGTTAGAAGTCAACCAAACAATAAGATGGTAAGGCGTGTATAGTTCAGTGGAGGGACTAACAGAAGAAGAGGAGGGCAAGCCAACAATACAAAGCAAGAGTGAGTGGCAAAGCCAACCAATGAGAAGCAATGGGCGGGCTGCAAGTTTTTGGTCTTTCACAAATAGACAGCTTGAGTTGTCCGATAGGCGAGACCTAACAAAAGGCCTTGAGGTTTTAAGAATCATAGAAAATTGCTAAGATTATTGTCCATGATTGCTGCAAATGGCATTTGGATGTTCAGCTTAATGGCTGGAAATGCACAGGGGAGTGTAGGTGTCATCTTGAATCACTGATAAAAATGTATTGAGAAACAAAATTGATGGGCCAGGCAAGTTTCTCAAACCACCTCCCCTGTAATAGTCATTAACACTTGCATTCAGAGCTATCTGCGACATAGAAGTAGGCATCATCTCAAAATTGGTGGTTTTATGTGTTACTGCCTCTGAAATGTTTTTGTACAGGATGTTTTTTACGCCAGCAACTTAATGTGTCACAACACTATCTAGAGCTACAAAACGGTGATCAGTCGACTTGGGCCAGGACTTGCATTACATGAGCACTGGCCGCAATTCCATTCCACCATCAATCATTTGCAATAGTATGTGTGCAGAGCAGGGAAGGCTAAGTAACACAAGTTATACACAAACTTATGTCTCTTCTACTGGAATAGTTTAGGATATGAGCTTTATGTATCATCAGTAGCCATTCAACTACTTCGTACCGTTATGCTTTCTGGGTATACGTTGTCACTGTAAGAGCCGTCATCGAAGTTCACCTCGTAGAAGGATTGTGTAGCCATACCAATCACCTCACACTTGTAGTAAAGGCCATTGCGGTTCCTGGTGATCACTGTCTGACCCAGAGAGACTTCTTTACCAGACTGTAGCTGTGGAGACAAAAAAAGAGTAACTCTGTCAGATGGGTGGACTCTTCATTAGGTAGTTCCAATTAAGCTCACTTTTTTCTGACCTCCACCATATTTTCACGTATGTTTTCGGGTAAATGCTACTACCTTCATAGCCGTCAACTTGTAAGCAACGCTCAACCTCTCTCTGATAAGTGTTGGTCACTGGATCCACATGCAGCCTTAAAGCATTTACTTTCAGATTGTTCCCCAGTCAAGGATCCCCAAGTCATCTGGTGGGAGGGCAGGCATTTTCACTGCAGCGCAAAGGACACCGGTTCCAAATCTAGTTCGCCTGGGAAGCTGTTATTCTTTGAGGGAAACATCCCATCACCACAAAAAGGCAGTTTATTTGCTCATGAACACAGTGAGAATCACATCCTCTTTGTGGTGTCTCATTAGAAAGTATACAGCCCTTCCAAAGGACCATGTTTTTCATCTTTTATATCTCCTTGTGGGACTGTTTTGATGAAGTCCTCTGCATGGCTTGAAAAGCTGTACCAAGCACCTGTTTTTTCTGTGCAATTATTTGTTTTCGCTGCAGAGAGCATTACGATCTGCAAGTCCGCTGCAGCATTTACATTTTTACTGTGCTTTTTGTCAGATTCTAACATGAGCGTCTTCCCCAACCTTAATTAGGATGGCTACCACTCCCTTATGCCAATTATGTGAGATGATTGGTGGTGTTGGTACAGATTTGTATTTCTGAGGTGCAAGCCTTTTTTGTCTCCATCTCTGGTGGAGCTACTGCCAACCTGATCTCGTGTGTAAAGGACTATCTACAATTGGGGTCTCTTGTCTATCCATGAGCTGGATGTGTGTATGTATGTCTGTGGGTCCTGTAAGAGTGCATGGCTGGAAGGGTAAATGGAAAGTGTCAATCTGGGGCACTGCTATCTGAACTAAAATAGCAGCCTTTTAGCAGGTTCTCCTTTTAAAAGAGAGTAACTTGGTTTGGTTATATAGTTGGAGTGCAGAGGTGTTGGTGACCCTTTGACACATGTCGTAAACGACAATATCAACTCTGGATACTGCCCTATAATCAATAACTGCTCCACGAGCCTAAGACTAGGTCTTAGAGGGACCCTCCAGCACACTTTGAAGCCAAAACTCGCCAGAGACCTGAGGGCCTCCGGGTGAGGCCAGTGCTTCGAACAACAGATGGGTCTTATAGGCTTTTGCATATTATGTTGTCTGTAATGGTTTTGCTCCCAGGAAGCCTTGGCATATGGTTCAGCCCCAGCAACAGACATCATCGTTCAACTGCAGTGATCAGGAATATATCATGAGAGTTCTGTTGGGAAATAGTTCTGTACAGTGAATTATTACTGGAACAGAAGCTCAATATGGTCCTCTTTGTTCCCAAATATTGGGGAAAAAGAAAAGGGACCACCAATTTTCAAGTAGAGAATACATAATACAAACACAGAAGAGCTTGCTAATATTGCAAACCAAATGTTCAACAGCAAACGGTAACTCTGTGTTATGCCCATTTGTAACCTCATTCAATCGAGCATTTGATTGCGTAGCAGTCAAAGTTTCAACCCGTTTTGTTATAAATTGTGGTTGGGTCTTCATCGGGACAGACACATGTTTTGAGGTAACAATTGGTGACCTGTGTGTGTTACATCATCAGGTAAATGGATCGGGTAAGATCCCTTTATTTAGTTTAGGACCCAAAGAAATGCTGTTCAACTGTTATTTTAAGTATCTTGGCCCACAGCACTCCGCAATACTCTGACGCCTAGGAAACACAAATGAAGAGCTACAGCTCACAAAGAGATCACCAACCTTTATTCCACATTGATGGGCGTAACTGGGTTAGTTAGACAGTACAAAAGCAAACATTTTCCAGGTGAGTCTCTCTTTAAGAATGTTATGCGCGCTCTAATAAGAATCCTGCTAAAGGGAATCTGAGCTCACTCTGCAGGGGTAAATACTGAAACTTCAGCCCTTGGAGTCCTTGTGTGTGTAATTTGTGAAGCCACTACTTACCTCTCAAGCTTTTACAGGCAGTTAATGCATTAACATGAGGGCAAACTCAGTTTGCCAGGGAGGTCCATTAGAGCTTCAGAGATGAAAAATTAACTCTTAATAATACCCCGCCCTGCCTCCTTGTGTAAAGTTGCTTCAGGAGTGGTTCATCAGCGGAATCTGTGAGTAGTAGTATCCTTTCAAAAAAATATCCTTTCCTTTTGGAAATGTTCTTGCTGATAAATAGGTAACCTTGCTTTTAGCTTTCACCTCATCCTACTACTTCCCCTCTTTTGAGGTGCTTAATTATTTGATAGTTTCTGATTGTATTGTTTTCCTTAGCTGAATCTTCATTTCCTTGCCAACCTCGTAAGGAATTGAAAAAGTGGTGGCATTTGTGGTGCATTTATTATACCCAACCACTTTGTAACTTACAATGGGTACCTTGTGTATCCTGGCTATAGTAGCACATAGTTGAATCACAACAGCTACCAAAAAACTCTGTTTGGGGTCAGATACAAAGAAAGGCTCATATGAGGAATCTACTTGAAGATTACATGTACATCAGAAAGAACGTTGCAGACACTAAGTGCTTTAATTGTTTACAATGTCTAGTATATTAAATGAGTTGTTAAAACTATGGTTGTTACATCTACGTTTTAAAAGTTGAAAAGCCCCCTAACTTCTAAATGTTTTGCAGACTATGCCTGTTGCTCCAAAGTATCAATTGTGTTTTTTTCTTCAAGTTATGTAGTAAAAAAACACATCTTTTTAACGTTCTACTGTCATTGTAAATCCCATTAATCCATCTACAGTTCAAGTCAACTTCTACAAATAACTTGCTATGGGCTTTAAAGAAGCTCTTCTACAGTTGTAGCTAAGGTAAACCTCTTCCGTCTTTATTTGCCTTTGCAATGTTATTATGACGTGACTGCTGTTCCTCTAAGAATTCTGCAACCTGTTTTGACTCAAAGTGAGCTCACAGAAGAACAAGTGTCCCAAAACACGTTGGAAAGTTTAATGTATCCAAGCCTACGGGTGGGAGTAAAGATCAGGACAGATCTGTGAATGAGGAGCATGTTTATTGTAGTTAAAAGAAAACATTATTGGGAACCTCGCAATGTCTGGGAAGAATGTAAATGTGTTATTCTACATGCTAGCTGGACTTGAATCTCTAAGACTCAAAAGAAAGCATACTGTGTACGCTACATATTTCATGGCGATACAGCAGCAGCAATGGCAAGACCCCACGATAAAAACTGAATAACTGAGCATAATTGCAAATTCCCATAAAAACATGAACTACAAGGAAAACAACTCATGCTGCAGAGGCGAATGCCGATTTGACAAGTGCCCCACTGATATCTACTCACCTTCTGATTGACTGCTTTATGCTTGAAACAGGTAATGGACACAACATATGGCCAATCATCAGGCTCCATAGAGACCCCAGCAGTATGGGCGCAGGTGACGTGGAAAGAGGTAGAGCACAATGGAACCGAACACTGGATGCAAGCGCCCGAGCCCCGTTTCATGTGCTTCTGGCAGTATATACATCGCTGAGGAGAACAAAATAACACCAGTGAATGCTATACATTATTTGTTCTTAACCTTTTGGCTTCTATGGACCCCCACTTAAACATTACTGGAACCCAGGTCCCCCACTAATCATTATTGGAATGCGGGTACTCCAGCTGAGTCATTCGTGGAAGTCAGGAACCCCAGGTCTAAGAATTTTTGATGATTTGAACTGCAAAACAATACACAAAAATACAGAAGCAAGCATTCAACAAACACACAAATGATGAATATTTTTATTTAATTCACAAATATAAAAAAAAATAAAAAAAATTACATTTTAATGGTATGGTTGGGGTTTTTCTAAATTCAATTGAGGTCACTCATCATCCATACTATATTCTGTTTGATGCACTTGCTCTGCTCCCATCAATCATTCTGAGGATACTAACTCCGTTTTTAGCCTCCAGTTTCAAATTTTTTCACATGTACAAGACGTTTTGAATTTTCCAATTTTACATGTTGCTTCTTTATTTATATACACTTAATTAATCTGTTGATATTATTTAATTTTTTAAGCAGCCACGGACTCCCTGGGGACCCCAGAACACAGGTTAAGAACCACTGCTGTACGTGTTTGCCACAGGTTTTTTTGTTTTTAAAGTAATTATGTTTGGGTGTGTATCTATAAATGGTCAGATCAGTGTCTCTTTCCAAAGGAAGTTGTGGGCCAGACATGCACTACACAAACCAGTCAGAAGCATCAAAGACTTTGTGAGGCTAAAGAACAATCTAAAAGCCCACTTGAGACATGATTAGGATATTGATGCTTCTCAGTTCTCCCCTGATTCCAAACAAACC
Organism: Calotriton arnoldi; assembly: GCA_963921515.1. NCBI lineage: Eukaryota > Metazoa > Chordata > Amphibia > Caudata > Salamandridae > Calotriton > Calotriton arnoldi. The sequence goes on from CAWUFW010000024.1 coordinate 2,199,809, forward strand.
AGCAGTTTTATTTGAAGTTTGTTAAAAAAAAAAAACAAATAGAGAGTTCACATAGATACAATCCGCTGTCTCTGTGACCTAACATTTTGATTCTAAATTATACGTTAAGAAACACCGATTCTTAAAAGAATAAGTCACTTTTACCACCTCGTAGTAATTAATGTCTAGGAAGAAATGCTTGCAAGATATCACTAAGATTTCTGAATAACCACTCCGGACACCAATCCTCGAAAGTACAGCTGGGAAGGTTTTTTTTTGTTTTTACAGTAACATGCTTTAAGAAAGGTCCTTACTTTGGAGCATAAATTTTATGTAAAAGTTTTTTGGGTTTAATTTACTAATGAGAATTTTGTTCACTGTTCATTTTCTTTCAAAATGCTGCTTTTCCTTCTAAATTTGTCTTGTCTCCTGAAGTACACAACATACTACTTAAATAGGTGAACTCTGGAAAGCTGTAAAGACCAACTTTGAAAGAAACCGGTGTGCATGTACAAAAGATTAAACTATCAAATGACAATAGTTAACAAATCAAAGTATTTTTCCCATGAAATGTTTTACTTCATATCACCTTTGTTCTTTTGTAGCTGCCACAGTGTTGAGCTCCAAGATGTGGAACTATGCTCTTTATGTACTAGAAGCCAACTATGGTTCGAATGGATCATATGTGAACATCTTGGCTGTGCTTCATAATGATCTCCTGAAGAAATTCAACTTTACAGCTTCTAAAATGGTGTGTGGGGTATATTGATCTTCAGTCCACCCCCAAAAGATGGCAGTGAATGATTCCGTAACCAAAGCAGTATTATAAAGGGGCAGGACAGTATGGCAAATGTCAAGAGATGCATGCCAGATAAAACATACTTGCATGGACCGCTGCTATCCAAATATACCCACATCAGATCACCAAAGTGGCCTTGGGTGGGCGGGAGGATTTTTAGACATTTTCAGAATTAAAGTCCTCTCCAACTCCTTAATTTTAGAGGCCACTTCAAGTCATCTATTGTTACACAAGTTACCTTCTCCTTGTAGAAGTTATTGCTTGGTTCTGGTTCTTCTTACCTGAAAAAGTGAAAAAAAGCAACAAGTGCAGATCCCCAGTTCTCTGCACCTTGTTTGTTTTTTCAACGTAACCGATTTACTTTATTATGCAAGTGTACGAAAGGTTTATGCCTTAATTATAGAGTTTTATTTATTTTACCTGGTTTTTAGCTCTACACTTAAGAGCCAACTCCTACACAACTAAGAAAGGCCAGCATAAATGTTCCCACCCTTTTGAAAATGTCTTTAAGTGAAGCTCTGCTCACAAATGGCACTACAATAATTTCACACCCATGGGAACCTGACAAACATCCACTCAAGTTACACTTCATCCAAGGAATAAAAGAACTAGCAGCCAATAATCAGAGGAGTTATATTCTTACCAATTTGCACCTTTCCTCTGGGACAGCACTAACATCCACGGGATGTCGCTCTATCACATTGACGAACTTGACTTCCGGTACAGCAATAGCACAGATCACATGGACCCACCTACAGATAAATGCATTGATTCAGAAAATGTGGAGACCAGAAGTTTGATGGCTTAGTAATGGGTGTTTAATTCATGTCATTGCTGAGGTTGCAACACCTGCTCAAGCTGTCCTCCACATGCCTCAGACCTTGCTTACAACCGTCTACGTCTGAAAAATAAACAAACTGCCACTTGACCTACAGATAGAGTAACAGTTACTAGACCCATCGCTTCTCCATTTAACCTTGTTTTCCAGCGACTAAAATGCGGATGTTAGGTACAGTTTTTTGCCTAGTCAAAATATCCCATAAATCTGGGTGTGGTGGCTTAGTGGGCTGATAAATCCACTGCAAGTATCCGTGTTTAACCCCATGCTTAGTTTCATAGCACAGCTGTTCCACTAAAAAAGGAGCATCATTGAGTTGGGTACTAAATATCAATTATCAGTCAATAGTGCCAAGAGGTTCCTTTAGTAAATTGTGCTCTACTAACATATCTGTTTTCTTGTTTGCTTAATTTTCACACTGTAATATAGTCGTTCTGGGGTGGAGTAAGTCAGTTGGGTGCATGGGATGTTACTAACACCGCCTCAACTCGGTTGCCATTTCTCATGCAAGACTGACATGACTAATGGCCATGCGAACCTTTCAGAAGTGTTTGTGAAATGGCTGCCTAGCTCTACTATTCTTCAGTGACATGGCGGAATCTAACCCAGCACTGCCAGCATTACAGAAGCAGAGCACAAGTCTGACCCATACCCATGTCGACTGGCCTTTTACAGGTCCAGGAGTTTGATAAGAATTCCTTGGTCCTGCCAGCCACCCAATAGTAATGCTGATCTATACTACAAGCATGCCTGCCTTTCGGAGGTGATCCAGATTGGTGATTACTGTGCTGCCAAGGTGCCCCTTGTTTTGTGCCACCTTCAACCATTCTAGGCGTGTTAGTCAGTATTACACTCCATTCTGGCATTTTAGTTCACTTTTATTCCTTTGAGTGAGATCCCCAGTCTCATCACAGGAAAGTCTGTTTATTAATAAGCCATAATAGTATTATGTTTTAGCACTTGAAAGCAGGCCACTAATAGCATCTGTTGGCGACTGTTCCCTAGCCCTACCAGCTTCGCAGAGCCAGTCATGCGTGTAATAAATATGAATTTTCTGATGGATATTTCTATCTGCATATAACTCATCTTTTAAATCCTCCTCATCTGGGAAATCTTACAATAGCTCCTGGGTGCCAGTAGACAGTGATATTGGCCTCCAGACATAACTACACTTAGCTAAAATCTAGACACCACCCCTGCCTGCTGGCTTACTTTGTTTTGCTGCACCCTTCAAATTCAGAACGACACTCCTGTTTATTTCTGCGGTTTCTCTGGAATCTGTACCAGATTCCAAAAATATAATCCGGCAGTATAGCATGGATGTCACCACCAAAGGCTACAGGCTTCAAAACCTGCCAGGCTTGTCAGATACAAATGTCGGTCACTGACACGCAAGAATTTTGCCTGGTGTCTGTCAGCAAAACCCAGCTCCAAAGTCTTGCGGCAAATGCGCTCTTATGTACCCAAGGGTGATAAGGAAGACTGTTGATAAACCTTACATGGTACCCATTCTGAATCTTGAACCAGGGCACCACAAATTCCTCAGTCCATTATCGACTCCACACAAACTGGTGGTTTTAAAGGAGGCCATTCTGCAGATCTTCTACATTGCTCTGGTGGCATATGGTGCGCTGTACAGCCCCATGGAACCATCTCATAATTGTACGTCTGCCAGCAGGCCCTCCGCTGCTACTGGCTGATGCTGCTCACAGTTTGGCCCTTCCACCACTGGGCTGTGCTTCTGCCACTGTGCAGACGACCTCACCTATTGTTAGGCCATCTGCACCACAAGTGGCATGTCTACTGGGTCCAGCAGCACCAGTCTTTGATTTGGATGCTTTATTGGCAAGATTTCCTCCGATGACGCGTATACAATCCCTAAATCTCAACCATGTGTCTAAGATGATCTTCCCTGCTGCTCCCCCCTTCCCAATGGTATCCATAATTCAAGAGTATGGAAGACATTTTCAGCTCTGACGCAATTCTAATGCAGCACTAGGTTCTGCATTATGATTGAGGAAGTAGACAATTGACTCTCTCCACTTTATTCTGATGTGGTTCTTAAGATTTACAGAATGCCCGTGGCCTTGATACATCTCCAGATTCAACTCGATTAAGGAGAGCTTTTCCTTTGCAGTATTCCTTAGGAGAGCTGTGGTACTGTTTGAACTATCCCTTCGGCCTGAGGAAGCAATAGCTAATGCGTTTAATGAGATCCTTCAGCCCGGGCCCTGTATTTCTCAGCCCCATTTGCCTTGTAGCAATGTTTTGGTTGACCCTATATTGGCAGCCTGGTCTAAGGCCTTTTTGGCCCCATCAGTTAGCCATCCGATTGTTATATGCGGTAGACTGGGAACTGTGGACCCTAAACGTCTGGTGCTGTATCCTACTCCTGAGAACCTTGTGGTACAGGTATCTATGTTAACCCAGACGCTGTTCCTCCCTACTTCTCTGGATAGTGAGTTGAAACATAATGATGTGCTGGTTAATAAAGTAGCCTCTTCAGGCAGCTTGGAGTGGCATTCTTTAAACACTCCTTGTCTTCTGACTTGCTAATGACACGGAACGTTCTTCTGGCATTATCGAGGACGTTTTTTCATTTCTCACAAACCGTTAAAGATGGACAGGATACAGCCGAACAGATTTTACCTTCTTGCCTTCATTCAATTAACTCTTTCTTGCCCAGGGTACAGGAACCAGTCTCTATGTTCGCAGTCAAGTCTGGGTGCACTCCACCTAATTTTCTGGAGTTGTTCACACTTTGATGAATATACCCTTTGATTGGGATTGGCTCTTCGTGAGAATGCCAACTTTCCTTGTTTAAGAATAGTGGTTTTACTGCAGGTTTTCTGTGTTACCCTCCCTAGTTTGCCAGTTCTAGCAGTATTATTGGAAGTCCAAGGGATATTCCAGAGGTCAGGCTTTCTGTGAAAGTCAGCCATCTGTACCCATAAGGTTATTTTTGCACAATTTTCAGACCTTGAGCGCATCTTTCACCCTCCTCTTTGCCCAACAACGCAATAAAACCACTGTAGTTCCTCCATCGGCGAGCATGTGTACCTATGGGGGGGGGGAGGGGGAGGAGTGGATTACGAATTTCCTGTCACTGGCATTCAATCACGTTAAAACAGTGGCTCACACAAGTTGTCCAAATTGATAATGCCATACCTTTTCTGAATGTTCATTCATATTTACCCCCCGAGTTCAGATGCTGGTTTTGGTGGGCAACGCTCTAATCCTCTCCAGGAATGTGCTGATGTTGCATGCCAATTGAGTTAGTGGAGAAGGTGGGGTGGGGGCTCGGTTGTTACTCCCATTACTTCCTGGTCCCCAAGGAGGACAAATGCCTGCAGCTCATCCTGGACCTCAGAGTTTGTTACTCATTCCTTCAAAGGAGAATTTTAAAATGATGACAGTTGTGCAAATTCTGCTGGCCTTAGACCATGAGGTTTTGATGACGTACTTGGACCTGCATGCTTTTTTTCTTCACAGATCCTGTAGTCCCACAGGCAATACCTGCATTTTGTAGTACATTCAACCCACATTAAATTCACCATTCAACCCTTTGGCCTTGCGTCACCCCCATGGTTCTTTACATGGGTAATGTCGGTGGTTGCTGATTATCTTCACACGTCTGGGATACATGTGTTCCCATACCTCTGACTGGCTGCTGATGGCGGGCTTTCCTCACCTAGCCTAAGACCCCCCCACAGAGGACCGTGTCCCTTCTGTTCAAAATGTGCCTCTATCAGTGAGTCCAATTCCCACCTTTTGCTCTCACAGAGGATACCCTTCATAGAGGCGATCCTAGGCACTGCTCACTGAAGGTCGTTCTGCCTACAGAGTGAGGCTGCACCATTTAGGCTGTAATCCAAAGTTTCAATCCAGAACTGCTCTTCCAGCCTTGATGGTTCTGAGGCTATTGGGCCTGTTGTTAGATTCCTGCATCCTGTTTGTGTCTTTGGCCCAGTGGCACATGTGGGCCTTTCATTGGAGCTTTCACCTTCAATGAGCCAACATTGTGGAGACCACTCTGAAAAGATCCACATTTCTTAGCAGTTGTCTTGGGTCCTGAAGCAGTGAATGTCAGACCCCAACCTACCATGCTGCAGGCTTTTCTGTCTTTGCCTTCTGGAGGCCACAGTGGAGATGGGACGCATTGACCCTCAGCTGGGGAGGTCATGTGGATTGAGTAGTGATCCGGGGCCTCTGGTCTCATCAGAGTGTCACCACATAAGCATTCTGTAACTGCATGCCATTCTGATATCTTTCAAGGTGTTTCAGCTGTTTATCAGGTAGGCCAAGCCAGCTGTTTATAGAAAACACGTCTGCTATGCGATACTGCAACAAGCAGGGTGGTGTGGGGGTCAAAAGCTTTGAGGCTGGGGTCCACAGAATTTCGTTAAGTGACTTGCCTAGCATTGTCTCTCAACACCAGGGCATACACCATGAGTGGCATCTAACGCTGGAGGTAGCTAAAGGAATCTTTGTCCAATAGGGTGTGCCCAGCGGCACAGCACACTGGAGTTTCCATCTTCAGGGTCAATAAGAGACACATTGTGACTTCGGTACAACTTTGGCTTTGTACTGAAAAAACTCAGGCGGTACCAGGCACAGGTCATTCTGGTGTCCTCAGAGGGTCGGGAACTTATAACCCTGAGCATTAGCCCTCCCTTTGGGATGATCCTTCCGTCCCAGTAGCAGGGCAGAGTCCTCCATCCAAACCTTAATGATGTACACATTAATGTGTGGACATTAAGTGGAATCATCCGAGAGGGCCTAACCTAGCAGAAGGAGTGGATGTCATTCTGTCTCCCTGCCACCTTTCCACCAAGTCAATATATTTAGGTCATTGGGCTCAAGCTATTGCCTGTGTAAGGTGAAGCATATTTAGGCCTTTCGGGTAAAATTGTGACTTTAAAAAAAAAGAAATTCTTGTGTTTGGCCCAGCAACCTTGCTGTGGGCAAGGTTAGCGGGAACTTATCAATACTTTTTGTTTGTCTTATCAGCTCTTGTTAAACAAACCACCTGTTGTGATGAGTTTTCTTAAACGGCTTTCACATAATTTCCCTCTTCTTGACCTCTCACTGTTGTGCCTTTTTAGCCACTCTATATATGCAGGCCACAGCTTCCTACTTCGAAGTATGTTTTCGTCATTGCAATCACTTTTGCACATCACATGAGTAAGCTTCAGGCCTCGTCGGATTAACCTCTGTATTTTGCTTTCTTTCGTTACAAACTGATAACTAGGACTTGTGCATCCCTTTTCCTGAAAGTGGTATCTCCCTTCCATGTTGAGCTTCCCATATCCTTCTCTCCAGCTCATTCATCCAGGAAGGAGGCCTTCCTGGTATGGCCTTAGTTTCTATATTGATAGGACTAAGGAATACCATTGTGATCGGCTGGTTATTGGCTTCACCGGTGTGAAGAAGTGAAAGGCGGTCCAGAAGGAAAGCGTATTCCAGTGGATTGTAGTCTGCATCTGTGTTATGCTTTAGCTGAAAAAGGACTCTTAAAGCCTTGGAGCCCATTCCTCAAGATCGAAAGCTGCGACAACAGCACTAGCTTTGGGGGTTTCTATTATTGACATCTACCAGGCTGCTAAATGGGCTTTCATCCACATTTCTAACAGGCACTACTGATAGATTCTGCGGTCCACTGTGCGGACCATTTTACGTGTGGGGCTGGCAGTACTTCTGGTATAAGTCCACTCCTCAGACACACCTTCATTCGGAGGGCATTGCTTTGTACAAATTCAGAGGCTGAGAAATTTGCTAGTAGAAGTATCCATCAGAAGAATAAGTAACATGTCTGTCTTCAGTAACACTTTTTTGGTTAATACTCTATTTTTTTTTGTGAACAAACTTTATTAGTTATTTGCGATACATCCATTTGTACATTGCAGATGTTTGCATGGATGTGTAGACAATACTGACCATTTTCTTAACAGATCTATCACTCAATGTTACGATATTGGCATCCTTATGTTGGTTAATACTCTATATGCCTGCAGAGTTCTCGATACCTTTCCATTATTTGGTTGAAGGAATTATTTGGTTCATACTTGGCACATGGAGAAGAACACAAATAAGTCAGAACCATGTTGCCAACGAATGGTTCTGAAAAGTTTCAGGCTTGCAGAATTTCTATAAGTTCAAGTGAGTACTGTCAAATAATTTACTCATTAATTGAGTCGAATGAAGAGGTTAAAAAGCTTGACCATAATAAATCCTTAACATCAATTGTGAGTGAGCAAGGAGGTGCAGTTTATGAAATAATCAGCTCTGGTCAGTTTAGTACATGAGTAATGCAACTTGTACAACATCAGACAAGGACAAAAATGTCATCAAGGCACTGCATAGAACATTTGAAGGGAAATGGGGGATGGAGGTGAGGGGTCCTAGCCCTTTTCACCTGCGAATATCAAGTGTCACTTTGTAACACTCACCTTCTGTCCGTGGTCATCTGCAGTGCTCCCCCTCTGAGATTACACAGACAGCAATCCTGTGGCAACAAAATTTATATTAAAACTTGGAAATCCTTCAAGTTCACCACAATTACCCAGTGTATGTCTGTTTTTCTAGGCCTTGATGTAAACATACTTTTTATGATACCTGGAACTGTAGTCTACTTCAGATTTTAATTTGACAGCGTTGCTGTTCTTAGAAGTCCAATGCCAAATAAAAATAACTGCCAGTCTGACATAAATGTCTTCACTGATCATGCCCCTGAATTTGAAGCCCACTCTTGGTCCATCAGAGTCAGTCTTCTCTGCCCAGATATCTTTTATGATTCAAGTGTGAATGGTGCCCCTGTATGGATGAGGTACTTACAGCTGTCCAAGCTTTCACTGAGCATCGGGAACAGGTCCAGTTCATGCTCACCAGATCTGGGTGTATCCCATAACAGCCTGAAAAAGACAAGAGGCCAGCTCATGATCCAACTGTCTTTCGGCTCCCAAAAATTCAGGTCTTCGATTTCAAGTTTAGGTTAATCGTTCAAAGCTGCAAACCCAAGCAACATCTTCAACTCTAAAACCTACACTACAAGCACTGGCCTGATATTTGACCTAGTTCCACAATCTGATAAGGAAGAGCAAACCAAACTAAACGTTTTCTTTTTTTAGATATACAGTAAATAATTTCTGTTCTCTCAAATTTCTGTTCTCTCGATAGAAAAATGTAGAAAAAAATGACAAGAAGATTTATTTAACTAAGCATTTTTACATCAGTTACATTATCGTATATTTAGCAATCTGTTTTGAAGAGACCCTGTAAAAAATTCCAAAACCTTATATTGGGCCAAGCAACTCTGACTGTAGTTGAGACTCAAGTTTGCCTGTAAGGCTACTGCTTGGTGAACCTGTACTGCCCTGCTCAGTACAGTGGTTCCTGGCCTGTGTATTTGGCCCTAGTAATATCAACACATTTGCCAGCCCATTGGAGTTCTCCATGTCTTATTTTGTTACCATCAGAGTGGTGCTCAAATGTCTGGCGATACATAACTTGTAACACCTTTCTCAGTGAAGATGGTAACTTCCTCATGAAGCTATGCTATGAAGTTGACTGGTACTAGTGGCAGCATGATTTTAGTAGAGTACAGCCATGTTATTTCAACACTTGTACCCCCACCAACTCCCCTTAGTAAAGGTTTGTCTACTGCCCGTATCCTAGGACCCTTGCCTTCATCATGTCTAGGGCATGTATGAGTGTGTGAATGTGAGATGTGTAAATTCACAGGTGAACTGGTACACGGTGGGGTGCACTGCAGAAGATGGCGGTCTGCTTTGTATAAATGCGTGCATCTCAGAAATAGTAGTCTGCATGTAAATATTTTGGCTTCCTTAGGTGCCATTTTTTGTTTCTAGGTCTGCTGTTTCCTAGAACGTCTGTTTATACCAAACATTTGACCAAAGAGGATATCCAACATATAAAGACTGAAGGAGAAACTTCTAAAGTCAGTTGGCCTAAGAAACCAGAAAGAATTTCCCAGCGTCAAGTTCAAAGGATATGACGGAGGTCAACTATCCTCATGTATTTTGTTAGAAGACATTACAGCAGCCGCAACTCTAAGAATAGTAAAAGGTGCCTGGAGAACAGCAAAATATATTTTACTACTTGATATTGTCAAGCATGGATACAAAGTAAGACGCCTTGTCCATCTGACATACCAACAACAGTGGTGTCAAGATCTTTGCTCCTAGAATGGCTGGTTCAGGAGGCTCAATCCCTTTTACAAAAAAAGCAGTTGCAAGAGTGCCAAAACATAGAAAAGAAATAGAGCATACATTCCTGCTACATCCTGGTGAATAACATTTAATCTTTAGAGTATTGTTTGAGCTGAGGCCAGAAGTATACCAACAAATGGATGAAGAGAGAAATACTTAGAATGTTGGCTCTACCAAATCGACCTTAATCTGGAAGACTGGATTGCATCCCTTTATTCTCTTGATGCTTATATTCCCTTCCCATTACGCAAGGGCCACAGGAGATTCCAGAGGTTTCGGCTAGGCAGCTCATATCAATACATAATACTACCTCTGCCTTAAATGCCCCTCAGGATTTAAAGGCCAACAAGAACCTCCACTTGAATTTGGATGTGCTTGTGGACCTGGGTCTATAGATCAGTTCTTCCAAATGACATCTGATACTTGGGCGCAGCACTAACCACAGACTTGGTAAGAGTGTTGCCCTCTGGTGAAGACATGGTCATCTAGACAATCAGTTTCCAAAAGTGAGACACGTTTTGTATCTCTTAATCAGCTTGGCCTTGTGTATTTTCGCTCTTCCCAATGACAGGCTGCCAGTGCACATTCTAAAGGGGTTGTGTTGAATATATATGGTCTTGATCAACTCGAAAGAAGAAATGTTTACATATCTGTATTCCTAGTTCTGCATTGTGGTTCATTGAAGTAATAAACTTTAGAATAAGTCCCTGCTTCGTTGGGCTCCCCAGTATACTTAAACCATGTAGTTAAATTATAAATCTGGTGCAAAAGCCAGCAAAATGAAGGTTAGGTAGCATCTTCCAAATCCTATCACTGTAATGTTTTGGTTGAGCTTAGGCAGCGCTTGTGCTGTCTCTTCGAGACATTTATATACTTTGTGGGCATACAGCCCACCCATTGCTTTTCATTTGTTTCTTTCAGGGTCCTTTAAAAGTCCTAGCTTCCAAATGGTTAATCTTTCCTATTTGTCTCTCCTTTTCGCTGGTTTTTACTCCCACGGAGCAGCGCCCTATTACTTGTAGCCTTACACTTGTCCCATTTAAGCAACTGTAAAAGGGACTACTTTTTCCTTTGTCAAAGAGCACTTCACACGAGCACTCAATATTTTCAGTTGCCCCGAGCTCCGATGTCAGGCAGCCACTTATTTCCTGATTTCGTATAGAGTTTTTTGGAGGGGATTAATTTCCAACTTCTCAAAATTAAAACGTGAATGGGTGGATGGGTTTACAAAGTTTTTGCATTTACGCAAGCGTTGTGTACCAAATGGCTTTCCTGTAAGAGTTCGCACAGTATATTTTGTCAGGGTTTCACGTGACTTCACCAAACCTTAACACAATGGTCCTAACTGGGGTCAGGTATTTGCAATTGGAGAATAGCATCTAAGAAAATGTTTTCAAAATCACATGAACGAAAAGTTTAAAGGTGGCACGCAATCGTTATCAACATGTATACATTTTGAAACGTCGCCTTTTAACAATCATGAAATGACATTAACAATTGTGTGCAGGCTGCCTCGCTGTATTGGCGAGGGCAGTAAAAGATAAAGAAAAGAGACAAGTGCTTGCAATCGAGTCCACAGCGCTGAAAACATGGCAGCCGCCTTAGAAAACGAACTCCCTACAACTTTTTGCAGTTTTGCTCATAGATTCTGAGTTACAAGAAAAGGCACTTTGTCATTTATCGAGTATGCATATCTGTTATAGAATTATTGTTATATTTTGAAATATAAATATTCCTTTCTTATTTTTTTTATATTGATTTTTTTCACCTGTATATGATTGTTATACAAACCCTTGCTTACCTGGAAAATGTTCAAAACCAGCGACAGTTATTTATAACAAAATCTTGTTTGAGCCACACGGTGTAGTCAACACTCAACCAGGTTTCTTTTCTGGCATTACTGCTGCAATGAACAGTATTCGGTATGGGGTGGGGAGCTTCGCCGCCTGGGTCTCTTACCTTTTTTTTTTTTTTTTTAGGTTTGCCAACGGGCTCTGTGATTGCAACCTAAACATACGCACTTAATGTCACTCAAGAGATCTTGGAGCAGTGGATGGCAGTACATTATCACCTTGCCTTTCCGAGTAATTATGCTTAAGTCGTATTGTACGGTTAATACTAGTCTTACAATATACAGATAAGCTGGATTCCAAAAGTTTAAATTCCAGTAGAAAATTGTTTTAACAACACTTCATCATTAACAAAAACTAGTAAATACAATAGAAGCTGAATCATACTCTACGTTGCCGTATTTGAGAGGTAATTAAGGGGGCTAAACTACTTATTTACAGGTTCTAACTCTTATGAGAAAGAGTTATCATAACCATTGTTACCTTTCCCAAAGCAGGGCAGGCACACACATTACGAGGAAAGGCCTTGCAACTTAAGTTGTATGTTCTACACACATCCAGTAGATCAGACTGAGCTCCAACCTCTCCTCAATGCAACTGGGATGAGCAATAAAAACGCCAGTCTAATTATATTTATGTATGGTGCCTAGTGCCGCCGGCTGCATTAATTATAGCAGGTTTGTACGTATATGCATTCAACCTCTCTGTGCAGTCCCTCTTATGAGTGTCACTCTCTGCTACTACTGCATATTATCGCTACCCCACCTCCATGCTCAAGCCTCTTGAACCTAACACCATCACCAGGCTTCGGGGGGGTCCTGCAGTACTCAACTTTACAACACTGTTGACTTTTTTGAGGTCTTGAAACATACCTACTGGGCCAAAGTTAACTAAAGGCTCATTGGATTTACTAATCAACTTGGTATTCTCCAGAAACCGTGAAGCACAAAACTCTCCTGACTTCTGTGTACAGAGCATTCCGCTGGAGTGGATGGCTTACTCAAAAATACTGGGAGAGTTATATATTGATATAAATGAAAATCCGAGACCACAGTGGATAAAAAACACAAGATATTTTCTCATGCCCACCCCACTGGAATGGAAGGCTGTGTATATATAGGTTTCTACTGCAAGTCACACTTATTTCTCACTGTTTGGGCAGAAGTGAGAAATCAAAATGCTGTCTTTCTGATAGATACTTTCTTCTGCATGGAGTGGAGAGGTGTGGTGCAGCGGCCAGGGCAGCTGACTTTGGAGCACAGGGTTCACGGTTCGATCCCCGGCTCCGGCGGCAGCTCAGCTCAGCACCATGTGACTCTGGGCAATAGCTCACTTAATTTCCACTACGGCCCCCAGCGCCTTGAGACCCGTAAGGGTGAGTAGCTGCGCTATATAAAAACAGACTTACATTTTTTTACTTACTGCATGCAGACTCCTCACCTTTGAATATCCCAGGCGCAAGATACATCCAGAAAACTTCTGCAATAGCTCTCCAGCACCAGCATGTATTGTTGACTCAGTTTTAATGTCAGATGTGAACCTGTGAATATGTCAACAGTCACATAGCATCAGGACTCGGGCCCTAATGTCAGTTCCAGGTTTTTGTTGCACCTTTCGACAATCCTGATCTTCGCTCTCACCTTGTGAGATTTTTTTTTCTCCGAAAAATCTGGTCTTTTTCGGTGCAGTAGGGACAATGCCATCACTTATGTGTTTGGGCTTTAAGACTGGTCTGCATTGTGATGGACAAATGTTCATCACAGATCCACACGGCTGTCTCTAATACCTCCTTCGAGATATGACACGTCACCATATGACCTCTGGCCATCAAAGAGTCAGGCCAAACTTCTTATGGCTTGCTCTGAAGAGGGATGTAAGAGTGATCGAGGTCGTAAGCAAATGCAAAAAGAACAGATGATGGACGGAATGCTGAACAAATCAAACATTCACCCGAGTCACAGATCTGGGTTAAATCCATAGTTGCCCAGACGTGGATCCAGTGCTCACTGTGCCACGGGATTCAAGCTAGCCAGGCTGATGATGGGGTGATACCCCAAAACCGGTCCCAGGAGGCTTGTTTCCGGTCCAGGGAGGACCTGGCCTGGCAGTTCCGGCTGGACTGTTCCCATGAGGAGCAGGGTCAAAACTGATTTGCATATGGCTAGGTCCAAACTGGGGTGGCGTGGTGAGCAAGAAAACGATGGATTAAACCCAAATCCTGTGACTGGGGGGTGAATGTTTGCATTGTCCATCATCTGTTTTTTTTTGCCAAGGTCGCAAGCAAGGTTGAGTTTTTTCTTCAAGATAATCGCTCTCAACCTGGTCCTCGAGGGAGAAATGAACATCATCACAAGAAGTGCTCTGCTACTTTCCCTCATTGATCCAAAAGTGCAGGTAAGACACCTCCGCTTGCATGTACCCTGGAGCCAGAGTTGGTGGAGATGTCTCTGGCCCCATCCCCGGTAATGCCGAACCTGTACTGTCTGCTCCACACCAACCCCACTTCTGCCACAACCAGTGTTGGTACTCCTATATAGAGAATACCAGGTGCCAGGATCGGATCTGCCTGGCTTTGTGCAATCCATATTAGAACTTTTTAGGAGTGTGGCTGTCCCTTCTGGTGCACCGACTCCATAGGACAGATCTGTGGATCATTTGGTCTCCTACCATCTCTACCCTAGGCACTAAATGGGGTTTTCCCAGCACTAGCCCAATTTGGGGCCCCAACTGGACTGACGTAGCGGCCAGTTTTGGCTTCAGTTACTCATCGATCTGTGCTGAGGCTCTCCCTGACGTCTACCTCTGTGCAACAATAAATTCTGGCTGACTCTCCACCTTAAGTCCATTCAGACCTGGAGCAGCATATGATGCAGTTATCGGCACAGACACCAGAGCCGCAGCCTGCTTTGGAGACCTTGCTGGGTGTTAAGACATGGGTCCAGGAGGGAAGGTTTTTGACTACTAGAAGAACATAGATGGGGGGAGGGGGGGTGATCTCGGGGAAGATTAGGGGCCTTTATGCTCCACTGGGCTCATACACTTGTCTATCTCCCAGAGATTATGCAAGGGGGGGCCATAGGCACATCATCCGGTAGTACAGAACAACTATTGTATGAGAAATTATAGTTAAACAGTTAGGTATTGAAATGGTTCTTACAGACTTGCAGCATTTATGTTATGCCGGTGAACTTTGAATTATCATCCGGTGACGTGCATTTAATACAGAGCCATGTAACCTGCATCTGGAGACTTAAAGGCGTTTCTTTCCAATGCCTCCTTCCATGGGTTCATCTGCGTTTGTCTGATGTTGAATGTTTCTCCTCCACAATACCATCATTGCATCAACTGGCCTCCTTCCTATTCACTTTGAGGTGACAGCATTGGAGGGGCTTGACCTTTAAGTTTCTGAGCAGGAAAATGAAGGTAGTTTCTGCTTTGGAACATTATTCCATTGCGAAACAGCTGGGAGACGGGAGGTAGAATACCTCCTCCATGAAAAAAGTATTGTTTACTGCCTAATGGGGGGATGGGGACGAGAGATTCTCCATTTGTGTGCAGTATTTGACAGTAGTGAAGTTTTGGTGTATGTATTTCTTGTCATTGACTGTCCGCGAGGTGAATGACGAGATATTTGGTGAGAAGGTATTCATGGTTCATCAACCATGAATCTAAAGATGTCTTTGTCAACAAGTATGTTTCAGTAAACAAATATTTCTTCAAGGTCACCAAAGATGGCATCAGTGACGTAGATGAGACAGAGACCGCCTTGACAGTTACTGAAACCTGGGCGGCGAAAGCAAATAAAAATATATATGTATATTTTGGTACTCTGAGGAAGACCGAGATTTGTTTGGAAAGCAGATGTCTGAATCATTGTTTCAGCTGTGCACTTCAGCCTCAAAACCATTCACTTGAAGCTGCAAAATGAATGAAATTACATTAGCTGCCTTGGAACATATGGGGGACTTACAAGTAACCTGATTGACTACACTAAAAATGTGAAAACCCACTGGTAATTACAGGCTAATCAATCTGGGTTTATGTATACATTTGGACGTCACAGCAAGCAGCTCAGAGTGAGAAAGCATTCGATGAAATAAGGCTTCAAGTACGGTTAACTTATGTTGCAATGAAAGGTTGAAAGTAGCGCTCATTCTATAAGTTTCTGCAATAATGGATACTCACTGGCATGAACCTGGAGGCAGCATTTGACACAGGAGATAAGTGGACTGGTCCCATCTTCTCCTATGTAAGAGTTGGCGGGAACAGGCTCTATGTTCTCACTGCTTGACGTGAAGCACATTTCAGGAACCAGGGGCTTTGTTTTGCTACCACAGCGAGAGAGAGGGATGAAAATGTTGGTATCTCCTTTGACAGAGGAACTTTGGATAGGAGTTTTTCCAGGCTGGAATGTTACAGTGAGGGAAGCAAAGAAAGAGCAATAATGGTTAAAGAAAACTCTTTTATTATACAGAAGGACATTTAGAGGGAGAAAAGACTAAGAGAATAGAGTAGAAGTCGGATTAAGAAGAGATGGAAAGATTCAGGACACGAAAGAGCTACAAAGAGCATGCTTCCACATAGTTTGCTTAAAGCATTATTTGAGGAAATAGCCAACTTCATTAAGATTCATAAACTTTGACATCAAAGGCTGAACATAATTAAGATGCCTTGTTATTAGAAAAGAAGATTAACGTAGCTGTGCGATGCTTATTTAGTTCTATATAAGGGGCCTAAAGTGGCAGGTGAAAGGGTGCCAGGCAAGTCAGATGAGCAAATGAGAACTTGAATGGGACTGGTAGATGTAAATGACCGCGAGGGTAGCAGGTGGGCAAACAGGAGAACTGGGCATGCAATCAAAAAACTGTTGGCAGGTGGGCAAAATCTGAGCAGCGGCTGATGGAGTACAAACACAGAGATAAGTGGTTGATGGAGAGGAACACGAGTATGGATGGAGAGATGAACACATCAAAACATGACGAGCAATCTTGGATCAAGAAGAAGGTGAAGAACATTTTGCAGAGGATGTGCACATTCTTTGTCACTCCCATTCATAATCTTCCCAAATCTATAGTAGGACATGTTGGTAAAGCTTGAGTGTCGAAGAGGCGTAGACAAACCTGCTGATATGGAAAGAAGAGAGAGCAAATTGAACAATATGGCTGGATTAAGGCTGCTGCAGCATTGAATCTCTTCTCTGACATAAAGTTTGGTGCCTTGTTTTTCCAGAGGTGGGATAGCAAAGATTTTAGGGTTTCTGGATCACTGACGTCCTCTTCTCCTGAGAGAGGGAGAACTTCTAGGAACAAAAAAATAGAGCATGTTAATTAAATTGTTTGAGAATACGCAGAAAGATATTTGGATCTAGCACAAAAGTGAAAAACGATTAGACAAACTGCAGCCAATAGATTTTTCTCCCATCTGGAGGAGGAACAGTTTTACATCATGGGTATCTTCACTAAATTCATGCACTGAATCCCGTCGCCCGAAGAGACATCTGAAGCACATGTCTCCAGCAGGGCATCATGCCAGATTGGTAACCCTTTGATGTCTAGTCTGTTAAGAGCAATTATTCATATACCCCAAATGTGTATTTTAAAATATAAATGAACAATTTATTTAATTGTAAACTTTTAAATCGATAAAATTTGAAAAAAAACGGTTTCAACTTCAGCCCCCCGGAGTAAAGCATTCCTCTCTATTATATAATCTTTTAAGGCAGTTGGTGCTTTATGTCAGCTCTGAGCTGGTCCGCAGGAGTTGTATTACCTCTCTTGCATTTTCTGCTCTTTCAGCACGGCGCCAAGGGGCTTCCTTCTTCATGCTTTCTCTCTCTTTTGGTTCTTTAAAACTTTTTTTCAAAATGTTTTGGTTCCTCAAAACATCCAAGACTATCCAGTATCTCCTAATGAGCAATGTGGCAGTCCTTTCCTGATGGTAAATGTTTGATCTTGGTCATAAGCATGAACTCTTGTGACCTGCCTGGAGCTGGGCTTTTGTTGCAGTTACCCCCCTACCCCCCTCACACACCTTTGCCCCCTTTTTAGCTACTGGATGCTGATTTTCGACTCTGACAGTGTGCACTGAGGCCTGCTAACCATACCTCAGTGCCAATGCTCCCTCCATAAAACAAGGTAAAGTCTAATTGTGCTGCAGCTGGCTAAGGACGTTTGTAAGTCCCTAGTAAATGGTACCCCACATACCTAGGGCAGGTCCTAAGGGCTGCAGCGTATCTTATGCCATCCTAAGAGACTCACATACAAATTCCACACAAACTGCCATTTTAGACTGCGTGACATGGTGCAAATCATGAGTGAAAACAGGACATGAGACACTCCTGTGTGTCATGCTAAAATCTAGGGTTCCTAAAGAATCTTTTCAGACCCTTTCCACCATCAAAAACTCCTCTAGAAAAGTGAAAACTGAACACTTATCCCAGCTGACGAAGTCCCTTTGAACTAATTGACAAATCTCAGCTAAAATATCTCACTTGGAAGACAGTCATACTATTGACAATCACTTCTGCAAGGATGGTTAGTGAGATTCAAGCATTTACAATTACAGCGCCTTACTTTCAGTTTAGTAAGGATAAAGTTGTACAAGGAACTAATCCACAATTTATACCTAAAGTTCCTACAGAGTTTCACCTCTGTGAACCCATATTGTTCAAAGCATTTTTCCAAAACTCCTGGCATGGGGGACAGCATAACTTTCACTGGATGTACGAAGATACCTCAAATTATATTTGTACAGAACAAAACCATTCAGAAAGTCGAACCAGTTATTAGTCTTCTTCCCTAATCCACATAGGGCTTCCCTGTATCGAAGAAAGGGAATTTTCAGATTGGTTGCAGGGACAGATGATCTACTGCATGAAAGCAGCTTACAAGGACAGTCATGGCCAACTCTCATGAAGCATTGAATCATGGCAACTTCGCCAGCACTTTACGCTGGAGTAGCCCTGGATATCTACTATGCAGTTACTTGAGGAACATATTCAAACTTTACAAAGCACTATTGCTCAGAGGCTGTGACAGCCGGAGACACAGTAGTGGAGCCAGATTTTATCTCTTAGCAGAAGGTCAGCCTTTCTAATTCATCCCACCTTCCAAATAGTGATTGTCGTTGATGTGGCAATACTGCTTGGTAGTCTTTGATTCAACCATGGACTTTGAAAGATCCAGTGCTGGAGATGAAAATATTTACATACCTGTAACTAGTTCTCCAGCTTTGGTATCTGTCATAGGTTCACATGCGGTCCACCCTCCTCCCGGAATAAAAACTCACTCATAATGTTCTTTTACTATTGTAATACTTTCCACACGTGCTAGAAATCTGAGAAGCGATTACCTCTGGGAGGGGTGAGGCTAGGGTCACTACTCTCATTGGCTGTAGTTTGGGACATTTTCTTGAAAGCGGAATGTGCAACCAAATTGCCACTGATCTAAGGCCTTTCAGACAGGCAGTGCCTTATGCAGTTTTTTTAAAGTTACCATAGAACTCTACCTTAAAGGTGGGTGAATTATAATTACAGATGAGTAACTTTTTCTTGCCAGAGCATTTGCATCATCCCCTAAGTAGACACTGGCCCCTGAAAATTTTCTTTGACACCAGTATGCAGATAACTCTCATTGGATGCAACTGCAGGTTTATCAGTGAAACAGGCGGTCTTGTTATATCTATTCCAATTAGGTAAGCCTCTTCTGTTTCCCCACCTTCATGCGTCTTAAATATTCATGATTGTGTTCAACACTGCTTGCTATTTTGATGCAAGCATGTGACCATGTAAAAGGTCCAACACCGCACAGGAATCACGTTACTTGCCTGTAAATGCAGTTATCCAGCATTCACGTGTCCCTCCCCAGACAGAGGCTCTCTGATTTTATGTCCAAATCTGCAATACGGTAGTCTGTAGTTGGAATTTAGTCCTTTTCCAGTGAAGTGATTGTGCTTCTAAATTTGCTTTGTTTAATGGCTTCTAGGCAGGTTGTACTCTAATACAACTATTGTAAGGTAAATGTGCTACTCCCACCTTAATGACTGAGAATGATTCATGCATGTGCGTCTATGAAAGATACCAACATGGAAGAACTGCAGTTACAGGTAAGTAACTAGTTTTGTTAAACCCCTCACCCATAAGTCTGTCTATAAATTACTAGCTTCATAACTAAGCGCTTTGGTGATGTGAAAGAGAAATTGTAAGAGGGAATCAAACAGACTAGAATTGATACTCATGACAATCATACCTAGTGCTATTTGTGCCAACTACTTCCATGACCTCGTTACTTCTGCGACTCCATCCTAAGAGACCTATCAGCACTACTACTTATCTATTCTCCCCAGCAGACATATATGCCTGTGGATTTGTCAAGTAGTTAATCTATAAAATTTCCACTATCTGATCCGTATTTGGTACCCTCTTGACAGATAATTCCCTTGCATCCTTCACACCTGTTATCTCTCTCCTACCTATTGCTTTGTTGACTTTCGTCACTTCTCCTGTGAAGCAAATAGCAGTTCTTTACATTGTTACCTCTTTCTGTGCTACATTTCTCCTTTCAGCTCCACTTCCATTGAGCTCTTGAGTACTTACCTTCTTCCCCTGTCCTGGATCACGCCCTCCGGTCTGGTCACTATTCTCAATGCCGCAAGTTAGAAGTGTATCGATATTGTTAACCAAAAAAAACAATGACTGAAATCTCCCCGTCAAATTATTACCCTGTTTCCCTTCTGCCTTACTACTCTAAAATGCTTAAGGGCCTAGTCTTCTACTGTCTTACCCTCTCAAAAAGGTGCTATAATCCACTGAGTTCCTGTTTCGGACCACTCAGTTTCATTGAAAACTGCACAAGCGTCATAAACACCTGTCTTGTTTCCCCTCTACTTACTGGAATAATTCAACATAGTTCATCACCCTTCGCTTGTTTCAACTCACTACTTTTGCTGTATCACTAGTACCGGCTCAGAGTTCCTCTCCTTACCTCTCTGGTTGTACTTTCTCCTCCTCCTGTCTTTCCTTGTTCTTCAGAACCTATGGGTGGCCATAGGTCGACCTGAAGGCTCATTTTCTTTCTTCACACCATATCTTTGAAGAGAACTCATCCTCTTGACTTTTCTTACCACTTATATGCAGATGACATTCTAATCTCTTCCTTCTTTTGTGCCCTCCTATCTTGTTAACTCCAACATGAAGCTGAATTCATTCATATCTACCACAAAGCAAATCCAAATATTGGTCAAATCTGACCATGTTTTCCACACCAGCAGAGCACTGTTACAGCCTATTATTGGTTCTGTTGCAATACACTGTCACCCATCTTAGGTACAGTTACAAACGGCCATACACACATCTTATTTAATTTACCTAGTCTCTTGCTCACCACTCAGTAGATCTAAGCTGGTTGGTTTGCCAAGAAGCACTGGGACCTCTAAAGACCACTCATTTTAGACTTCGAAGTCATCCATAGCTCTGCATCTCCTGAAGTATCTCACACTCTGGCCTGATATGTTCCCACTTGCAGGCAGAGATCTGATAGCCTGGCTACCTCTGCATCACCCCATGCTTAATCTTTATTTCAATTTTAGAGCCTGCTCGGACCCCTTCATTCACACTATTCCATCGCCAGTACTAGCACTGAATACACTGAAATCTCTCTTGAACTGGCTAGAATGTCATAAGGACAGTTCTTCCATTCTCCAGCATATAATTATTATGCATGAAGGCTGTCAGTATGTATGTCTGTCTGTAATATCTTTGTACATCCAGTTATTGTCTCACTAGCCAACGTTAAGACCTTGGGCATAATGCACTTTTACAAACAAGAATGCTCTATTTTGCTGTCCCAACTTGAACCAATGTAAAGCATTTCTGATAGAACAGCTACTGAAATACATCACATGCTTAAACAGAACCCATTCTAAAAGTCTGAAGTGATGACATCTTTTTAGGAATTATTTTTCATTGTTTCTGCACCGAAGAATGAAAAACAGAGCATGCTGCTCACAATGCCTCTATTTCCACACCATGCATACTGCCCTTCATTAGAATCCTGTTCAGTGAGGCCCATCAACTCTAAATCCATAATGCTGTCAACCAATCACTACAGCTCCCTTATCTGCAATGCTGTCAACCAATCACTACAGCCTACTTATCAGCACTTAATCCCACCACTTTCAGAAACATCACCTTCATCACTTGATGCTTCCTGTTTGAGAACAGAGTTTGGGGAACGAGTTGGAGGCTTTCCCAGTGGATGGCGTCTGCTCTTTGTAATCTCAAACTTTGCAAATGTGCTGGGTACCTTAAAAAGAAATTAACAGCAGTATGTTAAGCTTATCAGAACTTTATGGACAGGATCATCAAGACACTAAAAGTTATGCAAAGAACAATGTGTTTATTCTGTCTTCCTACTGTGAAGTACAATAGGTAACCAGGAAGGGGCATACATGCAGGCTGTTTTTCTTTTGTAGGAGTTGATAAATTCACATAAGTCCTAGTGTGGCTGAAAATGACCAAGTAAGCTCTGTCATAGCACAGAGGTAAAGGCATGCACATGTTTTGAGATGGAAATACTCCATGAAATGGTCTCAGATTAGAATAATCAACTGAGTTATTGGAAAGAATACTTGAGTGTTTCATGCGTGCTTCAATTGTGGTGGAAAAGAAAAAGTGCCTGAGAGCTTTCTTTATTGCATGTAGCGAGACTGGAAGAATAGAAATGCCAGAACTACATGCATTTATACTAGGAGGATGGGCATTCCATGGGAAGTTTTATGTTGCATACAGTGATGCACAATAGGCTAAACCAGGCTTCTCCGACGAGTAGCTCGTGAGCTATTGGCTGCTTTCCAGCTACCTGTAAGTAGCTCTCCTTTGTGCTACCAATCCTACTAGATTAGAAGCTTTTGCATGGCTGAAATAATTTATGTATACCAAAATTGAGTGTGTATTCGAGATGAAAATGTGTTTATTTTCAGAACCCACAAGTTGATATTTTAAGGAAAATGGCTGTATTTCCAAAATATATTTAAAGCTGATATTTAAGTGATAAACCATGTGGCATTGAGGAGACTTTTTACAAATGTTATTACCTAGGTAACAGAGGCATTGCAGTTATAGCTGTTATGTATTATCCATGTAGAGGCATTTCATATTGACAAAGCCTTTTTTAATTACATTACTGCTGGCAACCATGCCTGATACCCTGAGGTGATCGCTGGTAGTTACCCTGCATATGGCGGCTACTAATGTATATTGTCTGATGAGAACACTACCGCAGTGCTACCAATATTCATAGCCATTAGTAGCTCTCATTACAGAAAAGGTAGGAGACCCCTGGGCTAGACATTCCAGATAATCTTCATTGTATGGAATGCATTGAAGGGTATGGTTTAGATGGTATGCAAGGAGGAATAAGCATTGCAGGAATAATTTTACTGCAAGTAGTCATACTTTCAAATAGAGTAAACCTAAATCTCTTGAGCTGCTACTTTTTGCAAGTGATGCAGGAGTTTAGAATGCCATGGAGGCTATTCATTAAATCCATTACCTTGCAGGGTGGGAAGAAAGGCGTTTATGTACATCTGAATGTATGAGGCGGCGTTTCTTTTTAGGTGCAGTAAGCAATAAGACACTAATCATGACAGCACCAACCTCCACACTATTTCCCAGGCTAGCAAATGTCTTGTACCTTGGGTTCACTAATCTCACTGGCTCCGTCCGAGTTTTCGGCATCTCCCACCTCATCGTTGATGCTACGGTTTTCTATAAGTTCGTCCTCTGTGCACGGCTCTCTCTTCTGTGTGGCAAACCGTTCAAAAGCCTCCTGGCAGGATAACTGTTCTTTTTCAAATGCAACCTTTTTAGCCCGTGGGACAGCACATAGCTGCAAGAAATAAACAAGTTTGAAAGAGCTTGTTGGCAAATTCAGAGGATACAGCATTGGAAAATTGTTGCCAACTAATTTGCAGGTATTGTTGTAATTACCTCTGCAGTAGGTGAAGCTGGCATTTGTATGTCCGTTGTTGGGTCTGTTGTTGGGCTAGGGCCCGCCTTCAATGCCCCACTCTTCGGAAGCTGTTGTTTGAGGCGCTGGTTCTGACACAGCCTCTTCTGTGGCAGCTCCTTTTTTATACCCTTTTGACTGATGGTTTTCAGTGGATGATTTTGTACTTTCAACTTGGGCATCTGACTAGAGAGAATTGCCCCTGAAATATAAAAGGAAAGTTACTCTCCGCAGTAACACTGTCTTCTTATTCCTTTAACCTCTAGAGTTGTGTTTTTGAATGAAGGAACTGCTATGAGCAAATACAAATGTTAAAAAACTATGGTTGTAGTCTGCTGTATTGCAGGGCCATACATGAGAGAATGCACTCCATATAAGCAAGAGCACTGCCAATGATAAGCAGTATCATTCAGATTTAAAAGAAATAACAAATGTATAGAAGAAATTAAAAATCCTGTTGGGATTTTAAAAATTGGATATCAACACCTTGCAGCATTGCTACCATTACCTTATTCATTGAACCCATTATAAAAGGGAAAAAACAAAGAATTGTCTCTGAGGTACGAACAACTGTGAAAAAACTACACTGCCACTTTAAGGCTGCTCATTACTGACATGGAGCATAGCAACAGCACCTCAGTACATTTTGAGAGGTGGCTCAAGGATGTAGCCTTAACATCTCTGCTTCCATTCCCGAGGCTTCAAAAATAGAGTTGAAATGGATTGGTGGAGTACCCTGATCCTTCTACACAGTTCCTTTAAAAAAAACCACAAAAAAAAAACCTCACTTACCCTGTATTTCATGTAGGAGGAAGGCTGGCCACTTGTGGGTTTCTAAGAGAGGCATCCTTAGGCTGGCACTGTGTGCTAGCTGTCTATAAGATCCAAAGTTTCTGTTACGTTTTTAGCCTTCAAAGTAGGAAAACAAAGTATATTACTCACCCTGTAAGCATCTATGCGTAGCATGTAGTGCTGCAGATTCACATGCTATGAACACTTCTGCCATGGTTTGGGAAAGAAGACTGGTAAGTCTAATGTTTGATTTAAATGGAAAGGGGATATAACTTTTGGCAGAAACTTTGGGTTTGTGCGTAGTTTAATTTTGTCGTGGAATACTTCAAAATATGGTTCCTCAATTGCGAGCGCATGTATTTCGCTGACTCTTCTGAGTGATACAGCAGCAACAAGGAATGCGCCTTTCCATGTAGGAAATTGTATTTGACATTTATGCATTGGTTCAGATGGTGGGGACATCAACCGTATTAATACAATATTACAGTTTCACGCTGGTACAGGAGGTGTTCACGCGGTGGAATGACTCTTTTAAGTCCCTCCATTAATGCTTTTATCACAGGTTTGCAAAAAAGAGATTGATGTTTCCTGTTTTGTAGGTATGCAACAATTGTATCTAAATGCAGTCTTATAGATGTGTATGCCAAATATGCTTTTTAGGTCGAGCCTAGAGCAGCGCGCATGCGCTGCTCTGCGAGACTTTATGTAGGTGGTTTTAAAAGCTGACCACACGCTCGTGCACAATGGCCTTTTCCGTGCAGTTACCCGCACGGCCGCCATCTGTTTCCAATTATCGTGCCCAGACGCGGGCGCGATAATTGAAAACACATGGCGCCCGTGCGGGTAACCGCAAGCAATAGGCCATGGTGCACGAGCGTGTGGTCAGCTCAGCACGCTGCCGCGCTCGCTCGCCCCCGCTCCTCTCTGACGCTGCCATCTCTGCTGTCCAGCGCTTCACTTGTGCTGACGCTGCCTCGTCCCGAGAAGAGAGGGCTGTTCGAGGCACACTCGTTCTTTGTGTTGCTGCCCGTCGTCGCCTCTCCTCTGCTTGCGCTGTGATTTAGGATTATTTGTTTTATTTTAAATGTTTTGCTGCCCCACACCCCTCTCCACTCTACCGTCCATGCTTGTTTAAAGAGTAGTTGCCTTTCATCAGCTGCCGTTTTCCAGTGTTCTTAGTTCCTGGCACTGAGGGCTAGTGGACTGCTGATGAGGACTATGGATTCTGTTGCTACAGACAGCATAGTGCTGCACCGCGGCTCCGTATAGTGTATCGGAATCAGCGGGATTCCCCATAGTACTCCCCATGCTGCTGACTGAATGGGCAGGTGAGCACTGAGCACCGCATCTCCATCCGCTCTCGGGAGCAGACCGGATGGCTGTATGCAGCCAGTTCTCCGCGGGTCGGTGCAGCTCTGTGGAAAGAAGCCGGGCAGAGTACCCCCGATTGATTGGCGCCCTGCCAGCCTGCTCTCTTTGTGGCTAAGGCTGGAGGTCTGTGCGATGGCAGCGGTGCCTATGAGAGATCAGAAGCATGTGCTGACCTGGTATCTCCTCCTCCGGCTCACCAGGGTACCCCACTTTAAGATTCAATCCAATGGGTTTCACTTTAATTTCTTTTTATGTTATTTTTTAGACCAGCCAAGTTGCCCATAAAATGCAGTTCTTTCCAGTACACCTTGCCCGAAAAGTGAAGTCACGGAGTTACTTTAGCAGTGAGGATACTGCCAGCTCGCTTGTTGTAACGTTGTACTAGTTTTGTTGCTAAACATGCGCCCATCTCCCACGTTTACATGCAAACCCTTCCAGAGCAGACCCCAGGACACACGCTAGTCAAAGTTTTATTGTTAGCCTGTCTCTAATGAACTTCTCAAGACTCGCAGTCCTGGGCCGTAGAGGCCCCATGAACTAAAGAGATGGTAATCTCCCCTCCTCTCTACCAGTGTGTTCACTCCCGGGATGGCATGTTTACAACTGTAAGCTAATTTAAGTCACTGTCACATGGAAATCTGTGTACACAATAAACTCCTACAGTATATAACTGCAAAAAAAAGGATGTGTAAATGGTGTTGCATAGGGTTAGACATTATGGGTTTGTTTTGAAGCGTGACTAGCTAGTGTACCCGGTGGAGGCATACACTGCGGGCCAAGGGTGTATACCGAGCACCAGTGGCATGCATAGGTTAATGGAGAGCAACAACGCTCCCACAGGTCACACTTTGCTTCGAATGAAAGGGCCTATGTTGCATTGCTGCACTGTCTGTGAACTGTCTGCAATGTGTTTTGCAGCACTACGCTGTCTGGACTGAGGGTTGCTGCATGGGCCAGTATTCACACACCAATAAAGTGAGGATCAGTGCGCTAGGGTTATCGTAGTGGAGTTGTATCAGCTGTATGTGTGCTTTCATGTGCATGTGTTCTCCAATACTTGCTGTTTTGGCGTAGGTCATCTTGCATGATTGTTGAACGAGGTTGCTTCTGTAGTGTGCTGCTTTTCACAAGTTAGTGTTAATTATCCACACAGTTACATGCCACACAATTCAACTCCACACAATTCCAATCCACACCACATAATTCGACACCAAACCACATAATTCAACTCAACAACACAATTACACAACGCACTGCATAATCCAATCCAGACCACAGAATTCCAAATCATGCCACAAAATTTGACAGCACACCATATAATTAAACTCCACTATATACCACTTCACAACACAAAATACCATTCCATATAATTACACTCATAACACACAATCCCACTCCACATAATTTCAGTACAATCAATACCACATAATTACTATCCACATAATTCCACAGCACACCATGCCACATAGTTCCACTACACAAACACACCCTACACCACACAATTACACGCCATACAATTCCACAACCCAACAATTCCAATCCAACCCACATAATTCCACTACACACCAAATACGTCCACTCCATAACACATGGGTAAAAGACATTGTCTATTACAAGGCCAATAGCTATAACTCAACCAAATGTGAACCCTATTGCATTTCCAATGCTTGTATTTTGCAGTGAAAGGAACGACTCCTAATTTGCTTGTGTACATCTTCAAATTACCTTTACAGTTTAAAATACAGTATCAACAGTATTTCCCCATTTAATGCAGTTTTAATAGGTTTTTGAGGCGTTTTATTTGCTGATTTTTTTAAGAGCTTAATCAAAGTAATTGTTTACTTTTTAATGCTTTAGGTGTTTGGGTATTTAATATGTCATTGTTTAATATGCCTATTGTACAGATCTAGTGATGTCATGTTGCATGGTGGGCATTTCTCATGAAAGAGTGGCTCTTTTTAGAGCGCAGGCTAATGGCTTAGTAGAAAGAGTGAATCGGATTGTGATGGACAACATTCAATTGTCACTTGCCAATGGGTTGTCTTGGAAACAAGAATTAGAAAAGATGATGTGGACTCACAGGGTTACCCCACATTCCACCACAGGAGTGTCTCCATTTGTGTTTCTTAAAGGAAGAGAACCTGGGAAGAAGGAGTGTCCCATATGGTTGTGTGAGAAGGAGAAAATTTGGATTGATAGAAATGAACTTAGAGAGAGAGTGGAGAGGGAACAAAAAAGAATGGTGAACAATTACAACTTAAGAACAAGAGTTAAAAAAGTGTGGGTTCAAGCGGGTGATTGGGTTGTTATTCGAAAGAATGAATGGGTTCGGAAGGGTGAGAGCAAGTATATAGGACCTTTTTGTGTTAAAGAAGTAAAAGATAATGTTGTGCAATTAGAGGATGGATCCATTTGGAGTTTGGGAAATATCTGTAAAGTATGTAAACCACAATGATTATTTAACTTGTTATTATAATATACTTTCCATTATATTTTATGGAATGTTCAATCTTTAAGTTAAAATGTAACTTTGTTACATTGCATTTTCTTGTCTTCGCCTGCCGTTATTGGTTTTCATGTTTTCTCTGTTGTTTTATTGCATAAGGGGGGAGATGTGTACAGATCTAGTGATGTCATGTTGCTTAGTTATTATTGGAATTCTTAGTGTGAGAATTCTATCTATGGACAGTTGAAGGAGAGCTCAGGGTTGTAGATGCTGCTCCACGCTGGGATGCTATGGAAAATAAAGTCATTTTCATAACCTTCAGGACTCATCTTTTCACTAAAACTCTTTTTTTCTTCATTATTGCATGTAAAAGCACTTCCAGGTATATAAGTTCAGACTGCCACTCGTACGAAAAAAGACATAAAATTAGTACTTCTGAAAGCAGTGCTATAACGTGCATATTAGTGTCAAAGCATCTTTGTTAAAGAATGACACTTTTTTTAATTTTTAAGAGACTTTATCATATGTTCATTAAACAGCACGGAAGCCCATCCTTGGGTGTGTGTGACCGTTCACCAGTGGCACGTGAAGTAACAGTAGATGTTGTAGCACTCAGGATAATGTGCTGCATGGCCAAATACTTATAAGGTCCCAAAGGCGAGACCTATTGGCTATGCCAATGCTTGTTGAAGATGTAACCAGTAACATACTAGTTGCCGTTCAGATGGTGAAGAAGGGCTTATGTTGTTTGCAGCTAAGTAATGAACAAAACATTTCAGTTTTGCTGCATAACACGCCCTTGTTGTTGGTCTACTGGCTTCCCTAAGAATGTCAATAAAGTCTGGAGTTAATTGTAGGTACCCAAATTCTAAGACCTTAGGAGGCAGACTGCAAGTTGTGCTACATTGGGGTGCCTGACTCTGCCCCCACTGTGAGCTAGAAGACCTGGAGTGTTGGGAAGCTTCTCGTGATGTACAAGGTAGAGTTCCATCAGGGTTGTGTACCATGGCTGACGTGCCCATGTTGGGGCTATGAGTATCATAGTTAGTGAAGTCTGTCTGAGTTTCCTCCATAGTGCATTGCCCTTGGATTGTGGGTGTGGATGTCTTGATGCAAAGTGTTGGCTTTTTTCTTTTTTTTCCACAGTGGCAAAGAGATCTATTGTTGGAGTCCCCCACCGTTGGAATTATGTTTGTGGACTTGTGATTGCTTCCTGCTTAGTAGGTCTGCTAGGAAGTTGTCCACCCCTGATATGTACTGTGCCAGGACGTGGATTTTGTGTTTGATGGCCCATTTCCATAAGATTTGTGCTAGTTGAGATAGCTGTAATGAATGCGTCCCTCCTTGTTTTTGAATGTAGTACATTGCAGTCATATTGTCTGTGCATAAAAGAACATTCTTCCCTGTTATGTTGGGTTGGAATGCTTTGAGATCTAATTTATGGCAATTAGTTCCGGCACATTGATATGAAAAGTATGTTGTCCAGCAGACCAGTGACCCTGGACTGTAATGTCCTGCATGTTGCACCTCAACCCATCAGTAATGCATCTGTTGTGATTGTCACCTGCGGGATTGGGTCTTTAAAGTCTCTTCCTTTCTGTGTGTTTTGTGTGTTCCACCACTGTAGTGCCTGGTAGACCTTGGGTGAAACCAACACTAGATACTCCGAGTTGCCCCCCTGCTTGAGACCATTGTGATGCTAAGCACTCTTGTATGGGTCTCATGTGTAGTCTTGCGTGTGGTACTATTGCTAAGCAAGAGGTCGTCATCCTTAGGAGGCGCATCATCATTTTGACTGTTAGGGGACGATTTAGCTGAAAAAGAGCCAGTTGGTTCTGGAGATAGAGAACCCTCTGTGGATTGGGATAAGCTTTTGCTGTGATCAAATTGAGTATGGCTCTAAGGCAAAGCTGTATCTGGAGCAGTTGTAGATGGGATTTTATCGCATTTATTGTAAATCCCAATAGGTTGATAGTGTTTTGAGTGTCATGTAGACATTTTTGTTTGCTGGAACTCTTGTTCAGCCAATTGTCCAGATATGGGAAGACATGTATGTTTTCCCTTCGTAGACTTGCAGCTATTACAGCTAAGCATTTGGTGAACATGCATGGGGCTGTGGCTCACACCAAATGATAGTACTTTGAATTGATAGTGATGTCCACTTACCACAAACCGTAGGTACTCGCGATGCGCCGTATGGATTGGTATATGGAAGTATGTATCTTTCAGATCTAGTGCTGTCATGAAGTAGCCTTCCTGTAGTGGTGGTATTACATCCTGTAGTGTCACCATGTGGAAGTGTTCGGATAGGATGCAGTAATTTAGTGGCATAAGTCTAATATGGGGCGCAGCATTCCATCCTTTTTTGGGATCAAGTAGTATAGGGGGTGTATACTCCTTTTCGTTCATATTTGAGTGGGGCAGGTTCTATGGCCCCTTTTTGTAATAACAATTTTACCTCTTCCTTCAGCAGGTGTAGATGATGAGGATTGAGGGTGTTTTTCTTTGGTGGGATATTTGGTGGTTGTGTTTTGAGCTCGAGACAATATCCCAGTTTTACAATGTCTAACACCCATTAGTCGTATGTGACTTGTGGCCACAACTGATCGAATTGTTGTAGCCTTCCCCCGACAGGTGATGTGTGATCGGCGTGGAATGGTTGGGAAGTCACTGTTTTGAGGTAGAGTCTCCATTTGTCTGTATTTCTCTACCTTTGCCTCTGAATTTAAAGCCATCTCTGTAATATCCACTTCCAGATTGCTGGTGGTATTGCTGTTGTTGGTACCTTAGGGTCTCCTTCGTGTTATTTTTAGAGGCCCTTCTTCCTTGGTACTTCCATGTTATTCTTAGAGGCCCCTCTGCCTTGTTACCTACTAAAGGGCTGCTGTTTGAGAGTATTTGTCTGTAAGGCACCCATTGATTTTTGTGGTCTCTGTGTCCTTTTTGATATTTTCGAGTTGTGTGTCAACCTCAGGGCCAAAGAGATGTTAGCCATCAAATGGAATGTTTAAAATATGTTGTTGAACTTCCATCTTAAAACCAGATATGTTAAGCCATGCATGGCGACGTGAAATTACTGAAGAACTAATGTCTCTTGCAGCCGTGTCTGCACTATCCAGTGCACATCTAATTGTTTTGTTTGAGATTTGTCTCCCTTCCGCAATCAGCTCTTCCCCTTTTTATAATGGTCTGGGAGATGCTGCAATAGTTCTTCCATCTCATTCCATGTTGCTCTATTATACCGGGATAGGAGGACCAAAGAGTTTGCTTTCCTCCAGTGATTGGCATGTCCTGTTGCCTCTCTTCCCTGCAGCGTCAATGCGCTTGCTCTCCTTATCAGGAGGTGGTGCTTCCCCTGAACTCTGTGACGCAGCTCTTTTACGTGCTATAGTTACTACTAAGGAGTCTGCAGCAGGGTGTCCTCTGATGTATAGAGGGTCCGAAGGTGAGGGCCTGTATTTTCCTTCAATCCTGGGCGTAAGCACCCTTGATTTTACTGGGCCTTTAAAAATTTCTTTTGAGACTTTAAGAATGGGTCTTATCTATGGTAGGTATTGGACCATTTTCTCTGTCCTGGAAAGTGTTTCCACAAGAAAGTCTGTTTCTTCCTAAGTGATGTGCATTGGCAGTTTGTAATATTTGGCTGCCCTTTGAATCACACTATGATACAAATAGGTATCATCAGGTGGAGATGCCTTAGTTGGGACAGATAGTAAGATGTCAGTGTCTGAGAGGACCACATCATAGTCGTCCCATGGGTCGGGCTGTGTGCAGTGTCTCCCTGAGATCCATAGTAATCAGCCTCATGTTCTGGGCTGTCTCCTTCCTCCATTTCCTGGGTAGGTGAGGGTGACCTCTTGCGTAATGGTGATGGTTGAATTAATGGCATGGGCCTTGTGGCCTCATGCTCAGTAGTTACCTTTTTTTAGTGGCTGTGGTACATCTAAATCATGTGCTTGTCTTTTGGATGCCTCCTTATGACTTTTCTTTTTCATGAGTTCATGAAGGCCTTCAAATATGTTGCCTTCTTCCTCTTGCACTAGAGGCTTGTGATGTGTTTTTGCCTATTTCTCTGGCAATGGGGTTGTCGCCGCTGAAAGTGTTTTGTCTTTTGGGTTGCTGGCACCAAGGTCTTCTTTGGCATCGAAGAGTGGCCGTGTTGGCTAGGCTGCTCTGTGTTGCCCAGAGCCTGAGGGCTGTGGCACACCGTGGCGTGGAGGAGGGATGTTTATGTATAATGTTTTTTGCATGGGTGGGTCAATTGTACTCCCAGCCCTTGGAGTGATCTTCATCTTGGGCCCGACTCTGCTACCGGAGTCTGGTGTGCCGTAGCTTAGACTTGCACGTCTGGCTCTTCTCCCTCACTAGATCCATTGTAGGCGACATAATGCGGGCTGGCAATGACATTCCCCTGTACAACCCTTACCTCAGTGTCTAGCTCACTGTGCTCTTCTTCCTGGCAGAACTTGGCCTCCATTGTCATTTCCATATTATGGGCAAGCCTTCAATCTCATCTGTTTCTCAGCGTCTTCTTGTATTTAAACAGGTTGCATGTGGCGCAGTCCTGCTCCTTGTGCTCTGACAACAGACAGAGATTACAGACTTTGTGGGTGTCTGAATAGGCATATTTTGTCCCGCACCGAGGACCCCTCTTGAATAAACTGTATTTTTTAGCCTCCATTACCCGGAGATGAACATTCTTGACGGGTGTGGCAGGTGACCATGTGGAAGTCGATTGCTTTCACTCGATTTTTACACAGTTGCAACATTTGCAGGAGTTGTGTGCTAGTCTCCGTCTTCGATCTACTGGATCCGTCAGTCGGCCATAGGCCGTATGGATGTTGAAAACTACAGAGCTCCGACGCAGTCCATCCAAGCCTGATGGCGGGAAAAATAAAATCCAAAAAAGGAAAACTGTTGAACATGCACAGTGCCTCAAGGAGGAGGAGATACAACGCATGACGTCAATCATAAAAGACTTCCTCGAGAAAAACAAATTGCAGAGTCTGGGCCCAACACTAGATGGCAGGAGTGTTCATAGCATGTGTATCTGCCGCCAACACATGCTACGAATCTTGTGTTTTCAGTCAAATTCAGGCTTCATTAATTTGACATATTCGCTTTTTTTTAAAAAAGTTTTGAAAAGTTCGCCTCTTATGGCATGTATTTGTTTACTTAATGTATTTTTCATCTGACAAGTATCATTTGAAAAGTGTCCAAAGAATCCTGCACATGCATTGAGACATACTATTTATGGTTTAATAGAGAGTATTTATAACCGAAGACTAGGACTATATGTAAAAAAATTATTACTTACCAGTAGCCCTGGTTCTTCATTACAGTGATCTTCATTGAAGTCATGAACGTTAGAATAATTCCCTGTTGAATACTTTTTCCACAAGGGTGTACGTATTTCATAAGTCCAATGTAAAAACAAATACTGCTCATAATACCCTATCAAGGTCGAGGTTTTTCCTGAATTTACTGTCCTATTTGAAGAAAAGCCATTTAAAACTACATTGCAGCATCTTAAACAAGACTGTTTCTAAAAAAGTGCGTTGAATGAGGGTAAAAAGAGCTCTATTACATTAATATAGGGCAAACAAAGGGTCCCCTGTGACCTTAAGAACCTCCGCTGTTTCCAGTTCCAGAATGCACTGTACTTGCAGTTGCCTTTTGCGCGGATATAAAGAGATGAGCTCAAGGACTCCGTGTTTAATTGTATTCATCCATATGGCTGAATGAAGCGGGGGAGGATGTAGGATCCAGAACCAGGACTGCAGGTAACAGTTTCTTCTGCATTGTAGCATCTTGATTGATAAACATTCGAATAGAGTAGCATGCAGATTCCCCCTGCTCCCCACCCAAGAGCGTCTCTCAGCCATTAAGATGGATCCCAGACAGTCTGATGAAAGACTTATACTGGATTTAATCAAATTGGTTTTTGAGGGCAGCTTGACCAACTATCCGGATGGCTCTTATGTAAGAATCAAGTCAACAGGGTTTCATAAATAGGTAGACCAATATCTAGGTGGCTGCTGTACAAATCTCAGCCAATGGAATATTTATTTACCATGTTTTAGTGGCTACTTTGCCTCTTGTTGAGTGTGATTTAGGTTTTACCGGATGAGGCTTATTTGCCAGTTGGTAACAAGAGAGAGGGACAAGACACAATACACTGGGCAATGGACTGTTTCGATGCACTTAAACCTGCTGTTATCAAACTGTAGTTGAAGAATAATTGATTAGACTTTCTTATGGTTTCGTATTTTCCAAGTAAACTCTTCTGACATTTAATTAATGTAAAGAACATTGAGCTGGAAAAGAAGGATTACCAAAGAAAAAGGAAGTGTGATAGTTTGACTGATCTGAAATTCTGAGTCTATCTGTAGACAAAACAAAGGATGCATTCTCAATACTACCCCTTTGGAATGGAAAACTGTATAGCTCATCAGCTAAGAGAGCCTGTAATTCAGCGACCCCACAAGCTGAAGTAATAGCCACTAAAAAGCCATTTTTCAAGATGGATACTGTGAAGAAGCCTCGTGAATGGAGGGTCCATTAGTTTAGAGAGTACTACATTTAACTCCCACTGAGGTTAAGGTGCTCTTGTGGGTGAGTGGACCATTTTTAAGCCTTCAAGAATGTCTTTAACTACAGTAAGTTCGAAGAAGGAAACTTCTCCAACATTGGTATCTGTTATATATTGCTTGGATCATTCCCCTAGTTCTGCTGGGAATCCCCGGTACATTAAAATAGCAGTATACAGTGTAAAATATACAACAAACAGTATATAATGTAAAATAGCCATAGGCCTGAAATAACATAGTATGTTTAGTAACACATCCACCTCATTTGAAAGAACCCAAACTTCAGCCAATGAGGTGAAAGCTTGAGCAATCCTACTCCCCCTAGAGGCTATCATAGCTTTGATTTCTACCACTTGTCGTGTGTGAGGGAGTCCCCCTGACAGAGCTCTGTTCTAACCTTTCAGTGAACCTGAATTTGTGTCCACTTTGGTCTGCCCTGGATTTGAACCATCCCTATCTCCTGTACTGGGAGTTGTTTTAGGAAAGATTACAGCCATCACCTCTGCTGACGAACCAGAGACTAAGTGCTACAGAGACTTGGCAGAGACAAAAAATAAGTCTTTATAGGAAGAAGTCTTTATAGGAAACCTCGTCAATGACGAGACCGTCAACATCAAAGACTTTAACTCCTTTGTTGATAATGGAGATGCCATCAACAATGACACCGTTGTCGACGACGTAGATCATGCCGTCAACTGCCTTCTCAACGGTGATGGCGTTGACAGTCATACCATCAACGGCATCACCATTGAGAACCACACAGTTAATAAAAAACATGTTTTTTCACCTTTAAGAGTGACAGATGTGCCTCAGGTACAATTATTGCACTCAGATCAAGAAGACAAGGCTAGTGATTATGCCTCACTGACAGCTTACAGCCCAATGCAATTAGATATGAGATATGTCCCAGATTTTGAAAATGACGCAATGAATGATGAGGAGTCCATGTGTCAGCAAGAGTACAAGTCTGGAAGTATACTCTAATCGTTTTAAGGCAGAAACCACCTAGATATTAAAGAGAGCCAGATATGGTCCAAGTGCCAATGGCCTTCTTATCAACGTTGCAACAAATGATGAATACTTTTACTAAATTATTTCCGCAACAACCATCTAATAATCCTAACGTGGGGTTACCTGCTGCTCCCATCTTCCTGCCTCCTCAGCTTGCTCCTTTGCCAGTTTCCCCTCTTAGGCAGCCATCACTGCTACCTCCTCCTCCAACGCCAAGGGGATCTGTCGATGGACAAGACATGGATGATGTTTACTCTAATGGTTCTACCTATTCTGATTTAGAAGGAGCGGAAGGTTAGCTACCACCAGACAGTGATGGAAGGGATGATGATGGCCGAGATGTTATTGTTCCTAATGGAAACGATGGGCCAATTCCCCAAGGTGCTACATATGATATCTCTAAATGTAATTCGTTGATTGAAAGAGCTGCCAAGAAATTCAACCTACCAATGACCTCAGTAGATCAGTCATGTTTTCTATATGACTTTAAAGAGCAACCTCGGAAATACATTAAATTCATATCTATTCTTGATCATGTCTGGTCAGAAGGTCTGAAGTTAATAAAGACACCTGCTACCGTTCCAGCTGCGATAGCTTATCTGGAAAAGAAATACAAGGCCCCGGATCCAGCTCCAGTTTGCCTGACTTAGTAATTGCTTCAGCAGCTCCGAGAAGAACCAAGACTTCAATGACGCAATCATCTAGTCTGCCAGACAAGGATAGCAAACGTATTGACAATCTGGGTCGGAGAAGTTCCTCTATGGCAGCAACCTCAATTAAGACAGCTAATGCCCTGCCTAGGTCATTATGATCTCCAGAGTTGGCATGACATAGCTCCATTATCCCTGAGGATACGAGGGAAACGGCGAGAGCTATCCTAAAGGAAGAAGAACTAACCTCTTCTTTTATTATTGACGCGGCGATGGATGCTTCAAATACAGATTTTAGCCAGTTGGCAAGAGGGACTGTGCTAAGGAGGAAAGGCTGGTTAGAATCTACAGCCTTCTGTACTGGTGTCCAATCAAAGATCTTGGATATACCTTTTGATGGGCTAACTCTTTTTGGTAAACATGTTGATGAAGCCCTGCAAGGCCTTAAAACCGACACGGATACAGGAAAAGTGTTAGGGCTCCTGAAGTATCGCAGATTTGGGACATCTACTTTGCATGGCTCACGAAGATCACAAAATTTCAGAGTGGGATTCAATCAGTATGGCGGACAAGGACGCCCTTATTATCCTTAGACAGTCTGGATATGATCAAGGATACTCATTTAACCCAAATCAAAGGCAAACGTACGGGAGGTGTGTAGGAAGGAAGAGAGGTTCCTCACAAGTACCAAGTACGAAGCAATGATAATCAGAAGAGAGTCTGACTCTTAGCTCGTTACCCTTTTTCCGTCTGGTCCTCAGAAGTTGGAGGGTATAATTTCCCTTTCTGCTTTTTGGAAGAATATAACATCAGACAAATGGGTGTTACAAATTGTCCAGTCAGGTGATACATTGGATTTCTCCCAGATACCCCCCGTTTGTCCACCAAGAAAGGAACATCATCTTCATTTGAATGAGTTGTAAATGGATATTCTCATGCTTCTTTCCAAGGGAACCATAGAAATTGTCCCCAAGTTGCAAATGAATCAAGGCTTATATTCCAGGTTCTTCCTAATAAAAATAAAGACAGGTCAATGAAGGCCGATACTGGACCTCAGAGAGCTGAACAAGTTTCTAAAGAAACAGTAATTTCGGAT
Source organism: Calotriton arnoldi (assembly GCA_963921515.1). Taxonomy (NCBI): domain Eukaryota; kingdom Metazoa; phylum Chordata; class Amphibia; order Caudata; family Salamandridae; genus Calotriton; species Calotriton arnoldi. The sequence goes on from CAWUFW010000024.1 coordinate 2,237,464, forward strand.
GCTTACTCTGCAACAAGTCCTCCTGATGATGCAGGAAGGGGATTTTTTGACCTCCTTGGACCTGCCGGATGCGTACTTCCACATACTCATTCACAAAAACACAGGCAGTACCTTTGATTCTCAATAGTGGGTCAGAACTACCAGGTCAAGGCGCTCCCTTTTGGGCTCAAATCAGCGCCAAAAATGTTCACCAAATGTTTCGCTCCCGTTGCTGCTTTTCTCAGGAGAGCAGGTCACCAGGTTTTCCCATACATGGATGACTAGTTAGTCAAAGCGCCATCCAGAGATAAAGCAAAAGCTTCCACAAATGCTTGCATCAATATCTTCCGGAGATTAGGCCTCACTTTGAACAGGGAGAAATCTTCGTTGGTGCCCCAAACAAAGATCCAATTTCTGGGAGCAATACTCGACACTCAGTTGGGAGAAGCCTTTCCAACGGCAGGAAGAATAAGAAAGTTACAGACAATGTCAAAGACTACTGCTGGAAACCAATCAATCAAAACGAGGCAATACAAGTCCCTGATAGGTATGATGGCATCATATATAGGTCTCCTTCCGTTTTGCAGGCTTCGTATGAGACCTATTCAGCAAGAGCTTGATTTGCAATGGAAGCAGGTGTAAGGCTCATGGGAAGATATGGTCTGCGTCACAAGGCGATTGAGACAAGCTCTGATCTGGTGAAGAATTCGAAAAAACCTAAATGCAGGTCTCTTTCCTACCAATAACAGAAAGAATGTTACTCACCACGGATGCATCCATGGACAGATGGTAAGCACACCTGCAAGAGCTTTCAACTAGAGAGGCCTCCACGCCATACGACTGGATTTACAAGCGTTCCTTCCCAGATTGGCAGGTCAGCCAGTCCTAGTCAGAACACACCACACAACATCCATGTTCTACATAACCAAGCAAGGAGAAACGCGGTCCAGGATCCTTTCAGAAGAAACTCAGCTGCTGTGGAACTGAGACATTTCTCACACGATAGACATTGCTGTGAAACATCTGCCAGAACGATCAGGCGGATGCGCTCAGCCAGCAAATGGCAGATTGTCACGAGTGGGAACTAGAATAGAAATAGGTGGATTACATTTTCAATCAGTGGGGTCACTCCACAATCGATCTGTTTGCCACTTCGAACAACAGGAAATGCTTTGCAAGCAGGTTTTGCCTTCCTGGAATGACGAGCAATGCTCTTTAGATAAGTTGGTTCAAGATAGTCGCCTACGCCTTTCCTTCTTTTTTCCTGATCCCCAGGGTGTTGAAGAAGGTGAAGGTAGAACATTAAACTCCGATCCTCATTGCCCCGGCATGGCCTTTTCAGTACTGGTACAGCGAGCTGCTGCAGTTGGTAGTACTTCCGGCCATTCTTTTAAAAATGCATCCCAGGATGTAGTCCAGACTTCAGGAAGAGATTCCCAAGTCGCTGAACTTGACAGCATGGTACCCGACCACCTAGAATTTGTCCATTTGGATCTATCGCAAGTGTGTGAACAGATTCCGGCGCAGGCTTGTGATCCAGTGACCAAACAGACTTACAACGCTAAATGGAAACTTTCTGTGTCTGGTGCAGGAATAATGGTCATTATCCTGTTCAAATAAAGCATTCTCAGATCCGGCCATATTTATCTAGTAGAGACTTCTAGCCACAGATTACTTACCTTAGAATTATCCCGAGGCATCAGACTGGATACGGAAATATTTCATGAGCATACCCCTGCGCGCTGGTAGATGGCAACGTTTGGCTCCACGTGGCGTCATCTGCGACGGAAATAAAATTTGCAGTGCCTATATAGGCACCACCCAGGCACGCTGGCCTCAGTTCTTTTCTTTCTGTGCCAGTCAGCGCAGATCCGGGAAGAGCTACCCCATAATTGTTTTTTTACTACGTTTTTTAGATGTCTTTTGAGGTCTTACCTCCTGGTGTGGCAGGGATGCCCTCTAAGAAAGCCAACTTCAAGCCTTGCGGCGCCTGTCACCAACAAATGTCGGTGACGGACCTGCACCTTTTTTGCCTGTGGTGCCTCGAGCAGGACCACTACCCAAAGGCATGTTCCAACTAGCGCGCCAAACACCCGAAGTCCTTGAGAGAGCAATCCCTCAAGCTTCTGGTGGCTCAACATGCGACACCACGACGATCGAGAGGAAGGGAGCAGTCGCAGAGCCCGAGGTAATCGTCGCATTCTAAGTCGTCGAGTCATTCAGGAAAGTCACATAACAATAAGAAGAGCAAGAAGTCAAAGCGGCCTTTGACTTCACCTCGTCCGATGAAACGAGGGAGCATTGTCACTAGAGGCCCGGCTCTGCGGTTGAGCCAGCACCTGAGCTTACTCCGCGCCTCTCTGAGTTTCCGGGAGCCAGAGCAACTCCCGCCCAATTCCAATAGTTATCTGAAGCCATGCACTACATATTTGGGCAGCCTATTCCTGCTGGTGCGTCTTCGGGCCCTGAGGGTTCGGGAGGAGCCCTTACTGGATTCATGCCGATGGCTCCGGTCACGGCGCCAGCCAGGCCCCAAGGATCCACCGATGGATCCGGACCGGCACTGGTCGTACCATGCCGACCTTCCCTGGCGGCGGTCCTGAGGTCGAAGCTCCCAGCAGCCCCATCCCCAACACTGAGCCAGAGGGGCTTCATACGACACCGGCGCCAACTGGTTGCAGACCATCCAGGTCCAGCCCTAGTCTTACGGGCTAGGACTCAGGGAGGACTGCAAGGGGTCGCTGGACCCTGAGGAATAACAGATATGGACTGGTGTGAGGATCTGGCTGAAGCCAGTAGACTGGACACTTCTCCTGATGCTGGCATGCTTTTTACCCCTACCGTGGCTACGGAGGAGGGAGCGTCCTTTGCTGTGGTGGTGCAGAGAGCGGTAAGATCCTTGACCTTAGTCTATCCTCTGTGGCAGGCAAGACAAACGTCTTGCCAGAGGTGCTGCATCTGGGAGTGTCACCCTCAGAACTGCTACTCCCGTTCAGCAAAGCCCTCATGCATGTCCTACTTGGGACCTGGTCCAAGCCCAACACAGGCGCTCCTGTGAATAGGACGATTGCCTACTGGCCCGCTCCAAGAGACCCAAACTTCCTCACCCAACACCCTACCCCAGACAGCTTGGTGGTCTGAGCCTCTACATCCCATGTAAATCCTGTGGCATTCCCTACCGTACCACACCTCTGAACAGGGAATCCAAGAGGTTCAACGCTTTGGGGAAGGAAATGGACCAGGACCTAGGGCCTTTTCATGGCCCCTTGTCACCCTTAATCCACCTTTTGCTCCTTTTATGTCCACGGAAGGGGCATAGAGCTGTGTCCTCACCCATCCAGCCACTGCGGCGTGCAAGCTTTCCAGCCTCTACGTGGCCGCAGTCCCAACTCCGACTGGCGTTGTGGGTTGGGTGGCCAGCGGTCAGGTCAGTCCACCAAGCTCCCTCAGCCGCAGCCTCCAAACTCTTCTAGTCTGCCCGCTTACCATCATGGGCACCCAGTGGGCCGCAGGATTCGCCATCACCTGTGCCACTGGCAGTCCATAGTATTAGAAAGGTTGGTTTTGCAGATTGTCCGAAGGAGCTACTCCCTCTCCTTCGAGACTACCCTTCCCTCCATGCCACTTACTTATGGCAGGCTGACAGAGGACCAGTCTCTTCTCTGCCAGGAAGTGACTGCTGTTTTGGTCAAAGGAGCCATAGAGAGAGTGCCAACGCCAGTAGTGGGGTGTGGTTATTATTTCTACTACTTTCTGGTCCCCAAGAAGGACAGAGGCCTTCGTCCTATCTTAGACCTGCGCTCTCTCATCTTCTTCCTCAAGAAGAAGTTCAAAATGCTCACTGTAGCTGAGATCCTGTCTGCCCTGCATCCAGGAGACTAGATGGTAGTGGGACTTGCAGGATGCATATTTCCACATTCCATCCTGCCTGCCTACAGTCGTTACCTGCGGTTCACGGTGGACCACGAGCGCTTTCAGTTCATGGTGCTTCCCTTTGTCTTACCAGCGCCCCTCGGGTGTTCATCAAGGTGATGGTGGTGGTTGCAGCTCATCTGCGGGGATCAGGGGTGCCAGACTTCCCCTATCTCGACGACTGAATGTTGAATGCGGGCCCGCCACAGGCTATCTCCCACCTCCAGACTACAGCGACCTCCTGCATTCGCTGGGGTTCACTATCAACGTGCTGAAGTCACACCTGACTCCTTCTCAGACGCTCCCTTTCATCGGAGCTGTTCTGGTCACTGTGCAGTTTCGGGCCTATCCTCCCAAAAGGCGAGTCCAGGATATTCAGGCTATGATACCCATGTTTCAGCCTCGATCCTGGATTTCGGTGAGACTGACTCCATGGCTGCTTAGCTTCATGGCTTCCTGCATCCTACTGGTGACACATGACCATTGGCATATGCGGGCTCTGCAGTGGGACCTGAAGTTCCAGTGGGCGCAGCTCTGACATGGTCCAGATCTCAGAGGGAACTGCGAAAGATCTGCAGTGGTGGTTAACAAACCGCGATTGGGTCAGTGGCAGACCCCGTTCCCAATAAGGGCTCAAATAAGTGAACAATGTGTCACTCCTGGGATTGGGCGGCCGTTTCGGAGAAATGGAGATCAGAGGATTCTCGTCACCAGCGGAATCAAGACTCCATATCAACCTGTTGGGGCTTCTAGCAATCCATTTGACATTGAAAGCCTTTCTACTCTCCATCCAGGTAAGGCTAATGCAGGTGTTCACGGACAACACCACCGCCATGTGGTACTGCAACTAGCAGGGCGGTGTGGGGGTCGTGGACCCTTAGTCATGAGGCCCTGCTTCTCTGGACTCGGCTGGAACAGCAGGGCATTTCCCTGGTGGTTCAACATCTGATGGGTTCTCTGAACACCAGAGTAGACAAACTTATCCAAAGATGCCTTGTGGATCACAAATGACATCTCCATCCAGAGGTGGTGCAAAGTCTCTATCAGCAGTGAGGAGAGCCTTGGTTAGATTTGTTCGCCACCGACGAGAACGTGCAATGTCATCAGTTCTGTGCACTGGAGTTTCCAAGGTGGCTCTCGCTCTGAGACGCTTTTTGTCTCAAGTGGAGGTCAGGCCTCCTGTACGCCTTTCTACCCATACCACTCGTGCCCAGAGTTCTCAAAAACATCAGGAACAACGGGGGCCAAGTCATTCTTTTGGCTCTGGATTGGGCACAGAGAGTCTGGAACACCGAGCTGTTGAACTTGCCAACGGTCCTTCGATTAGGCTGTCCCTTTGGGAGGATCTTCTGTGGCAGCAGGAGGGGAAGGTTCTGCACCCAAACCAGTCAAAGCTCTGCCTTCTTGCATGGAGACTGAGCGGCGACGGCGACGGTTGACAGTTTTCGACCTTCAGCCCGAAAACTGCAATTTTATTTTGACTGCCAGGCATCCCTCCACCAAGACTGTGCACGCCTGCCGTTGGGGCAAATTTGTGGCAAGGTGTGCAGAGAAACAAGTCCGGAGGGTCAGTGCACTTCAGGCCTTGTCATTCAAGCCTCCTTACCTGCACATCTACCCAGACAAACTGGTGCTTCTTACAAGGGCTGTTAGACTTGGCATCTTTTGGCGTGTTTCCCGTGAGTTTTTTTGCTTTCTGACCTCCCGGTTTTGACTCTGTTTTTGCTGGAATAGTGTCTCTGCGCACTTTCTCACTGCTGTTCAGTGTTAAAGTGCAAGTGCTCCTGTTGTAACTTGTGTTATGGATTGGTGTTTCCATGATTGGCATATTTGATTTACTTGTCAGTCCCTAGTAAAGTGCACTGAGTGTGCCAGGGCCTGTAAATCAAATGCTGCTAGTGGGATGCAGCACTGGATTGTGCCACCCACACAAGCAGCCTGTAAATGTAACTCTGGCCTGCCATTGCAGAGCCTATGTGCAGTCTGGGACTGCCATGTCGACTTGGCAAGTGTATCCACTTGCCAGGCCCTAACCTTCCCTTTTCTTACATGTCAGTCACCCCTAAGGTAGGCCCAAGGTACCCCTGTGGGCAGGGTGCAGTGTATGTGAAAGGTAGGACATGCCCTGGTGTGTGTGGCATGTCCTGATAGTGAATTACTGCCAATTTAGTTTTTCACTATTGCAAGGCTACCTGTTCCCATAGGACAGAACATCTTATAAACATAACTGGCCCTGGGAACTAGGTAGAAAAATAAAGTTTAGTATGCCTGAACTCAGAATCTAAAGATGCATCTTTTAGAAAAGGTGATTTTTACATTCTGTGTTTGAAAATACCACTTTTAGAAAGTAGGTTTTTTTTTGCTCAGCCATCCAGTAGGCCTTTGCTGGGTTTCTGGATTGACTGTCTGGGTTTTGGATGACAGGGGCTGGAGAGGAGCTGTGGCTCCAGATAGTATAGGTGGGTCAGGAAAGGGCTGAGTAAACCTGGGCTGCATTTAGAGTAGGGGGAGGAGATTTCTTTTCACCTGAATGGACCTGGTCTGCCTCTGACGCACAACTTACTAACTTGTGTAACGATATATCTGTAAGAGACAGTAGTTAGTGACAGATTCCTTACCTTAGAATATCCCCAGGCGTCAGGCTGGATCCGGAAAGTTTTTGCGTAGCAGTACCCTTGCGCGTCGGTGGCGGCGTCGTGCGGCTCCGCGTCCGTCGTCGGCGTCGTGATCGCCGGGATGACGTCGCGGGCAGTACTTAGACGCCGCCCCTGCGCGCTGACGTCAGTTCTGTACACGACTTTCCGCGCCAGGAACGCAGACCCATGCAAGAAGCTGACATAGGTGTCTGAAAAATACTAGGGCCCTGAAAGGGATGTCCTTAACCCTAGAAATCAGTTCGCAGAACGGGGAGGATGGGTGGGCGGTAAGGAATCTGTCACTAACTACTGTCTCTTACAGATATATCGTTACACAAGTTAGTAACTTGTGCATCTGAAAGAGACACGTTAGTGACAGATTCCTTACCTTAGAATAGATACCCCAGCAATACCAACCCCGGTGGTGGGTCTGCGAACAAAGATCAGACAAGGAAGTCCTGGAGGACAGAACGGCCAAAGAAGCCGTCCCTCCGGACCTGACTGTCAAGGCAGTAATGCTTTGTAAACGTGTGCAGCGAGGCCCACGTAGCTGCCTGACAGATAACCGGCAGCGGATGCACAAGGTAACCCAGCGGGAGATGGTTCTCTTGTGCACCGCCCGACCTTTTTTGGCGCCCACGTAGCCAACAAAGAGCTGGTCATCCACCCGGAAGTGTTTTGTGCGGTCGATATAGAAGGAGAGCGCACGTTTTGGGTCCAGACGGTGGAGCCTCTCTTCCTCTCTGGAAGGATGCGGAGGCGGAAAGAAGGTGGGCAAAGTGATGGTCTGCCCAATGTGGAAAGCAGTAACCACCTTTGGCAAGAAGGACGGACGCGTCCGAAGAACAACCTTGTCTGGATGAACAGACAGAAAGGGAGGTTTGCAAGATAGAGCCTGGAGCTCACTCACCCGCCGAGCGGAGGTGATGGCCACCAGAAAGGCTGTCTTCAGAGTCAGAAGACGAAGAGGACAGTTATGTAGAGGCTCAAAGGGAGCGCACATTAAAAGGTAAGAACCAAGTTCAAGTCCCACTGAGGCATCACAAACGGAACAGGAGGGAAGAGGTGAGTAATGCCTTTTAAGAACCTGTTAACAACAGGGGACTTGAAAAGGGAGGGCTGATCAGGGAGCCTGAGGAAGGCCGAGATAGCACAAAGATAACCCTTGATGGTACCCAGTGCAGAACTCTGTTGGGCCAGAGAAAGAAGGAACAGAAGGACCTCAGAAAGAGGGGCAGAAAGGGGATTCACAGCCTTTGCTGTGCACCATGCCACAAATTTATTCCACCTGCAGGCGTATACCACCTTAGTGGAGGGCCGCCAGAATCACATCACAAACTTCGGGAGGCAAGTCGAAAGGAATCAACTGCTGCCGCTCAATCTCCACGCAAGCAGGTGTAGACTGGACAGGTTCGGGTGGAGGACCGTCCCCTGCTGCTGCGACAGAAGATCCTCCCGAAGAGGCAGACGGATCGGGGGATCTACGCTCATATTGAGTAGCTCGGGATACCAAACTCTTCGAGCCCAGTCCGGAGCCACAAGAATGACTTGGGCCCGGTCGTGCCGAATCTTCTTCAACACTCTGGGTAGAAGTGGTATAGGCGGAAAGGCGTACAACAGACCGCAACTCCACTCGTGACGAAAGCGTCGCCGAGCGAGTGCCGCCTTGGAAATTCCAACGCGCAAAACTGATGACATTGCGCGTTCTCTTCGGTGGCGAATAGATCTAACCAAGGCTCTCCCCACTGTAGAAAGAGTCCTTGCGCCACTTCCGAGTGAAGACGCCATTCGTGATCCATCATGCACCTGCGGCTGAGTTCGTCCGCCCTGGCGTTCAGGGAACCTGCCAGGTGTTGAACCATCAGGAACATGCCCTGATGTTCCAGCCATGTCCAGAGGCGCAGAGCCTCCTGACAAAGGGTCCAAGACCCCACCCCGCCTTGTTTGTTGCAGTACCACATGGCGGTGGTGTTGTCTGTGAACACCTGCACTACCCTCCCTTTGACAGAGGGAAAGAATGCCTTGAGTGCAAGTCGGATCGCCCGGAGCTCCAGAATGTTGATATGGAGCCGGGACTCCGCCGGAGACCAGAGGCCTCTGATCTCCGCCTCTCCCATGTGACCGCCCCATCCCAGAAGGGACGCGTCCGTCACAACTGTGTGCTCTGGCTGGGGAAGGGAGAGGGATCTGCCCATGACCCATTGCCGGTTCGAGAGCCACCACTGCAACTGTTTTGCAGTCCCCTCCGAGATCTGGACGTGATCGGACAGGTTGCCCTGGTGCTGCGCCCACTGGAACTTCAGGTCCCACTGCAGAGCCCGCCGTTCGGGAGGATAGGCCCGAAACTGCGTCGTGTCCAGAACTGCTCCGATGAAAAGGAGCTGTGGAGAAGGAATCAGATGCGACTTCGGCACATTGATGGAGAACCCCAGCGAGTGCAGGAGTTCGGCCGTAGTCTGGAGGTGGGAGACGACTGCCTGGGACGAGCCCGCCTTCAGCAGCCAGTCGTCGAGGTAGGGGAAGACTGAAACCCCTGCCCGGCGCAGATGAGCTGCGACCACCGCCATCACTTTCGTGAACACCCAAGGGGCACTGGTAAGGCCAAAGGGGAGCACGGTGAACTGAAAATGCTCGGGGCCTACCGTGAACCGAAGGTAACGCCGGTGGGCCGGCAGGACGGGGATGTGGAAATATGCGTCCTGCAAGTCCAACGCTACCAACCAGTCTCCAGGGTCGAGGGCAGTCAAGACCTGAGCTAGGGTGAGCATCTTGAACTTCTCCTTCCGGAGGAAGCGATTGACGTTCCGGAGGTCCAAGATAGGACGCATGTCCTCCTTGTCCTTTTTGGGCACCAGAAAGTAGTGGGAGTAGCAACCACGCCCTACTTCTGGGGTCGGAACACGCTCGATGGCCCTCTTGGTCAAGAGGGCCGTGACTTCCTTCTGCAGAAGTACCAAGTGATCCCCTGACATGCGGTGGAATTGAGGTGGCATGGCTGGGGGGTGGTCTCGAAGGGAGGGAGTAGCCCCTTCGGACAATGTCCAAGACCCACCTGTCCGAGGTGATGGTACGCCAGTGGGGAAGGTGATGGCGGACCCTGCCCCCTACTGGCGTGCTGTGCACCTGAAAGGAGGGACTAGGAGGGCTTGGAGGCCGCGGACGGGTTGGAGGTGGTGGCCTGACCCGCACGCTGGTTGCCCGATCCACCACGGCGGAATACACGTCCTCGGCCACGCGAAGACGCCTGCTGCGCGGGCCGGTGGCTGGGCTGCTGACGTGACGGGCGCCCTTCCGTGGCCACGATAGGGGCGAAAAGCAGAAGTCAGCGGAGGGCGTGTAGCAGAAAGGCCCAGGGACTTGGCAGTAGCCCGTGAGTCCTTAAAGCGCTCCAACGCATGGTCTGCTTTGGACCCAAAAAGACCGACTCCATCAAAGGGCATGTCCATGAGAGTATTCTGGACATCCCCTGAAAAACCAGTGGTTCTCAGCCAGGCGTGGCGTCGCAGCGCCACCGTCGTTGCAATAGACCTGCCCAGCGAGTCGGCGGTATCAAGGCCACATCGTATCGTGTATTTGGCCGCATCCCTTCCTTCCGCAATGGCGCGGGAAAGCAGTGTCTGGACCGCCTCAGAACACTGGGGCAAAACAGTCGCCACCGAATCCCTCAAGGAGTGGGTATATCGGCCCAAAAGACAAGCGGTGTTGATGGACCGCAAGCCAGCACTGGAGGAAGAAAAACCCTTCTTCCCAAATTGATCCAGGCGTTTGGATTCCCTATCCGGAGGGGCGGTAGGGAAGGCGGTTTGGGAAGCGGAGGCTTGGACAACCAAGCTCTCAGGAGTGGGGTGGACAGAGAGAAACAGGGGTCGCCCGGAGCTGGGCGATGGCGTCGGGACACGTTCCTATCCACAGGAGCCCCTGTGTTGGGCTTGGACCAGGCGCCCAAAGAACGTCAGTGAGGGCATCGTTAAACGGCAGCACAGTCTCCGTAGAGGAGGCTGCCGGCTGAAGCACCTCTGTCAAGATATTAGTCTTAACCGCCACAGTAGGGAGTTGGAGACGTAAGGCCCCAGCCGCCCTACGCAACACCGTTGCAAAATTGGCTCCCTCCTCCGTAGCCACGGGAGGAGACAGCATGCCAGTGTCAGGGAAGTATCCAGACCACTGGCATCCCCTAGACCCTCTGTCCAGTCCTCATCGTACTGACACTGTTGTGTCAGAGGGTCATCAGACCCCTCCCAGTCCTCCTGGTCCTCCTCTGGTTCAAAATAAGGAGGAGGAGGGACATTTGGGACCCAAGGTCCCATCGGCGCCGGAACCGGCGTCGAGCGACGTCGGTCCGGGTCCATGTCCGGAGCCGGAAGGAACTGGGGGACGCCGCCGCCCGGAGCCCCAGGCGGCGTCGAGAACGGCACCGGAGACATCGGCGTCGGCGGAGGTGTCGTTAGGTCGACCGGCGTCGATGGGGGTTGCGGAGCCGGGATCGAGGCCGGAGCCGGGATCGAGGCTGGAGGCATGGGCGGGGCCGGAGCCGTCGGCGACGCCGGAGCAACCCCATCAGGGCCCGCGGGGCCCGAAGGCGCACCGGAGGGACCTTGAGGCCCGAAGAGGCGGGCCATGGCCGACAGGAATTCCTGTATCTGGGCCGGATCCGCCCCGAACCCGGGAAGGACGGGTATTGCGGGGCGACTCCACAGGCATGTCCGGGGCCGCGGGGACGGTGCCGGGAGGGGCCTCAGCCGAGTCGCGAGACCGGCGAGGCGAAGTCCTAGAGCGATGATGCTTTTGGACTTTTTGTGCTTGGACTTACCGGACGAAGAAGACTTCGATGCCGACGACCGGTGAGGACTCCGCGATCGACCCCTGGACCTCTCACGCGAGCGGGGCTTGCGCGAAGCCGAATGCCGGGCCTCGAGGAGCTTTCGAGACCGCTCTCGCAAAGCTTTCGGGTTGAGGGCCCGGCAGTCGGAACACGACTCCGTGTCATGGCCTCGGCCGAGGCAGAAGAGACACTCCCGATGCGGGTCTGTGATGGACATCATCCGAGCACAGGCGCCGCAACGTTTAAAACCGGGCATCCCTACGACACCTTGAAGTCGATTCGAAGAAAACAGTGAAAAATTCACCCAAAAAGTTAGTCAAAAAATGACTAGGGCACTGCTCTTCCCGGATCTGCGCTTGCTGGCGCGGAAAAGAAGAACTGACGTCAGCGCGCAGGGGCGGCGTCTAAGTACTGCCCGCGACGTCATCCCGGCGATCACGACGCCGACGACGGACGCGGAGCCGCACGACGCCGCCTACCGACGCGCAAGGGTACTGCTACGCAAAAACGTTCCGGATCCAGCCTGACGCCTGGGGATATTCTAAGGTAAGGAATCTGTCACTAACGTGTCTCTGTCAGATAATGCCGTCTCCACCTCCTGCCAGGAAGCCACACCAGAGAGGGCAGAACTGGTTCTGACTGGGCACAGACACTCTCTGCCTGAGAGAACAAAGGATTTTGGGCTATAAAAAGTGGGGCCCAAACCCCTGAACTTTAGAACTCTTTTGGACCAAGAAGACTGCCAAGAAGAAGAGCTGGAGAAGCTGTGAGGAGGAACTACCACTTTACTGCGTTCTTTGCTGTGTTGGCCTGCAGTGGCTGCTTCTGTCTTGGGCAGTGAAAGGACTGGACTGAACTTTCTGCAATCTATTTTTGTGAGTTTCTCCAAGGGCTTGAGGTAGAGCTTGCCCCCTGTTCGAGAAGTCTCAGGAATAGCAAAGACTTCAAGTTCTTCTGCCCTCAGCACTGGGGACTGTGCGTTTTGTGCTGCAACAGAAGAAAAAGCAACCCGACGGTGTCTACGATGCCGCTGCCGACTCCATGTCCTGAAGGCACCACAGAGGGCAATGCCGCACCGCGACCCTGGTCTCACCGACGACGCCTGCTGACGCCGCCACCGAGCCGCTGCTCGCACCGCGACCTGTGCGCACCGTACCCCGCCTCGCTTCACGACGCCGCCTTGGTATCCCCGACGACGACACTCCACGCCGAAATCAACGCCGCTGCTTGCACCGTGGTTCGAGGGCACCGCTCGTAGAGTTACACGACGCACCGCCCTCATCCCGCACCGCAGCCTTGGCCTACCGACGCCGGCGCCATTGACTCCAGTTCGTCAGCCGACGACCGCGCTTCAGCAACGACGCCGCCGCTGCTTGCACCGTTACCTGCCAGCACCGCGACGAGCACCGCATCACTTCGCAACGCGACCCTGGTCTCACCGACGCCGCCATCTGACGCCGCCACCGAGCCGCTGCTCGCACCGCGACCTGAGGGCATCGCACGCCGCACCCCTGCACTTCGCACCACAGCACCCGACGCCAGCGCTCCTGACTTCAACAGAGAGGAGTTCGATCTTCAACGCGTGTGACTTCAAGGGCCTGACGACTCCTGCACCGACCTTCGGAACCGACGCCTGCGGACGCCGTGCTTTCGGAAACTCAACGAGAGGTCGCCAACGCCCTGCATTTCTAAAGGTACTGTCTTGCGGGTCTTCCCAACACCGTAGCTGGCCCGCGACGCCGCGGTCAGCCAGAACTGTTTGGATTTGTTGTTCACGACGCCGTGATAGCCCCAGAGGGAGCTATCGACTTCAAGGAACTGTTTTTCAAGGTTATTTTGATAACTGAAGTTTTCTAAACACTGTATTGTGGATTTTTATTGTTTTTGGTCTTGTCTTAAGTATATAAAAATATTGGATATTTTTCTAAACTGGTGTGGTGTCCTTTTGTAGTGCTTACACTGTATTACTGTTGGTTATGTGCAAATGCTTTACACACTGCCTCTAAGATAAGCCTGACTGCTCGTGCCAAGCTACCAAGGGGGTGAGCAGGGGTTATTTCAGGAGTGTAACTCCCTTATCCTGACTAGAAGGAAGGGTCCCTACTTGGACAAGGTGCAAACCATTACCAACTAGAGACCCCCATTTCTAACATTGGTGTCAGCGGTGAGGATAGGACTTGTGTTTGCAGTGATTGGTGTGCACTACTACCATATCGCAGACTTCTTTTTCTTTTGGCCTATTTTTGATCTTGCCAGTTTGAACTTGCTACTTCATAATGCCTGAATCAAGAGCATCATCTGTTGCATCCCTGGAAGTTGCCTTTGAGAAGGATAGGTTGGAATCCTACAATGTGAAAGAATTGAAAGCGATTTGCAAAAACCTAAAAGTCCAAGTCAGAGGCCTCACTAGGAAGGAGGAGCTACAAAAGGCGCTGAGGGCCTGGGTAGCAGCCAGACATGCCAGAGGGCAATCTGGAGATCTCAGTGGAGAGGCGACGCAGCCTACTCCTAGGGTGGATGTGCTTTTGGGAGAAGGGGAACCCTCCAGACCAGGCAGCAGTGGCCTGTCCCCAGAGGAGCTGGAGGACAGGCGGGAAGCAAGGAAGTTCGAATTGGAGAAACTCAGGATGGAGAATGAGAGGGAAGAGAAAAGAATAGCCATGGAAGAAAGGAAGATGATCTTAGATCATGAGAGAAGTCTTAAGGAGCTGGAACTAAGGAGTAGGCCCAGCTCAGATGGTGGCAGCAATTCCTCAGTGCAGGCAGATAGAATTGTGCACATCCCCAAGAATGTAGGCAAAGAGTACAAGAAGGGTGATGACATTCAGAGGTGTTTTCAAGGGTACGAGTCGTCCATTCACATGAATGGGGTCCCTGAAAAGAATTGGGGGGCAGGGTTATGGCCTCTCTTTCCAGAGGAAGCAAGGGATACCCTGATAGCTTTGGGTAAGGGGCAGAGCCTCACCTACGCTGACATGAAGGACGCTCTCCTCACTAGGTATGGACTCACTCCTGAAAAGTACAGGGATCAGTTTAGGTCCAGTAAAAGGCCTGATGCCAACACTTTGTTGGAATGTGTAGATTCGTTCTGCAGGTCACTGGATGGCTGGGTGAAGGGCAGTAATGTGACAGATTATCAGGGGCTCTACAATTTGATTGCATGGGAGCACTTGTCTAGTCTATGTTTTGCAGATCTGCGCCAGCACTTGGTTGATAGTAAGCTAACTGACCCCAGGAAGCTTGCTATGGAGGCGGACCGCTGGGTGAGTACCCGGGTCTACAAGAAAGCGTTTGGGGGAGACTCAGCCAAAGGTGGGCAGGGTCCACAGCAGAAAAGTGGGGGGGACAAGGGTAAAGCACAGGAGTTCTCTAAAGGGCCCCAAACTAACACCCAGGGTAAAGGTTCCCATCCCCCAGGAGATAAGAAGTAAGGGGTCTCTTCAGGAAAGCCTGCTGAGACCGGCCCCCGCAAGTGTTTTTCATGTGACCAGGTGGGTCACTTGAAGGGGGACCCCAAGTGTCCCAAAAGGGCACCGCCACCCACTGGTGGGCAGACCGAGGTGTTGGCTAGTGTAGCGCTTGGGGAGGAGGGGTGCCCACAGGAGGGTGGGGATCCCGCAGAAATGACCCTCGTCTCACTAGGGGACAGTGAGATGGTCCCAGGAAACCAGGTGCCCCCTAACACAAAGAAATACAGCACCTGGGTGACCATCAATGGGAAAAGGGTAGAGGCACTCAGAGATACTGGAGCGAGTGTGACCTTGGTCCGGTGTCACCTGGTCTCTGAGGAGCAAGTAGTCCCGGGGCATTCCACCAAGTAGTTGCTGTAGACAACTCGGAGCGCCAGTGTATGGTGGCGCAGGTTCCCTTTGAATGGGGGGGGTCTCAGGTCCCTTGTGGGTGGTTGTGAGCCCTACCATGCCTGTAGATTGTCTGCTAGGTAACGACTTGGAGCAGTCCTTATGGAAGGATGTTGAGCTCAGGTCTCACTTGGAGATGCTTGGGTTGCCAGAGAGGGCATGCGTGTCTACTCTGTCAATGGCAGCCAGAAAGGGTGATCAGAAGGACTTGGAGCCTGAAACAGTGGCCCAAGTCCCTGCCAAGAGAAAGGGCAAGGGGCGCGGGAAACCGGCCCCTGAAGTTCCCACGGACCAGGAGGAAGCGGACCTTGAGGGGGACGCCCCGGTGCCTACAGGGAGCAGGTAGCTGAACTGGGGGACATCTCTGAGCTGACCCATTGGCAGCAAGAAGGGGGTCCCACCAGGGAAGAATTCTGCCGGGAGCAGAAAGAGTGCCCTTCTCTGGAGGGTCTGCTGCGGCAGGCTGCAGACCAGGCAGCTGGTGATCAGTCTGGATCACATTGGATCTACTGGGAGAATGGTCTCCTGTATAGTGAGCCTAAGGTCGCTGAGCCTGGGTCAGCCCGTGTGCTGGTGGTACCCCAGCGCTTCAGGACCTTCCTACTGGGTCTGGCTCATGACGTGCCTTTGGCAGGACATTTGGGGCGTGACAAGACCTTTGACAGGCTTGTCACCCACTTCTTCTGGCCCCAAATGCGAAGGCAGTCAGATGGACATTGCAGGTTTTTCCAAACTTGCCAGGCAAGTGGTAAGAGTGGGAGGAAGGTCAAAGCTCCTCTCCAACCTTTTCCAGTTGTTGGAACGCCCTTTGAAAGGGTAGTGATGGACATTGTGGGGCCACTGGATCCCAAGACAGCGATGGGCAACAGGTACATCCTGGTCTTGGTGGACCATGCCACCCGGTACCCGGAGGCAATCCCTCTCAGGACAACGACGGCGCCAGTGGTGGGCCGGGCGTTAATGGGGATCTTTTCCCGTGTGGGGTTCCCCAGAGAGGTGGTTTCTGGCAGGGGGACCAATTTCATATCCAAGTATATGACATCCCTGTGGAAGGAGTGTGGTGTAACCTACAAGTTCACCACTCCTTACCACCCACAAGGTAACTATCTGGTGGAGAGATTCAACCAGACCTTGAAGGGCATGATTAAGGGTCTAACAGAACCCATGAGGCGTAAGTGGGACGTCCTCTTGCCATGCCTTCTCTTTGCGTACAGGGAGGTGCCACAGAAGTCTCTTGGGTTCAGTCCCTTTGAGCTTCTGTATGGTCACCCTGTGAGAGGACCTCTGAGTTTGGTGAAGGAAGGCTGGGAGGCAGCTCCCAGGAAAACTCCCCAGGATGTGTTTAGTTACATACTGGCCTTCAGAAACCAAACTGCCCGCTTCAGGAAACTCGCTCAGGCGAACCTAGAAGCAAGCCAGGAAGAAATGAAGAAGTGGTATGACCAGAATGCCACTCTGGTCGAATTTCAACCTGGGCAAAAAGTGTGGGTCATGGCCCCAGTGGAACCTTGTGCCTTGCAGGACAAGTGGACTGGGCCGTTTGAGGTGATGGAGCGCAAAAGTGATGTCACCTACCTGGCGGATTTGCGGACTCCAAGGAACCCTTTGAGGGTCCTGCACGTGAACCGCCTCAAGCCCCACTTCGAGAGGTCCGAAGTGAGCATGATCTTGGCGACAGATGATGGGGTGGAAGAAGAGAGTGAACCTCTCCCTGACCTCCTGTCTACCAAGGAGCACGATGGGTCAGTGGAAGGTGTGATCCTCTGCCCTACACTGACCCCAGAGCAGCAGAGTGACTGTCACCAGTTGTTGGGACAGTTTGCCCCACTGTTCTCTCTGACCCCAGGTGTTACTCACTGGTGTACCCATGACGTGGACACCGGTGACAGCCCTCCTGTGAAGCACAAGATTTACAGGTTGACTGACCGGGTCAGGGCCAGCATCAAAGAGGAGGTCTCTAAGATGTTGGCGTAAGGGGTGATCGAGCCCTCCAACAGTCCTTGGGCCAGCCCAGTGGTTTTGGTCCCAAAGGCTGCTGCACCCGGTGCCACTCCAGAACTGCGGTTTTGTGTGCACTACCGTGGGCTCAATGCCGTCACCAGGACTGACGCGCACCCCATCCCCAGAGCCGATGAGCTCATTGATCGGTTGGGAGCTGCCAAGTTCCTCAGCACGTTTGATTTAACGTCTGGGTACTGGCAGATTGCCTTAACCGATGGGGCCAAGGAGAGGTCAGCATTCTCAACCCCTGAAGGACATTACCAGTTCCGGTTGATGCCCTTTGGGTTGAAGAATGCCCCTGCCATCTTTCAGAGGTTGGTCAACCAGGTGTTGGCTGGACTGGAGGATTTCAGTGCTGCATTCCTGGATGACATCGCAGTGTTCAGTTCCAGCTGGGAAGAACACTTGCAGCACCTCGGTGAAGTGTTGAGGGCTCTGCAGAAGGCAGGCCTCACGATCAAGGCCAGTAAGGGCCAGATCGGGCAGGGTTCAGTGGTGTGCACGGCGCCCGTGATCAAGGCACCCGACTTCTCCAAGGAATTCATCGTGCAGACTGACGCTTCAGAGCATGGTGTGGGAGCGGTGCTCTCACAACTGAACGAAGAGGGCCTAGACCAGCCTGTAGTCTTCCTTAGCAGGAGACTACTCCCCAGGGAACAGAGGTGGAGTGCCATAGAAAGGAAGCTTTCGCTGTGGTCTGGGCACTGAAGAAGCTGAGGCCCTACCTGTTTGGGACTCACTTCCGGGTTCAGACAGACCACAGGCCCCTCAGATGGTTGATGCAAATGAGGAGTGAGAATCCAAAACTGCTGAGGTGGTCCATCTCCCTACAGGGAATGGACTTTACGGTGGAACACCGCCCTGGCATAGAACACGCCAACGCAGATGGTCTGTCCAGGTTCTTCCACCTTAGTGAAGAGAACTCCCAGGAGGTTGGGTAGTTTTCCCTATTTTCAGCTGGAGGGGACATGTGTTAGACTTGGCATCTTTTGGCGTGTTTCCCCTGAGTTTTTTGCTTTCTGACCTCCCGGTTTTGACTCTGTTTTTGCTGGCTTAGTGTCTCTGCGCACTTTCTCACTGCTGTTCAGTGTTAAAGTGCAAGTGTTCCTGTTGTAACTTGTGTTATGGATTGGTGTTTCCCTGATTGGCATATTTGATTTACTTGTCAGTCCCTAGTAAAGTGCACTGAGTGTGCCAGGGCCTGTAAATCAAATGCTGCTAGTGGGCTGCAGCACTGGATTGTGCCACCCACACAAGCAGCCTGTAAATGTAACTCTGGCCTGCCATTGCAGAGCCTGTGTGCAGTCTGGGACTGCCATGTCGACTTGGCAAGTGTATCCACTTGCCAGGCCCTAACCTTCCCTTTTCTTACATGTCAGTCACCCCTAAGGTAGGCCCAAGGTACCCCTGTGGGCAGGGTGCAGTGTATGTGAAAGGTAAGACATGCCCTGGTGTGTGTGGCATGTCCTGATAGTGAATTACTGCCAATTTTATTTTTCACTATTGCAAGGCTACCTGTTCCCATAGGACAGAATGGGGAGTTTGTTTATAACATCTTATAAATATAACTGGTCCTGGGAACTAGGTAGAAAAATAAAGTTTAGTATGCCTGAACTCAGAAGCTAAAGATGCATCTTTTAGAAAAGGTGATTTTTACATTCTGTGTTTGAAAATACCACTTTTAGAAAGTTGGTATTTTCTTGCTCAGCCATCCAGTAGGCCTCTGCTGGGTTTGTGGATTGACTGTCTGGGTTTTGGATGACAGGGGCTGGAGAGGAGCCGTGGTTCCAGATAGTCTAGGTGGGTCAGGAAAGGGCTGAATAGACCTGGGCTGCATTTAGAGTAGGGGGAGGAGATTTCCTTTCACCTGAATGGACCTGGTCTGCCTCTGACAATGCCATCTCCACCTCCTGTCAGGAAGCCAAACCGGAGAGGGCAGAACTGGTTCTGACTGGGCACAGACACTCTCTGCCTGAGAGAACAAAGGATTTTGGGCTATAAAAAGTGGGGCCCAAACCCCTGAACTTTAGAACTCTTTTGGACCAAGAAGACTGCCAAGAAGAAGAGCTGGAGAAGCTGTGAGGAGGAACTACCACTTTGCTGAGTTGGCCTGCAGTGGCTGCTTCTGTCTTGGGCAGTGAAAGGACTGGACTGAACTTTCTGCAATCTATTTTTGTGAGTTTCTCCAAGGGCGTGAGGTAGATCTTGCCCCCCTGTTCAAGAAGTCTCAGTAACAGCAAAGACTTCAAGTTCTTCTGACCTCAGCACTGGGGACTGTGCGTTTTGTGCTGCAACAGAAGAAAAAGCAACCCGACGCCGTCTACGACGCCGCTGCCGACTCCGTGTCCTGAAGGCACCGCAGAGGGCACCACCGTAACGCTGCACCACGGCCCTGGTCTCACCGACGACGCCTGCTGATGCCGCCACCCAGCCGCTGCTCGCACCGCGACCTGTGGGCACCGCATCGCCTCGCTTCACGACGCCGCCTTGGTATCCCCGACGACGCCGCTCCAAGCCAAAATCGACGCCTCTGCTTGCACCGTGGTTCGAGGGCACCAATCGTAGAGTTACACGACGCACCGCCCTCATCCAGCACCGCAGCCTTGGCCTACCGAAGCCGACAACAGCACTTCAGCAACGACGACGACGCTGCTTGCACCGTGACCTGCCAGCACCGCGACGAGCACCGCATCACTTCGCACCGCGACCCTGGTCTCACCGACGATACCATCTGATGCCGCCACCGAGCCGCTGCTCGCACCACGACCTGAGGGCATCGCATGCCGCACCGCTGCACTTCGCACCGCAGCACCCGACGCCTGCCGACGGCAGCGCTCCTGACTTCAACAGAGAGGAGTTCGATCTGCAACGCGTGTGACTTCAAGGGCCTGACGACTCCTGCACCGACCTCCGGAACCGATGCCTGCGGACGCCGTGCTTTCGGAAGCTCAACGAGAGGTCGCCGACGCCCTACATTTCTAAAGGTACTGTCTTGCGGGTCTTCCCGACACCGTAGCTGGCCCGCGATGCCGCGGTCAGCCAGAACTGTTTGGATTTGTTGTTCACGCCGCCGTGATAGCCCCAGAGGGAGCTATCGACTTCAAGGAACTGTTTTTCAAGGTTATTTTGATAACTGAAGATTTCTAAATACTGTATTGTGGATTTTTATCGTTTTTGGTCTTGTCTTAAGTATATAATAATATTGGATAATTTTCTAAACTGGTGTGGTGTCCTTTTGTAGTGCTTACACTGTATTACTGTTGGTTATGTGCAAATGCTTTACACACTGCCTCTAAGATAAGCCTGACTGCTCGTGCCAAGCTACCAAGGGGGTGAGCAGGGGTTATTTCAGGAGTGTAACTCCCTTATCCTGACTAGAAGGAAGGTCCCTACTTGGACAAGGTGCAAACCATTGCTAACTAGAGACCCCCATTTCTAACAAGGGCTTTCTTTCTTCTGAAAGTTTTCACTCCATTTCATGTAGGTCAAACCATCGCTCTGCCTACTTTTTACGCTCTGCCACATCCCGACACGGAAGAGGAGCGACTTCACCGTCTGGACCCAAAAAGAACGTTATCGTTCTACCTTGACCGCACACACGAGCCCCCAGAGCATTTACATGCTCATTCCACCAGAGCTAAAGCTGCCACCACTGCGTTAGTACGTAGAGTTCTGGTCCAAGGACATCTGCCAGGTGGCAACATGGGCTTCCTTGCACGTGTTTACTAAACACTACTGCCTGGACAGTCGGGTCTGTAGGGATGGGCATTTTACCTGTTCGGTACCGCAGTACTTCTTCGTGTGAAATTGGTCTGCATACCCACCTCCGGGGAGGTGTTGCTTGGGTTTCTATTCTAAGGTAAGGAATCTGTGGCTAGAAGTCTTTATCAAATGAACAAGCTACTTACCTTTGAGAGCGCCTTATCTGATAGAGACTCTTTCTAGCCACAGATTCCTCACGACCCATCCATCCTCCTTGCTCTGCGAACGGATTTCTAGGGACAGGGCTTTCCCCTTTCAGGGCCCTTATTTTCCACACCAGTGGTCAGTGCAATCCATGGCTCCACGCATCTGGCGTAAAAAGTTGTGAAAAGTAACTGACTGGTACCAGTACGCCTAGGTGGCACCTATATAGGGACCGCGAATGTCATATTCAGCACGGATGACGCCAACGACACAACGTGGAGCTGAACGACCCCACCTACCGGTACGCAGGGGAACTGCTCACGAAAAATATCCGGGCCGAGTCTGATGCCTGGGGATAATTCTAAGGTAAGGAATCTGCGGCTAGATAGAGTCTCAACCAGATAAGGTGTTACCGAAGGTAAGTAACTCGTAAGTTAAGTTCGGTCAAAAGCGGTCTCAAATATTCTTCAGTCAGGGTCATCTGGCTGCAGTATTGAGATTCAGAAGGGCTAACAGTCCAACATTTACTTTGTTTTACCAAAGGATCATTAAAAAGTTAATGAAAGGGCTTTTTAGAGCATTTCTACCTTTTCGACATCCTCCAGTTCCATGGGAGCGTAATACAGTCCTCAGTCAGGTGATGTTACCTCCTTTGGAGCCTATACATAGCGCAGATCTAAAATTTGTTTAATGGAAGCCGGCAGAACACCTCACTCTGACATCCGCTAGGAGAGTGGGAGGGATTCAGGCATTCACCATCAGAGAACCTTTCCTCCGGTTCACTAAGGACAAAGTGATACTCAGAACCAATCCTAAATTCATACCTAAAGTGCCTACTGACTTCCATTTGAATGAGCCTGTTATTCTTAGACCCTTCTTTCCTAAGCCATCTTCATCAGCAGAAAGATCATTACATTCTCTAGACTTGCATAGATGTCTCAAATTCTATATAGACAAAACAAAGGACATACGTACATGAGACCAGCTATTTATCATTGGCACAACCACAAAAAAGGCCTAGCCCTGTCCAAACAGGTGATAGCATGTTCACTTTCAGCCTGTATTTATTTCTGTCATGCCAAAGCCAATCCTCTCCACGGAAGAGTGAGGGAGCATTCCAACAGACGCATGGCTTCAACTGCAGTGCTCTATGCTGGGCTGCCTTTGAAAGACTTCTGCTGTGCAGCCACCTGGAGGAGCAGGCATACATTCACGAAGCATTACTGCCTAGACGTGGACACAGACGCTGACACAGCAATAGGGCAGGCAGTCTTGAGAAACCTCTTTAACTAAAGGTGAGCCTGCTTCCCACTTTGTTTTTCATAATGTGTACTGCTTGTTATTCAGATTCAACCATGTGAATATATAACAGATCCAATGTTGGAGAAGAAATTAGTTACTTACCAGTAACTCCAGTTCTCAAACATTGTTATATTTTATATATTCATATGTGACCCTCCCTCCTCCCCGGTCAGAGGCTCATTGTACTTTATTCTCACACTTGTGCTTTGAAATCTGAGAAATGGTGGCCTCTAGGGGGAGTAGGAGTGCTTAAGCTTCTCATTGGCAGAAGTTTGGGTTCTTTCAAATGACGTGAATGTGTTACTAAAAATACTATGTTGTTTCAGGCCTACGGCCATTTTACATTATAGTGTTTGTTGTATATTTTACATTATATACTGCTATTTTAATGTACCGGGGGTTTGCAGCCTGATGACAGTGAATGAATCAAGCATGTGAGTATATAAAAACTACCAATTCTTGGAGAACTGGAGTTACAGGTAAGTAACCAATTTCTTGCTTTGGACTTTCCGTGTATGTTATCACAGAAAGGTGTAGTTTGACAGAGGTGAATTGCATTGTAGATTTGGCCAGATTAAATGATACAATCATTTCTTCTTCACAATTCCTGTAGGGTCAAGTTGACACCATTTACAAACTTTGTTCCATTTAAAAGTACAATTCCCTTGTTAATTGTCTTTTCGCTTCCCCTGGGAAACACATGCAATCTTATTGTTTTAGGTGTCCATATAGAAGATTGTAAGGCAACTGCGGTGGTGGGGGCTATATATGTAGCAGAGGTTTCGGGTTGAGCTGATCTGACCCCTCTACTTCAAACCGAAAATAAGTTTATTCAGTCACTACTCTGCCTACCGTCAAATACTCCCTTGCTACCCCTGTGCATTGATCTGGCAATTAGCAAGGTGGATCCTTTGGCTGTCTTGAAACCCCTCTTATATTGGGTACAGTTCTGGATTACACCAGAGCTGGCACCCTACAGGGATGCACTAGCCGACCTAATTGCTGCAGAAAGAAATGTATATACCCCATGGCTTATGAAGATCAAGCACCTATGCGTTGCCATCAAAAGGAAGGATATATGGCACTATCCATCTGAAATTAGCAACTCTACTGCCACCAAAATAAAGGACGTCTTCTGGGAGAAAACATTGGTTAGCCTTTGGAATGATGCAAAAGAGGGGAGCTTTTCAGAAAAATTGCTCCAGTTCAAATGTTTACCATTTCTCGAGCCATATTTGGACAGAGTTAAACCTTCACAAGCCAAGAGCCTATATATTAAATTTAGGATAGGCACTCTGCCACTAAGGTCATTGATGGGCAAATGGGGCAAAAGTACATTGCCAACTTAGAACTGCCCCATCTGCCCATCGATTCCTGAGTTGGCAGAACATTTTTTTTTTCTTCTGTCCAGGTTATGCCCACCCACTTAGAAAGTGAATTAAGCTGGTGTGTAAGAACATGGGCACAACACGCTATTGGGAGGCACTCAGGGTCTTAAGGTGCAATACGAAGGAGCAGATTGTGTTTGCCAACTCTAGGTTCCTCCTCTGGGCCTGGAGACTTAAAGCTAACGGGATATCTGGTGAGTCTTGACTGCCAAGCTGATAATTTAAGGCATTTGTGGTCACCCCAGTTGGGCATGTAATTTATAATCTACACGTACACGTTTTAGCCTAGCTCATAGTGATTGATTTATCACCTGCATAATTTTATTAATGGGAACTATTGTAATATACACATGCATATTTTTAAATATAGCTGGTAGTTTTACACTGCAAACGTTTAGAATTGGAACTGGTTTTACATTTAATTCTTAGCATGGTAATTGTGTTCTGAAGTAATTACTTAGAATTCAACCTAGGACGTGGCGGACTGTAATAGGTTTTTTGACCAAGGTTTTATTCTTGTTTTTACTCAGCGCTTTACATTGCTCTTCAAATATATTAGAAACTTTTTTGTTTTAAATATGACGTTTGACAACGTAATTTATTTTATGTATGTTTGTGTAACTTTTATGGTCTTATGACCAAAATAAAGTTTGTACTACTACTAAGTGTCCATATTGTCTAACCTTAGAAGCCATGCTGCCACATTGCCAAATAGGTCATCTGAATCTGACCGATTCAGGTGATGTATTTGGCCCTGTGTTCTTATCAGCAGCGTTGGTTTGCACAGCAGCCTCCTTAGTGGTGCTAGAGACTTTCTGAAGAAACTCACTGAACCACCATTGCCTGTGCCACTCAAGGCTTATTCGTATCAGAGTTGCTGTGGAGACCTTGGTTTCAGAATCACTATTGGTATTAAAGGGATGAGAGAAAAAGCATATGATAATGCATCTGACCATTTCATCAAAAGGACATTTCTCAGAGACCCCCATCCAACTATCCTGGAGGCAGAGCTTTGCCATTTTGTATTTAGAGCTGTGACATAGATCTTTGGAAACCTCCAGGCCAAGAATATATCTTGTAAGACCCCATAGTCTAAAACCTAGTCGTGATTTTTTTTTAAAACATCTGAGAAAACGTGCCCTTTGGTTGTGTTGCCCCGGAAGATGTACTGCTTTGATAGCGAGACTCCATGACAGCAACTATGAGCAGATTTTCTGAGCCTCCAGCGTAACGGGTCTTGACCAGGTGCCGCCCTGTTTAGGTAGTGTATCCTGATGTCTGTCTGCACCAAAATCCAAACAGTTTGAGATGGCTGGAATACTATGAGAGCTAGGTGAACTGCTTGCAGCTCCAAGAAGTCAATACAATATTAACTTTCTTTCATAGACCATACTTCCTGAACAGTCGGATGATGTAGGTGAGCAGTAACAAGGCATCTGTTACAATTGTTTGGATAGGTAGAACTTGCCTATTGCTCTTTTTGCGCGACCAGGCTAGAGATTGTCCTGCTGATTGTGACAAACTGAACTTGTCTTTCCAGTTCTCTTTAAGTCCATTGATCCTCCAAAAATTGCTCAAGCAGTCTCATGTGAAGCTTCACCTTTTGGTACAGTGGCAGTACACTAAGACATCAAGCCCAAGAGCGATAATATCTGTGAAGCTGTTGTATTTGGAGACTTCTTTAGAAGATGCCATTTTTTCTCAGATGGGTAATACTCTGTCCTCTGGAAGATAAGCCCTCTGCCTTGTCTTGTGCCTAAGGTCATTCCCCACTTCCCCCCAAAAAAGTCAGGGTTCGAACTGGTGTTAGAGTTGATTTCTGGTAACTGATATGGATTGATGGAGAGGTGAAATTGTTGTTTGGAGATCTTCTTTCAACTCAACTGCATTTGCTTGCCTTAACCTCTTTAAAATTGGGATGTAGAAATACGCAGCCTGATGGTCTATCACACCCATCCAGTCCTCTGTTCTCAGATGCAGAAATATTTTCTGTAATGGTAGCATTTGAAATTTCTCCAGGCTGATACATTAGCAAGACATAAGTCTATGATGGGTCTGAAAGGATGATGTTACTTACCCTGTAAGCATCTGTTCTTGGCATGTAGTGCTGTAGATTCACATGCTTTGCATACTCCTGCCATCTAGTGTAGGGTCCGGATGTTTGCAAGTTGTTTTTCTTTGAAGAAATCTTTCGAGTCCCGAGGTAAGGTGACTTCTCCTGTTCGTAAAAGTGCACATGGGAATCGACTCCATTGTTAGATTGTTTTCCTGCACAAGGGTGAGAATGGAGTATAAGTAAGTGATGTCGATGCATATGAAATATAAATTCGAACTGCAACGACCATAAGTGTCCGGGGAGGTGGGTGGACGCATGTGAATCTACAGCACTACATGCCAAGAACAGATGCTTACAGGTTAAGTAATATCCGTTTGAGGCATATGTGGCTGTAGATACATATGCCTTGCATAGACTGTATAGCAGTACCCTCCAAAAAGCGGTGGCTAACCAGTGGACATTGCAGTTGTTTGAAAAAGTGTACGTAGCACCGCCTGTCCAACATTAGCTTGTTGGTTGGCTAAAACATCCACACAATAGTGCTTGGTAAATGTGAGTGGTGTAGACCATGTAGCTGCTTTACAAATATCAGCTATGGGAATGTTACCTAAGAAAGCCATAGATGCCCCCAATTTACGCGTAGACTTTGCTGTAGGGGGTATAGACAAAGTCCTTTTGGCTTTGAGATATCTTGTCTGGATACATTTAACGATCCATCTAGAATAACCAGATTTTGAAATGGGTTTACCTTTATAAGGGGAGCAAACGCAACAAAAAGTTGTTTTGCGAAAATCTTTTGTGCTGTCAGTATAATACATTAATTCTCTTTTAACGTCTAGTGCATGAAGAGCTCTTTCTGCTACAGAATCTGGTGAGGAACAAAAACAGGTAGCTCAACAGACTGATTAATGTGGAAAGGGGATACTACCTGTGGGAGGAATTTTGGATTGGTACGATAAACCACCCTATCCCTATGAAGCTGGAAGAGAGGTTCTTCTAAAGTTAGTGCCTGAAGCTCACCAACACGCCTTAGTGAGGTGATAGGAATTAAGAGGCAACCTTCCAAGATAGATATTGGAGGGGGCAATTGTGTAATGGGTGGACCCATAAGTCATGGTAGAACAATATTGAGATTCCACGCAGGTGCAGGTGGGACCCTTGGTGGTATCACTCTTTTAAGGCCTTCCATGAAAGCCTTAATAACTTGCCCTCTGAACAAAGATAAATGTTGCCTATTTTAAAGAAAGGCAGCCACTGCTGCAAGATGTAGACGTATGGAAGTGTGAGCAAGCCCTGAGCGTTTTAAATGCAAGAGGTAATAAATAATGTTTTGTATAGATGCATTGACTGGATCAATATTTTGGTTATTACAATAAATAACAAATCTATCCCATTTTGCTGCATAGTAAGCTCTAGTGGTAGGTTTACGTGCCTCCTTAAGAATGGTCATGCATTCTGTTGGCAGGTTTAGATATCCAAACTCTATGACTTCAGGAGCCAAATCGCTAGGTTTAGCTCCTTTGGGTTTGGGTGTCTGATTTTGCCATGGTTTGGATTTGATTGATTTGATTTGCCATTTGTAAAGCTCAACAATCACCCTAAGGCATCCAGACGCTAGAGACCGGCCATCCAGAAGAAGGTTGAAGAGGAAAGTACCCCAGATAGAGGCTAGGCCGAGAAAAGCCAGGTCTTAAGAGCCTTTCTGAATGGTAAAAGAAGTGGAATAGGACTAAGGGCGAGAGGAAGGGAATTCCAAAGTTTGCTAGCTGCCACCGAGAATGCCCTGTCCCCCCATTTCCTCTTTTTGGTTCTTGGTACCACCAGTCGCATTTGCAGCGAAGATCGAAGGGGTCTACTAGGGGAGTGCCAGCTAAACATTGTTTTTAATCTAGACGGGTAGGGAAGATAGAGTGACTTGTGTACCATGCAGAGTGACTTGAAGCTGATACGATTTTCGATAGGGAGCCAGTGCAGGGATTCTAGTCCCTTCCTGGCAGATTGTTTCCTGGGAATGTCCAGAACAAGTCTTGCCAGTGCATTCTGCAGCATCTGAAGTTTGTACTGCATACTCTTATTGGCGGCCAAGTATAGTGAGTTGCAGTTATCGAGTCTGGACATTACCAAGGCCAGTGCTACCTGTATTCGTGCTGGTCGTTGGATGAGAGGGAAGATTATTTTTAGCATCCTTATGAGCCAGGTACGTGTAAAGATGGTATGGTTTGTTTGAACATTAAAATTAAGTTCAGTATCCATCAGAACTCCAAGGTTTTTAGCCTTCTTGCTCGGGACCGGACAGCATCCTAAGGTTTGAGGCCACCACTTGCTGTTCCACTTTGATGTCCCTGATCCGAATATCATCACTTCTATTTTCTCCCCATTAAGTTTCAAGCAGTTAACAGACATCCATTCTGCCACTTTCGTCATGCACCCGAGAATGTTTTCTGACGTTGAGCATGAGCCTTTGGGGATAGTAACCATGATCTGTGTGTCATCTGCATATGAGACTACCTCCAATCCAAATGAGTGAATCACGGTTGCTAAAGGTGCCACATATAGAATGAAAAGTGTGGGGCTCAGAGAGGATCCCTGCGGTACCCCACAGGGTAGGACAAAGGAATCCGAGTGAAAATACTGTAGTTCCACCCTTTGAGATCTACCTGTCAGAAATGAGGACAGGAGGGCTAGTGCTTGATGAGAGACACCAAGACTCTGGAGTCTGTCCAGCAGCAAAATAGGTGAGATGGTATCAAATGCTGCTGACAGATCCAACAGAATCAGCACCACCCCCTGTCCTTCATCCACGGTGCGCCTGATGTAATCCGTGGCAGATATTAAAGCCCTTTCCGTCCCATGGTGTTTCCTAAATCCAAACTGAGAATCATTAAGCCATGATTGTTGTTATGCAGTTTCCATCAGCTGCTTATTGTAGGAAAGTGGGTTTCTGTTGCAGTAACCCCCCCACTTTTTGCCAGACTACTGATGCACTTTGACTTGATGTGCCCTGGGTCCCTGCCAATCAGGTTCCCAGGGCCTTTGTTCTTTCCCCCAAACTAACCCAATTGGCATCTCTGGCCACAGGTCAGGCCCTGGTAAATGGTACCACAGGTACCCAGGGCACTGTGACCAGGAAAGACCCCTAAGGGCTGCAGCACTTATTGTGCCACCCTTAGAGGCCCTGTACCTTTACACACACACACACACTGCCTTTGCAGGCTGCGTGTTTTGGTGCAGAACAAAGTGAAGAGTCGACATGGCACATATCCCTGTGTGCCATGCCTACAACCCACTGCCCTGGCATAGATCAGTCACCCCTCTAGCTGGGTGCCCTATACCAGTGGTGAGGGTACAGGTGCATGAGCCCTGTACCCCTACAGCGTCTAAGTCCATTCTTAGACATTGTAAGTGCAGTGCTGCCATTAAGAATATATGGTGCTGGGAGCTTGTCATTACAAACTCCACAGCACCATAATGGCTACACTGAAAACTGAGAAGTTTGGTATCAAACTTCTCGGCACATTAAACCCACACTGATGCCAGTGTGGGATTTAATGAAAAATGCACAGAGAGGGCATCTTAGAGATGCCCCCTGAAAACTAACCTACCACTAGTGTCCAGGCTGATTGCCTGCTTTCAGCTGCCACCACCAGACATGTTTCTGGACCCCTGGGTCGAGAGCCTGCTGCTCTCTGGGGCCTGAAACAATGCACATCCTGGGACAAGGTGCCAAGCCTCCTCCCCCAGGATGGGCAGGGTTCACGAAGGGGAAGCTTCAAAGGCTTGCCGCCTTTGTGAGCTTCCCCAGGCCACTTGCTGCTTTCAGCAACTGGTCCCCACTGGTTCTGACCCCCACTTTGCGCGGGAGAACCGGCGGGAAAAACAAGTGAGGAAGAGAGGTGTGCCCACCTCTGCCAACTCCACCCCTCAGGTGGGGGAGGCGAGGTGAAGCACAACTTTCAGTCCCCGCCATCTTGCAGATGGGGGGACTCAAACGACCAGGGACAGGCTCATGCCCCCCTCCCCCTGGAGGGTGGCATAATAGGGGGTGTACCCATCCCTGGGAAGGGACCCATTGGTCCCTGCCTTTTACCTACCTGTAACGCCCCTAAATCTAGCATTTAGGGGCACCCCTGAACCTTGCTTCCTCAGACAAGAAGAAACTACAACAAGAAGAAGGACTGAACAGCCGTGCGGCAGCTAACAAGAGGAAAACGCCCACTGACTTGGCCCCAGCCCTACCGGCCTGTCTCCACCTCGAACCTGCTCCTGCGAAATCCCGGAGTGTCCTGCAGCCAGCAACCTCGAAAACCCCGGAGGACTTGCTTGCCTTCAACCACAAAGACTTAGTCTCCCGTGAACACCGGATTTGTTCATCTGCAACCTCTGGCCCTGGCCGGACACCGCGGATCCGCCCCACTCTGCACCCGCCGTCCACGGCCCAAGTTCGAGTGGGCAAACACCATGAGGAGGTCCCCCCCCGGCGATCCTGACCCGAGATCCGGCGACTCCTGACCTGCCTCAAGCCTCCAGCCGACGCCTGCAGCATAAATCCAGAAGGTCCCCCCAACCGCGACCAGGAGCTGATGAGAAGATCCGACCCCAAAAGTCACCCCTGCACCCGACGCCCCACGGCCTTGGGTGGCCAACCGACGGTGCCTAACCAACTTCTAACTTCCCAACTTACCTCTCAAAGTGGTGGTCGCACCCAGAAGACCTTCGTCCCCAAGCCTGCAGTGCCTTTGCAAACCGGAGGTTCCCCATTGAAACCAACAGGGTGCCCGACGTCGAAACAGCTCCCTGCACCCGGCCGCCCTAGTGCCGCTGAGGGTGCACCTTTGGTGCTACTTTGTTTCCCCATTTGCCCTGAGCTAAAGTCCAGGAGCTTTGCTCCCACAGCCAAGTGGCCTGCTCGTCAGCAGCCACCAACCGGAGGCCCCCTATCCCCCATTGGATAACATTGGGCCTCAGCACTCTGCACCCGGCCGCCCTAGTGCCGCTGAGGGTGTAACTAGAGTGCATCCTTGACCCTGGGGGACCCCTGAGTCTAACACCAGAACCTCAACTCCCACTACCAAATACTTACCTCAAAACCGATAACACTATTTTCCTCCATAGGATAACATTGACTGCTTTTCTTGGAAAAGTTTCTAAGTGTGGAGTTTGAAAACCTAAAGAAATTCTTTAAAATTGTAATATTTAACCAAAACGATTTTACTTACCTGTTTACAGGAAATGTCCCGGAGTAGTATCCAGGCATACTAGTCTGAGTGAGAAAAGTAATCCAAAAAGTAACTTACCTGGTATTTTACAGAAAAGCCCATTCAAGTCTATGTACTGTATTTACAAAGTATTGCATTTCTCTGCAACCATCCTGTAAGTCAAAACAAAGTGCATATACCATTTCAATTCAAACTGTACAAACTGCATTACTACTGTAAAGTATTTATTGCTTACCTGTGTCAGGCTTGCTTGGTTCTAGAAAATAAAATAACTAAAAGAATATTTTTATACAAAAAACAATTGGTCTGAAGTTTAGTCTTTGAGTGTGTGAATTCATTTTCTGACTGATGTGTATAACAAATGCTCAACACTGTCCTCTGATACTGCCTTACTGCTCGACCACACTACCACAAATAGAGAGTGAGGTGCTATCTAACTTTACCTCTGCCTACCTTTGGGGATCCACTGGACTCTGTGCACACTATACCTCACTTTGGTATAGCATATACAGAGCCAGCTTCCTACACTTATTGAGATGCAACTCCAAGATTTTTGCAGGAACAGGAAGCAGGGATATAGGACGATAATTCTTGCAGTCCACTGGATCTAGGTTAGGTTTTTTTAGGAGTGGCCTAATGATGGCTTGTTATCAACTATGCGGATAAATGCTGAATAGAATCACATTATTCATGAGTTTACAGAGGGGCTCTGCTATGGTGTTTGCTGCCATATGGAGAACTGCTGGTGGACAAGCCTCCATGGGTGAGCCTGCATGTGTTTTCAGGAGATATTGTGCAACCAGTAGGGGCGAGAGATCAGAAAATTTTGAGAGACCTCTGTTCTCGAAACAGGGATCCAAAGGCGCCCCATCGGTAAGCCTGCTGGATACCAGTGTTTTAGTGGAAGATCCGGAGTTTGGATCAAAGCCTGTGTAAATATCCATGATTTTAGATTGAAAGAAAGTGGCCAGTTGGTCACAGAACGCTTGTGAGATCTCTGGTTCTGCTGTGAGTTGAGAGGTCAAGAGCTGTTGTACTAGCTTGAATAACTCTTTAGTGGAAGATGAGTTTTCAATTTTATATGTACAGTATTTGTATTTTTCTTCCGCCAGTACAAGTTTATATTCCTTAATACTTGATTTGTATAGCGTTCTTTCATGTTCCTCTAGGGTTTTTCTCCAGGCTCGCTCAGAGCGACGGCAGGCTTGTTTTAACAATCTGAGTCTGTCATTATACCACGGGCCGAAGGATGAAATTTTTTACGGGCATGTAGCTTCAAAGGGGCCAGTATGTTAGCTGCTGATTCCAGCCATGTCGCAAAGGCCTCAGCCCCAAGATCAGAATCCTCTTGTATTATGCAGGGAGTATTATTTAGCGTGTTGGTTAAGGTCTCAGCCGTGACTCCTTTCCAGCTTCTAGATCTGTTCGGGGGGTGCGGGGTTCTGTGGTCAGCAGCTATAGATGGGGGGGGAAATCAAAAGACACTGCACTATGATCGGACCAACAGATAGGTATAGTATTTTGATAGGTGATTCTTAGATCATTGGAAAAGATTCCGTCCAGTGTGTGTCCCGCTTTGTGAGTAGGAGCCGTTACTAGTTGATGCAGACCGATGCTAGCGAGCATCTCTAAAAGAGCATTAGAATCTAGGTTGTCGCTATCCTCTAGGTGGAAATTAAAGTCCCTCATGATAGTCAGCCAGTTCTCTGCTATAACCGGTTCTAAAAGCTTTTTTAATTCTTGAAGGAACGGCGATCTAGGTCCTGGGGGTCTGTAAATCAACAGCCCTCCAAATGCGCAGGTGGCTGAGAGAATGAGTTTGAAGTGAGTGACTTCACAGGTGTGGGGATTCAATCCTGACTCAATGAGGCATTTATATTGTGACTTAAAAACAATTGCCAACCCTTCCCCATGCGTCCCACCCTATCTAACCTTTGGATAGAGTAGTTATCCGGGACAGCATCAATTAGGTCGGGTCCTGAGGCTATATTAGCCCAAGTTTGAGTGAGAAGGTTTGAGTTGAGGTGAAGCTTCTCGTGTGAAACTACTGAAAGTTCAAGTAGTGTGGTGCACCATGGTTAACGAGCCCATGCCAGAGCTACCAGAATGAGGGTGAGAGATATCTGCCTGTGTTTCCGAACCAGAAATGGAAGAGGAGGGAGAGGCGGAAAAGCGTAAGCGAATTTTCCAGACCAATTCATACATATGGCATTGCCCTTGGATAGAGGGTGTGGGAATCTGGAAGCAAAGGTTGGGCATTTTACGTTCTCTGCTGTCGCAAAGAGATCTATTTGTAGAAACCCCCACTTGTGGAAGTATGGGAGGAGGACTGGGGGGTGGACTTGTTGCTGTATCCTGCTGAGGAGGTCGGCCAAGTCATTGTCTGTTCCTCGGAGGTGTTCCGCTAACAGATGGATTTTGTGATGCATTGCCCAACGGCAATTGGTCTGAGAGAGGCGTGACATCTGTAGAGAGTGTCCCCCCCCAGTCTTTGTACATAGTACATGGCTGTCTTATTGTCCGTCAGGACTAGGACAACCTTGCCTATTAGGTGAGGTAGACACGCTTGCAACACTAGGTGAACAGCTTGAAGCTCTAGGTAGTTGATGTGGAGATTTTGGTGTCTGGTGTCGCAAAGACCCTGAACTGTTAGATGTTGTGTGTGAGTATCCCAGTCTGTGACGGATGCATCTGCTGTTAGCACGAGCTGTGGAACAGGGCCGATGAACGGCCACCCTTTTAACAGAGAGCGATGAGTGTGGCTGTCTACCAACACTAGATCGTGTAGTTGACCCTGTGATTGAGTCCACTGTTGTGCTAAACATTCCTGTAGAGGGCGCATATTTAGTCTTGCATGAGGGACTAGGGCATTGCATGATGCCATCATGCCTAGAAGATGCATGAAAGTTTTGACTATTACATACTGATTGGGTTGAAATTGTGGTAGCAATGTGTGAAAATTTTGAATTCTGGCTGTATTTGGAAAGGCTGGGCCTATTTGAGTGTTGAGCATAGCTCCTAGATATGGTTGCAGTTGTGAGGGTTGAAGACAGGATTTTTGAGCATTGATTGTGAATCCCAGCTGATGTAGAAGATTTATGGTAGTTTGAGTGTGTTGTTGACACAGATGGTGTGTGTTGGCTTTGATCAGGCAATCGTCTAGATATGGGAAGACATGAATTTGTTGTCTTTTTAGATGGGCTGCTACCACTGCTAAGCATATGGTGAATACTCTGGGTGCTTTAGAGACTCCGAATGGAAGGACCTTGAATTGATATTGTTTCCCTGCTATGACAAATCTGAGATATTTCCGATGTGCTGGGTGAACAAAGATGTGAAAGGAAAATGCTACTTACCCAGTATGCATCTGTTCTTGGCATATAGAGCTGTAGAGTCATATGCTTGTGCATAGATCGCCATCTAGTGTTGGGTCCGGAGGGGGGGCGTGGCTTGGCGCAAGGCAAGATGGCTGCGCTGTAGTGCAGCTCTGCCGGCTGACTTTCTTAATCCGACATTATCCTGCTCCCCAGTCGTCATCCCCGATTGAAACCGGGTGGCGCCGGGTCCTGGCATTACGCTGCACTCATCGGCGGCCTCGTTGTGAGGAGATTGCGGCCCCTGCGCTGCTAGGATCTTGTGAACCCCCGGGCGGCGCTGACAGAAAATGGCGGCTATGGTAGAGGCCCGTAAACGCTGAGATCCGGCGGCTGTTTGGAGCAGAGCCACCGCATTGCCGAGGACGGCTACTGGGCTCGCTCGTGCTGTTGCGGGATCCGGAATCTGCCCGGAGGCCTTTGCAAGGTGACTGGGGCTGGCGGAGCACGGGTGGCGTGGAGCGCGCCCGGGGCTGGCCGTCCAACCCGGCGGTGAGTCACGCGGACCGGCACTGCCGCCCGTGGGCCTGCTACGGCTCTCTGTGCCTGGAGCGTGCTGGGATCAGTGATCGGAATGCGGGGACTACAACCACGACCCTGGTGGCCTACGTCTGGACGACCATAAACCTCAGCGCAAACAAGGTGAGGCCTACATACTAACTCTGAGGCCCTGGGATCGTCGTGCGCCTAATTACCTGCTGAGGGAGACATTGCAGCGGAGCGTCATCGCCGCTACCGGGGTCTGGGTCAGCCTGCGACCGCCGCGATCCCCTCCGACTGCCGATACCTGATGAGGCCTGTTGCCGAGTGGAGTGGTGCGCGCAGCGGGGGATTGGGGTGAGGCCTGCGCCCCTGATCTGTGAAGGCCCTGGTGGCTGCTGTGTGACTGCTGTGGGCCCCGAGACAACGCTTATGGTGACGTGGTGGTGCTGCCCTGCCATATCCCGGCCTTTCCCACGACCTAGAGGCCGGATAGGACATCGAGGAGAGAGTACCTTTATGTGGGGGCAACGTTCATGACCGCTAAACAGAGGTGAGGGGCTGCTGTGGTCAAAGAAACGCAAACAAGATTAAGACTTTATATATTGCTGCAACCCGACGCTCATCCTTGGCGCTGTTCAGCTGGTGGCGGTGATCGAACGCTGGGCCTCACCCGTCCATCCCCCTCTCTTACTGCGGGATACTGGGGAGATACCGCGCACGGATCTAGCGCACTGACGGCTTCTCTGCAGATCGTTGCTGGCTCCTAGCGGATTCCAGCGTTGTGTGGACTCAGGGCCGTGCTGAGACTGTTGGAGGGGGCATGGGATGCTGCCACACTCTTTGAAATAGGGGAGCTGCTCGGTCGTGCCACACTGGGGTGACCCAGTGGGTGGTTGGGCCGCTTCTGACTACGGGTGCCGGTTCCCGACCTACCTACCCTGCGCCAACGGTCAGCACCGTAGCAGTGGGCGGAACGTGTGTTGAGGGGACTGCTGCACTCTACCATCGGACCTCATCACTGACTGCAGGGCATAACGACAACTGCATGCCGAGGTTCACTAGACGGCTGCTAACTGCTGCATACACGAGTTGAGCTGTGCTCGCCCTGCTTGGGGTCACAGCGGCAATCTCATTATGGGGAAAACTGATAAGGCGCAGTCGCGATCACGTTTGAACAACGGAAACCCAGCAAATCTACACGGGAGGCCACATCGGACTCAGAACTGTACACTCCTACCGTATCCCCCTCTGCATTGGAAAAGACACTATCGGCGATACAAGCCAGTCTTCAATCTATAGACCGCAAAATTGAGGCCCTCAGCGGTCGCATGGACCACATGTCAGCTAAACTAGACATAGCAAAACCAAAGGGGATGATGGACGGAGTGTTGAACATTGCAAGCACTCACCCCCAGTCAACTGATCTGGGTTTAATCCATCATCATTCTTTAGCTCACTCCGCCACCCCAGTTCAGACATGGCTATATGCAAATCAGTCTGACCCTGTGCCTCATGGGAACAGTCCAGCCCGAACTGCCAAGCCATGTCTTCCCTGGACCGGAAACAAGCATCCTGGGACCGGTTTCTGGCTTACAGCCGTCATCAGCCAGCTAAACTAGACAAACAGGCCACAAGACTTGGTGAAGCTGAACAACGTATATCAGATGCAGAAGATGGCCTCCAGCAGGTGACCTCTAAGGCGTTGGATATGGAGATGGTTCTTGCCATAATTCAGCCCAAGAATGAGGACCTTGAAGCGCGATCCCGGCGCAACAATTTGCGCATCACAGGCCTGCCCGAATCGACCAACGTGGGTAAGCTGGAGACCTATGTAGAAAACATGCTTCGCGACATTTGTGGGGCCGAAAATCTCTCTCAACTACTAATTGTGGAAAGAACTCACCGCTCCTTGTCGGTCCGTCCGCCCGCCTCCTGGGGCTCCACCCAGACCAATAATTGCGAGATTGCTGAACTTTAGGGATCGCGACTCGGTATTACACATATCTCGTCAGAGGGGCACAATCATCTACCAGGGTAACACGGTAGCATTCTATCCTGATTTCACAGCTGCTGTTCAGGCGGCAAGAAAGGAGTACCAGGCCGTAAAAAAGATCTTGATTGCAGAAAATGTACAGTACGCCATGTTATACCCCACTCGGCTGCGGATTGGAACAGATGATAAAGCAAAAATTTTTAGTAACTCCAAACAGGCTATGGACTATGCAAAATCTCTACGCCGTAAGAAAAAGAATGCTCCCGACGATACCGATGATGAAAGTTAAGGTCCCAAATGTGCTGCATTGCGCTTTGACTAATTGCTTTGTTGAGAAATATTTGTTCTCTATTACAATGTTCCTTGCAAGGATTTAGGTTGCCCTGACGGCTTTCTGCTCACGTACTTACAGCTATTGGTCTATGTATTTGATGCCTCTCCGCAATAGTGCAGCTGACATGCAGTAAATAAGATGATGTTTGATGATGATTGATCTGGGGGGCATGCGTTATACTAGTCGGCCACCTACCTTATCATCTAGGGAGAAGGTTGTGCCACAGCGTTCCCCAATGGGTATACCCCATATAACACTTCCCTTATGTTTAATACTGTTGGGGTATCTGTTTTTTTAAGGGATGGCTTTGGCAAGTTGGGTATGCTAAAGTGGGTGGGGGGTTTGATTGTTGAACGAGGGGGTTTGTTCAATGTGATTGATCTGCTGCTCTGGTCATGGAAGATATATCATGACATGTTTTTACACAGCTGGGTATGCGGTGTGTTCATACTTATCACACTACATGGCGATAGCGGGGGATAAATTTACATGCTTAACGTGGAATGTCCAAGGGCTCAACTCCCCCAAAACAATTAGACAGGTTTTCGCCTATCTGGATAGGCATGAGGTTAAAATTGCTCTCCTACAAGAGACACACCTCACTAAGATGACTGAGACCAAGATTGCTCTCCGATGGGTGGGATATAAACTTGCCTCGTCTTATTCCTCCTATGTCAGAGGGGTTCTCATTCTGCTTAAACGTGGTCTCTTATTCACACCAATAAAAACGTACATAGATGATGAAGGGCGCTGTGCTATGGTGCAAGGCAAACTGGGGGTCTCCCTTCTCACTATTGTTAATGTGTATGGTCCTATTGCGGACAAACCTGAGGTATTTGTGCGTATTTTTAACGTCCTACGAGATTGGCCAGAGGCTGAGATACTATGGGGGGGCGATCTCAACACACACTTAGATCCGACCCGGGATAAATCCAGTCAACAGGGAGGACGCACCCCTAGGGCTGCCAGATGCATTAACGATGCTATGCTGGAGTTCGGGCTGCTCGATGTCTGGCGACTCCGTAACTGCGACACGCGAGAGGGCACACATGCCGCTCCGGCGCATGGAAGCTGGTCCAGGTTGGACTACTGGCTGCTAAGCGAGGGGGCGAATGCTTGGTTCACGAAGGTAGAGGCTTTTCCTCGCACATTGTCCGATCACAATCCTGTCAGGCTTGATGTCACTATTCCTACTAACACTCATCGTCCATTCACCTGGAGATTCAGATCGGAGGCCTTACTAGACCCCAACTATGCGGACACTATCAGGAAAGAAATCGTTAACTATTTCGATGTGAATGTGGGCACTGTGAATAGCGCTGCTACCTTGTGGGAGGCCTTTAAGGTCACTATAAGGGGAGCCTGTATTAGCACCACAGCGGGTATTCTTAAAGACATCAGAGGTCAGCTCACGAGGATAGAGCAGGCACTATCGCAGCTTGAAAAAGATTACGCCTCGAACCCGTGCACCACCACACTGTCTCGTATTCACGAGCTAATCTTGGAATACGACGACATGGCTGAAACTGAAACACGATACCTTTCTAGAAGACACATTGCCAGGGCATATGGGGAAGGTGGTAGACCAGGTCGGAGCTTGGCTGCTAAACTCAAATTTCGAGCCGAGCACCAACACATCACCAAAATCGTAGATGAGAAAGGTGAGGAACACTATACACCACAGGCCATAGTTGAGCAGTTTCGCGGCTGCTATGCCGGCATGTATGCGTCGCGCGGGAGTGCGAGCTCTATGGCTCTGGCTGAGTATCTCTCCGACGTTGCATGCGCATGGCTGTCGGATGGCCATCGTGACTACTTAAGTCAGCCGATTGAAGCATCAGATATTCAGGCCGCTATACGCTCCTTACAGAATAAAAAAGCGCCACGGCCGGATGGCCTCACGGCAGAATTCTATAAAGAATACGCCGAGATCCTAACCCCCCACTTGCTAGAAGTATATGGTGAGGCACATGAAACAGGTCGGCCACAGCCGTCGCTTAGACAAGCTCTGATTATTACCCTACTTAAAAAGGATAAATCACCCTCTTCATGTGAGTCATACCGGCCCTTATCTTTGATTAATTTAGATGCAAAGATATTAGCTAAAATTCTCGCCACACGTCTTCAGCCCCTTATGCCATATCTGGTCCTCCCGGACCAATCTGGTTTTATACCGGAACGCTCCACGTCACATAATCTACAAACTATATTTGCGATGTTCCATGTCCTCGATCCTGCACTTCCTGCGGCTGCTGTCATGTTAGATGCTGCGAAAGCATTTGACTCCATTGAATGGTGTTACATGTTTCAGATCCTGCAACACATGGGGTTTCCGGGGGTCTTTATTGGCTGGGTAAGACTGTTATACTCTGACCCTTCAGCGTGGGTGCGCGTGGGTGGCCTAACTTCGGAGCCAATTCAGATAGAACGAGGCACTAGGCAGGGCTGCCCCCTGTCGCCGCTGCTGTTTTCCCTTATGCTGGAACCTCTGGCCTGTATAATACGTCAGCGGCACAGGGAAATTGCTCTAAATTTTATTCATCGCCCTGTCAGCATCTCTTTATATGCCGACGACATGGTGCTTTTTATTAGAGACCCGCAGAGATATCTGGCCCAAGTATTGCAGGAATATATACGATTTGGCCGGTTTTCGGGCCTGTCTATCAACTGGGAGAAATCTGTAATAATTCCTCTGACGACAATAATGACTCCTCCAAGTCTGGAGTACCCGCTGATCTGGACTACGGATCCGGTTAAATACCTGGGTGTTTGGGTGCACCGGGAGCCCAAGGTAGTCATCTGGGAAAACTACGGGAGAGCGTATGTGGCCCTGGAGCTACAAGTAGACAGATGGATAGCACTGCCACTATCGCTAGCAGACCGCATTGCTGTTATAAAAATGATAGTCGTACCACGTTTTTTATACCTTTTTTGTAATATCCCTATACAGCTCACTAAACATTTTTTTAACACGATTCGGTCCCTATTGTTGCGGCTGATCTGGGGAGGTAAACAAGCACGGGTGGGCTGGCACACGTTGACGCTGGATTATGCTAAAGGTGGTTTTTGTGCACCAGACCTCTACATATATTATCTCTGTGCACAGGCGCAATATGCGTATTATTGGTACAAACCCCATGCCTTCTCACCTCATGTGGCAGTGGAGGATGGTGATGCGCACCCCATCCCACTCTCTGGCATCCTTATACACAGGCAGAGAGGGACGCCGAAGCACGAAATCAACACATTAGACACCACCATTGCCGCATGGCAGGCTATTGGAAGGTTGGCAGCCAAGCTCCCACTTTACGCACCGGCACTGCCGCTGGCTAATCATGCGGCGCTATCGGTAACGCAGGAGGCGGGCCCGATGCGAGCGCTAAGAGAAGCAGGTATTGATACAATGCAAGATATATACCCAGAGGGGAGTTTCATCACGCCAGAGGAGCTTCAATATATCACTCACCCAACTATGCTCTTCCAGTTCACCTTACAGACTCAAACTTGCTGTAAAGGCACGTTATACTACATTTCCTGCTGAACCACCCACCTTGCAGTCATTGCAGCTGCTACTGGTCGCACCCGCACGGCGCAAGCTAGTCACTAAACTGTATAGGGCGGTACGGGATGAGAAGTTCCCAGGAACAGATAGGAGTCTGGCTCGCTGGAATGACAGGCTTACACCTCCATTGACCCTTCTCGAATGGGAACATGTCTGCAAGCTCACCAGCACTCTCACTCCAAACGGTAATCTGAGGATTATTCATTTTAAGTATATTCATCAAGTGTACCACACACCCTTTAAATTGCATAGGTTGGGTCTTCGTGATAACAGTAAATGTAAACGCTGTGGCCAGCTGGATGCAGACATCTGGCATGGAAATGTGGGTTGGTGCTCGCGTTCTGGATGGGCGTGGTGCAGCGCATACAGTCCATGTCGGGGACCTCATTGTAGTGTGTGCCACAGATATGTCTATTGGGGTATGTACCTACTTTGAAAGGGACCATTGGACGGTTTGTACGTATTGCACTGCTGATGGCAAAACGTCGTGTGGCATTGACCTGGGAAAGCACTCGAGCCCCTCATGTCGACCATTGGGTCAAAGATCTTGTGTATTGTAAAGAAAATCTGGAGTTGTATGCTGAGGAGCTTCCATCATCTTCTAAGCCCAAGGACATTTGGGAGCCGCTGTAGCTGTTGCAGTGGTCTGAAATAGTGTACGTAAAACTGCCTGACCCACACTAGCTTGCTGTCTTGCTAATACATCTACACAATAGTGTTTTGTGAATGTGTATGGTGAAGACCATGTTGCAGCTCTGCAAATGTCATCTATGGGTATATTTCCTAAGAATGCCATAGAAGCCCCTATTTTGCGTGTAGGATGCGCCTTAGGGGGAATTGTTAATGTGCGTTTAGCTTTAATGTAGCATATTTGAATGCACTTAACTATCCACCGTGCAATACTTGATTTTGATATTGGATTGCCTTTATGTGGTGGAGCAAAAGCAACAAAAAGTTGCTTGATTTTCATGAAAGGTTTTGTTCTGTCTATATAGTATAGTAATGCTCTTTTGACATCTAAGGTGTGAAGAGCACGTTCTGCCACTGAATCTGGTTGAGGGAAGAACACAGGCAATCAACAGATTGGTTGATATGAAAAGCAGAAATGACTTTAGGTAAAAATTTGGGGTTACTCCTTAGAACCACTTTGTTTTGATGTATCTGTAAAAATGGTTCTTCTATGGTTAGTGCCTGAAGCTCACCCACTCTCCTCAGAGATGTAATGGCTATGAGGAAGGCTACCTCCTAAGTGAGGAATTGTAGTTCACATTTGTGCAATAGTTTAAAAGGTGGACCCATGAGTCTTGTAAGAACTATGTTGAGATTCCACACTGGAGCAGGTGGAAGTCTGGGTGGAATGACTCTTTTAAGTCCTTCCATAAATGCTTTAATAGGATTCACTCTAAAAAGAGACAAATGCTGTCTATTTTGAAGATATGCAGCTATTGCAGCAAGATGTAAGCGTATAGATGTGTTCACCAAATTGGAACGCTGTAGATGTAGTAGATAGCAAATGATGTTTCGAATTGAAGCATCTAGCGGATTGATTTTATTGTTGTTACAGTAAATGACAAACCGCTTCCACTTTGCTGCATAGCATGCTCTTGTGGTAGGGCGCCTAGCCTCTTTGATAATATTCATGCAGTCTGGCGGAAGATTAAGATAACCAAATTCTAGGATTTCAGGTGCCAGATCGCAAGGTTGAGATGACTGGGATCTGGATGCCTTATCTCTCCACGGTTCTGAGTGAGAAGATTGGGAGTGAGGTGTAGTTTTTGGTGAGGAACTACTGATAGCTCCAATAGGGTTGTGAACCAGGGTTGACGGGCCCGTGTGGGAGCAACTAGGATTAGTGTCAGGGACTGATGTCTGAGCTTCCGAACCACTAATTGAATGAGTGGGAGAGGCGGAAAAGCGTAAGCAAATATCCCTGACCAACTCATCCATAGCGCATTGCGCCTTTGGACAATGGGTGTGGATACCTGGATGCGAAGTTTGGGCATTTTGCGTTTAGGTGGGTGGCGAACAGATCTATCTCTGGGAAGCCCCACATTTGAAAGAATGGGAGGAGAACTTGAGGGTGGAGTTCCCATTCGTGTATCTGCTGTTGTTGACGACTGAGCAGATCTGCAATCTGGTTGTTTACACCTGGGAGGTGTTCTGCAAGGAGATATATTTTTTTAGGTATGGCCCATCTCCAGATGC
Organism: Calotriton arnoldi; assembly: GCA_963921515.1. Lineage (NCBI taxonomy): Eukaryota > Metazoa > Chordata > Amphibia > Caudata > Salamandridae > Calotriton > Calotriton arnoldi. Next base: position 2,280,493 of record CAWUFW010000024.1, read on the forward strand.
TCTGGGTTAGCTGTGAGAGCTGAAGAGAGTATGTCCCCCTCTGTTTTTGTATGTAGTACATTGCTGTCATGTTGTCTGTGCGAATCAGGACAGCTTTGCCTACTAGATGAAGTTGAAATGCTTTCAACGCTAGAAACATTGCTAGCAGTTCTAGATGGTTTATGTGGAGTTGCCTTTGATGAGGAGTCCACATGCCCTGAATGATATGTTTTTGAAGATGAGCTCCCCAACCAGTGAGCAATGCGTCTGCTGTTAGCACTATCTGTGGAACCGGGTTGACGAATGGCCGCCCCTTGGAAAGGTTTTGTATGTTGTACCACTGCAGAGAGCGATGAGTGCCGCCATCCACCAACACTAGATCTGATAACTGACCTTGAGCCTGGTTCCACTGACGTGCTAAGCATTCTTGTAGGGGACGCATTTGGAGTCTTGCGTAAGGAACGATTAAAATGCAAGATGCCATCATGCCTAGCAATTGCATGAACACTCGAGCTGGTAGTGAGTGTTGAGGTTGAAAGTGCGATATTAGAGTCTGCATGTTGCAGATCCTGACTGGGTTGGGACACGCCAGAGCTTTTTAGTGTCTATTGTGGCTCCTAGATACACTTGTGTGTTGGATGGTTGGAGATGCGACTTGGTGAGGTTTACAGTGAACCCGAGGTCGTGAAGCAGTTGGACTGTCTTTTGAGTGTGGCGTAGGCAGCTCTGTTGCGAGCTGGCTTTTATTAGCCAGTCGTCTAGGTAGGGGAAGACGTGAATGTGCTGTCTTCTTAGATGAGCCGCGACTACTGCTAGACACTTTGTGAAAACCCTGGGTGCTGTAGTTACTCCAAATGGGAGAACTTTGAATTGATAATGTTGGCCGTCTACCATAAACCTGAGGTATTTGTGGTGAGCAGGGTGAATGGGAATATGGAAATAGGCGTCCTTTAGATCTAGAGTGGACAGGAAGTCGCCTCGTTGAAGGAGCGGGAGAACCTGTTGAAGTGTGACCATGTGAAAGTGGTCTGATAGGATGTAGAGATTTAGTTGTCTGAGGTCTAATATGGGTCTTAACGAGCCATCCTTTTTGGGAATTAAGAAGTATAGGGAGTATACCCCGGTCCCTTGGTATTGTAATGGGACTGGTCCTATAGCTTGTTTTTCTAGGAGAGAGAGAACCTCTTGCTTTAAGAGTGAGAGATGTTCCTGTGACATTGCATGTGGTCGTGGAAGGATATTTGGGGGATTGGCTGTAAGTTCCAGGCAGTAACCATATTGGATAATTTGCAGTACCCATTTGTCTGAAGTGATGGAGTTCCAGACAGGGAGAAATTGGGAGAGTCGTCCCCCGACAGGAGTGGAATGATCGGGGGGTACCGGAAGGAAGTCACTGTTTGTTGTTGGAGGGGGAAGAGCGTGTGGAGTTGCCTCTGCCTCTTCCCTTGCCATTGTTACCTCTAAAACCTCCTCTGAAATAACCCTTTGGTGAGGGGGATTGAGTATTACCCTTGTAAGAGGAGGAGGTAGTGTTGGTGGATATGTTTTTAGAGCCACCCCTGTAGAAGGAGCGGCGAAAGGAACCCCTATTGGAGGGTGACTGCAAAGCCCCCATGGACTTTGCGACCTCTGTATCTTTTTTCATTTTTTCCAGCGAGGTGTCAACTGCTGGCCCAAAGAGATGTTCCTTATCAAAGGGTTGATTGAGGATGGAGGTTTGCACCTCAGGTTTGAAACCTGAAATTCTCAACCAAGCATGCCGTCGTAAGAGTACACTGGTGTTAATTGTACGGGCTGCTGTGTCTTCCGCATCTAGGGCACACCTGATAGAGGTATTTGTAATGAGCTTACCCTCTTGAATAAGGTCATTAGCCTTAGTCTTGTGTTCGTCGGGTAAGAACTACATGAGTTTCTCTAACTCATCATAGTGAGCCATGTCATAACGAGCTAACAAAGCTTGAGTATTGGCAGTACGCCAATGGTTAGCTGCTTGTGAAGCTACTCTTTTGCCTGAGGCGTCAATGAGCTTGGATTCCTTATCTGGAGGAGGAGCTTCACCTGATGTTTGGGAATTGGCTCTCTTGCGAGCATTAGAAACAACAAGAGAGTCTAAAGGTAATTGACCTTTGATGTATGTAGGGTCGGTGGGTGCGGGCTTATATTTTTTCTCCACCCTAGGAGTAATAATTCTTGCCCTGACAGGGTCTTTGAAAATGTCCTCAGTGAGCTTTAACATGCCTTTGAGCATAGGCAATGTATGAGTGACTCTGTGAGAGGAACTAAGAGTCTCAAAGAGGAAATCCTGCTCTATTGGTTAAGAATGTAACTCTACCCCATGATATTGAGCAGCTCTATTAAGGAGCTCAACGTATCCAATGTTATCATCTGGTGGGGAGGGCCTAGAGGGGTACAAATCTGGATCATGATCTGGATCAGTGTGATAATCCTGCCAAGGATCAGTGAATTGTGGGGGACCTTGATTGTCATCCCCATCCCCATCCGACGTCTGAGTCGGCCTCGGACACGTACGTAGAAGTGTTCTTCTTCTTCGGCTCCTTGGGCATGATGTTCGGAGTCGGAATCTTCGCCGAAGATGTCCGGTGCGGAGCCGCTTTGCTGTTGCATCTCATGACATCAAGCCCGACGATCACGAAAAGTCTTTTTCGATCGGAAGGATCGGCACGCGCCGCAGTCTTTCTCGTCGTGTTCCGGGGACAGACAGAGGTTGCACACTTCGTGCAAGTCGGTGCGTGGAAATTTAGCACGACACCCGGGACATAACTTGAAGGGAGTCCGTTCCATCGACTGCTAGAGCGGTCTTCCACGAGTTTTCCGATCGAAGATAAAATTGAAGCGATACGCGAAGAATGGGGAACCGCGATCGATAACAATACCGTCGAAGGTATGCATTGCGCGTCGAAAGGGTCCGAGAAACGGTGCCGAACCGGAGCGCAGCAATACACATCCGAACCCGATGGCGGAAAAAAACAATCTAACAATGGAGTCGATGCCCATGCACACTATCACCGAAAGGAGGAGTCACCTACCTCGTGACTGGAAAGACTTCTTCGAAGAAAAACAAAGTGCAAACATCCGGGGTTAAGCAGTTTTAGCATCGAACTATTTCCAAATAGCATCTAACTATTTCCAAATAACGATGGAATACATTTTAAGCCCCAAGTAAAAATGATTGTCAAGTACATATATCAAACACATAATTGTCGCGCATACATTTCAACACACAAAGTAAAAGTGATTGTCAAGCACGAAAAGGCACAGTCTAGCAAATGACATAGGGGCTATTGCTGGTGAAGTTCTTCCAACAGTAGCCATTTGACCTGTTTAGGTCGAGCCTAGAGTAGCGCGCAAGCGCTGCTCTGCGAGACTTTATGTAAGGGGCTTTAAAAAGCTGACCACACGCTCGTGCACAATGGCCTTTTCCGTGCGGTTACCCGCACGGCCGGCATCTGTTTCCAATTATCGTGCCCAGACGCGGCCGCGATAATTGGAAACACATGGCCATTGTGCACGAGCGTGTGGTCAGCTCAGCAGGCTGCCGCGCTCGCTCGCCCCCGCTCCTCTCTCACGCTGCCGACGTCTCTGGAAGCCTCTTGTATGAATGAAAACATATTTTCTGATTAGTTGTAAATGTTAAGTTTTGTTTGCTGGGTGATTTGTAAGAGCTGCCTTGTTTGCATGTAAAAAGTGTTTGCTACAACACCGAGGGGAACCTTGAAATTTCTTGCGGGCAAGATTAACTTGATGGCAGCGAGCACAACCCCCCTCGTACGTGCTTTCACATGTGATCTTCTTTGACATGCGCTGGGCATTCCTCGGGTGAATCACGCCGCGTGTACATTCAGCTTCCCCACCCCTTCCCTGCTTTTAAACCCTACACTTTCAAAAATCCCGGGGCCCGTAGATGCTTTTGCAGCTTTTATTAGATTCGGTTGGGGTCCTCTGGGGTCTGCTGCAGGTACCAGGGCCTGCTTCAAAGGGAGGTGCGGGCCCGGGCCCCTCCGCGAACCTGGCGCCTCTCTGCCTGGGAAACCTGAGCGGTTCTGTCCTTGCTTATGAACCGTGACATCTGTGCATTTCACGGGTGCTGTTTGCCGAATTTTCCCAGTGTGCCTGAACATCGCAGAAGATGTTTAGTGGCATCCTTCGCCAACATTTTCAGTGTGCAGCAATCTCCTTTCCATAGTGTTGATCACAAGTGAAAAATGGTGACCAGGGTACAGTATTACCAAAGCATCTCTTAATCCCGGGTTTACTCCGATCTACTTTCATATGTCACTGGTGGCTCTCTCTCCCATCCTCACTCTCAGCACTCATTTCCTTTCTGCCCCTCTGTAGTGCTTTAACACAACTTTGGGGCATTTAAGGACTGCGCAATTACACACTTTTACATAATGTCATGTACCCACCTCCCATCTGTTTTACACTCTTCCTATGTCTAGTGCCAGCTGCCATCTTATATCCTTCTCTGACTTAAGAAGGGTAAAGCGATCTCCTTTCACGAGTCTAAACTCAAGTGAAATAAATACATTCTACCTCATCGCTCACACGTCTTTTTTATTGCAGTTTTATATAGCGCGAACTCAACTTAAAGGTATCGGGGCCCAGTACATGAGCACCAGTTGCATTACGGACAGATGTATTCTGTTTTTTTTTTTTTTTGGGAGGGGGCGGGCACGAGAGATTAAGTGATTTGCCCAGAATCACAGGATGTTGAGCCTCCCGGTTTTCCAGCTTCAAGTACGACCGTTCAAACCCCTACGCCACACTCTCTCCAGCTTTCCATTTCTTCTACACAAAAATGTATCCAGCAGCAAGTGGGCGAGGAGGCCTGCCTTTACCTGCTGCTAAATGTCTTAATTAGTAAAAGGGAGCCGCTGTGGCAGGCAGCCTGTTCCTGCAGTCCTTCTGAGCAGAGATTTGAGTTCAGACAAGCACCGGTTTAGGAACAGACTGGCACTTGTCGGAGACAGGGGCAATAGCCCACATTTTTACCTGTCACCAAGAGCAACGCTGTCTCTTGCTCACCTGACTTATTCTTCAGTGCAGACCGCACAACTATCTCTCACGTGTTGTGAGAGACAGAGGTACTCCTCACTTGCAGCACTCAGCGGGGCTGCCCCTCACTTGCCCAAAACACCTCCCTATTGGCCGATCGATGTCTTGCTCTGCTGGCTGATATCACACTCATCACAGATAGCAAACCTACCTCCCGCCTGTTTCTGACAGCAGAGCTACCGCTCACCTTTCGTTAACACTGGTATGATCCCACAAAAGGTTACAGACAAAAGAGCCATTGGCTTCTTTGCGTTCAAGCATTGGCATAGCCAATAGGTCTCGCCTTTGGGACCTTATAAGTGTTTAGCCATGCACAAGGATATTGTGCTGCATAACTAAATACTTATAAGGTCCCAAAAGCGAGACCTATTGGCTATGCCAATGCTTGTTTTTGAATGAAGCAGTCGAGGGGTTGGCTCTGATCTCCGTTGGAAGGGCATTCCAGATTCTTGGAGCCAGTCCTGAGAAGGTGCGATTGTAAGTTATTTTTTTGTTGAATTTAGGTGGTTTCAGAAGTAGGGTATTGGAGCTTCTTAAGTTTTGCCTGGCTCCGGAGAGCTCGAGTTTTTTTGCCAGGTAAACGGGGCTATTGAAGTGTTGAAGTGTGACCATATGGAAGTGTTCTGACAGTATGTAGTGGTTTAAGGGCCTTAAGTCTAAAATAAGCCTTAGAGATCCGGCCTTTTTGGGAATTAGAAAGTACAGGGAGTAAACCCCTGACCCTTGATGTTGATTTGGAACTGATTCTGTAGCTCCTTTTATTAATAAAGCTAGCACTTCCTGTTTGAGCAGTTGTTGATGTTCCAGAGAAAGCCTGTGCGTTTGAGGTGGAATATTGGGAGGATTGCTGATGAGCTCCAGGCAATAACCATGTTGGATAATTTCCAACACCCACTTGTCTGATGTTATTAATTGCCAAGTAGGAGGAAACTGCTGTAGTCGACCCCCAACAGGTGTAGGATGATCAGGGGGAATGATTATGGAGTCACTGTTTGTTTCCAGATGGGGAGGTACAGGTTGGTGTGCCTTTACCCCGACCTTTGAAGTTATTACCCCTATAGATGAACCTGTAAAATCCTCTGGATGGAGAGGATTGAGCTGGTGTCCTGTATGAGGATGTGGAGGCTTCTGTAGAAGTGGTCTTTGAACCTCCTCTGTAAAATGAGCGACAAAAGGGGCCTCTATTGGTGGGTGTCTGAAGTGCTTCCATGGATTTCGCCAAGTCTGTATCTTTTTTCATCTTCTCTAAGGCCTCATCCACTTATGGGCTAAAGAAATGCTGTTTATCGAAAGGGGCATTTAATAATGTCTGCTTAACCTCTGGTTTGAAACCAGATAGGCGTAACCAGCGGGCCTTCGTAGGAGGACCGTGGTATTAAGCCCTCTGGCAGCGGTATCAGCAGCATCTAGTGCACACCTGATGGTGAGATGGAAGGAGTATGTTACTTACCCTGTAAGCATTTATTCGTAGCGTGTAGTGCTATAGATTCACATGCTATGTATACTCCTGCAATCCAGTGTTGGCCCCGGACTTTGCAAGTTGTTTTTCTTTTTTCCTTGATACATTTTTATGGTCAGCGTCGTGCGTCATATCTCCTCCTCCTCCTCAAGGCATTGCGCATGTACAACGGTTCTTTTTGTTAGATAATGTTTTCTTCCCCTTGCCATATAGGAGTGAGGATATATTTTGCTAAGTTAGCTTTGCTGTTGAACATGCTGTATAGGTGTGTAAATGTGGCCCCATCTAATGCCACCAGGAAAGGCGTGAGGGTGCATATGAATCTGCAGCACTACATGCTACGAATAGATGCTTACAGGGTAAGTAACATATTCAATTCGTAGCATGTGTTGGCTGCAGATACACATGCTAGCATAGACTCTAAAGCAGTACACCTCTCGCTGTGGCTTTAGGCATGAGATGGTGCAGTTGTTTGAAATAATGTGCGCAGAACTGTTTTACATACTTGAGCTTGTTGTTCTAGCTTGCTAATCTACACAGTAGTGCTTGGTAAAAGTATGTGCGTTTATCCATGTTGCTGCTTTGCAAATGTCCAGTAATGGCATATTCCCTAGAAATCCCATTGATGCTCCTTTTTAGGTCGAGCCTCGAGTAGCGCTCAAGCGCTGCTCTGCGAGACTTTATGTAAGGGGCTTTTGAAAGCTGACCACACGCTCGTGCACAATAGCCTTTTGCCTGCGGTTACCCGCACGTTTCAGGCACGATGCACGAGCGTGTGGTCAGCTCAGCAGGCTGCCGCGCTCGCCCCCGCTCCTCTCGTCCCCGCTCCTCTCTTGTTGACTTGTACTACGAGGTGGGCTCACCGTAGACCAGCGCCTGTGACTGATTACGTGGTGGCTGTGAGCCGCGCTCCCACAACCGACACTGACGTCCTGAAGATAAAATGCTGCCCCCCTCGCTATGCTTTCGAGCCGCGTTGCAGGTACAGAGTTTTAGGGGCCAAGCTGCTCATGGGGATGGGTGGGCTGATGACCTGCTTCCCCCCCGGAGAAAGTGTTGGGTTCTGTTTCGCTTACTAGTTTAAAAATTCCTTTTAGAGCGCGCACGCACCACTCCCGGGCTTGTTTTAGTTGCTTTCCGCCTGTCCCTGCTTTTTTTTGTTTCGATTTTGCTTCACCCTTCCGCTTTGCGTTATAAGCTCTCCCCCCACCCTCCGGGCACAAACAGAGCGTTTCCCTTCCTCAGACGCCAATGTCCCGGGTGTAGACCGAACGATGCCTCTGCCAGTGCCATGTGTGCTTGTTCAAAGCAGCAACCCTTCTGTAGTTTACAGTGGCACGCAGTCACCCCCATGGTATTGCAGGCTTTACATGGGGCAGGCTACCAACACACGGAAAACAAATCCCTTTGTTAGGCACGGGGAGATGATTGATATGCCCAGGATCACAGGATGTTGAACGGACTCAGAGCTCGAACTTGGATTCCCAGCTCTAAGTCGGCAGCTCACCTCCTGCAATTCAACCTAAATATGAAGGCATCATGGCAATATGCGGCACGGCAGGGGCACGGGCAAAACTGAATTATTTGCCATTCCGTACTAGGCATATGAGATAACAAACAAGAATACGGACAGAGCGCTGAGCTTAACAGACACTCACCGAGCATTCTTGGGCCCCCTCGTGTCTGCCCGGGGGCATTGCGGTGTGGACAGAGAGCCAGGCAGATGCACGGAAATATTTTGCCACTCGCGCACGCTCGCCCCCGTTTCCAGCAATGTCACATTTGCCGCTGCGGAGGGGAAAGCTCCATGTCTGCGGCTCAGCATCTGATCGCGGTGCTGCTTGAAGTGTGTATTCTCTTTCTATTCTAAAATCAATGGTACCACTGCCGCCTACACAAGGGGCTGTTGTGTTTGTGCCATCTCCCACCTGCTGCTTAAACTAATTAGCATTTAAGGACAAGGAATTGGGAACATTCCTCCCCCTTCTAAACTCTTTAAGTAGCTTGCCCACACGCTAGCAAACACGCAGCATTACTTAAATCAGCACATGCAGCTTTTATTTTGTTAGCAGGTTAATTTTACTTTATGCTGCAGCATTCCTCACTCCCATTCCTACGCTACATTTATACATTCACACGCTCTCACTTGCAGCCCTGGTGAAGACAGTGAAGACCGCTTGTTGCCAATGACATGGAAAGGTGTTATTTCCGTGGCGCCATCTCCTGTTGCCTTGTTTTATTTCCTTTCTGGCTCGCATCTCCTATCCCCATCTTTCATTTCCTTCTGCTTTCTACTTTTTACCCTTTCCTTTTCATGCACATCCGTCTTCGAGAAACCACCTCTCCACTATTCCAGGAAACGTGCACTTCCGCCCCTGACCTCTTTCGCATCTTTATAGCGATTCTGCAGTCAATGCTTGCCTGAAAGTTCCGTTTATAGTGTGGTACAAACATGATTGCCATAGAGGCGCTGCAGTTTGCACTGTTGTTGACATTGTTGTACGTTTTTGTTTTTCTTGGGTGGTTAGACGAGAATGTACAGTACTGTTCAGACACACAATGCTTTGGTTTCCTTTTAGTTCGCCTTTATTTGATGAAATATAGCCGTAGTCGAGATATAGTGGGTCCCTCGTACATTCATGCACTGCTGCCTTTGTCCTTGCTGGACTTAGAATGACTACGTCCCTACCTACAATTCTCGGAGTTCCTTATTTGACCTTCCTCTCTTCACTCTACTTCCCTCCATCTCGCATCTCATTTCTCCCTTTCAGTCTCGGCAATTAGTCCCCATTCTGGTCTGTCTCCCACGTTCACATTTTTCATTCCATCTCTTCTCTTTTCAACTTCTCCATCATCCTATTTCTTTCTGCGAATAGCTAAGCTTCATACTATATATATTGAATTCTCTTTCTTATCACCTCTTATTTCTCCTATTTTTCTCTCCCCATCTCCTGTTGCCTTGTTTTATTTCCTTTCTGGCTCGCATCTCCTATCCCCATCTTTCATTTCCTTCTGGTTTCTACTTTTTACCCTTTCCTTTTCATTCTTCCATTTCCTCTGTCTTCTCCCTTTCTCCCTCTTGCACTCCTTTGTTCTTCACACTCCTCCTACCTCCTATCATTCAACTACATAGCTCACACTTTCTCTCTGCCCTCCTAAATAGAGTTCTCCATCTCTTTCTCCATACTACACACCTTCTTCTTCATATATCCTTCTTCCGTGTGTCTGTATTTCCATCGTTTTTTCATTGCTTCAGTTCTTGCTGGCTTTTTTTCCTTTTCTCTACTGCACAATCTGTCCTTCTAATTTCTATCGCTTTCTTTATGCTTCCTCTTTGTATCATGTTGACCTTTTTTCTTACCCTATTTCACCTTTCTTCTCTATCACATCCCTAGCACTTAGTCTCTTTTTTTCACCTTTTGACCGCTATCCTTTCTCCTGTATTGACTATACTGCCTTTTCTCGCCTGCTTTCTCCCACTTGCTTTTCTCCCACCAGACCACTGGGGGCATCAACACGATGAAGGAAGTGTTCAAGGACTACAAGAAGGTTGGCATCCGGGTGCTTCTAGCTCAGTGCAACGCTTCTGTCTTGGAGTCACTGCGCCGTGGAGAGTACTTCAGCAAAGGGGAGGACAATCGGTCCTTCCACAGTTTAAGGCAGGCAGTGAGTTTTGCCCTTAAGGAGCATCAAAGAGTGATTACCTCATTTAGCAAGGAGAATGCTAGCTCTGTCCATAATGTGCTGCACGGCTAAACACTTATACGGTCCCAAAGGCGAGACCTATTGGCTATGCCAATGCTTGTTTCCTTGTTGAATGAGCTCTAGGTATGGCTGTTGGTGTTCTTTTGGCTTTTGCGTAGCACATTTGTATACATTTGGCTATCAATCTTGCTATTCCTGACTTTGAAATAGCATTGCTTCTACATGGATTTGAAAATGCTACAAATAATTGTTGTGTTTTTCTGAAGGGTTTTGTTCTTTCTAGATAGTACATAAGAGCATGTTTAACATCTAGTGTATGAAAACTTTTTCTGCTACTGTTTCTGGTTTTGGGAAGAAAACAGGCAAGTCCAAAGTTTGATTTAAGTGGAAAGGTGAGATGACCTTTGGTAGAAACTTTGGATGTGCGTGTGTAAACGCACTTTGTCTTGGAATACTTGGAAGGAAAATGCTACTTACCCAGTATGCATCTGTTCTTGGCATATAGAGCTGTAGAGTCATATGCTATCCATAGATCGCCATCTAGTGTTGGGTCCGGATGTTTGCACTTTGTTTTTCTTCGAAGAAGTCTTTCCAGTCACGAGGTAGGTGACTCCTCCTTTCGGTGATAGTGCGCATGGGCATCGACTCCATAGTTAGATTGTTTTCCCGCAGAGGGTGATAATGGAGATAGTAGGAGTAGTAAAAGGAGATGTCCATGAATGCATGTATCTAAGTAAGATGTTACTGCAACAGGTATAGGTACCCGGGGAGGTGGGTGGGCGCATATGACTCTACAGCTCTATATGCCAAAAACAGATGCATACTGGGTAAGTAGCATTTTCCGTTCGAGGCATATGAACTGTAGATCATATGCTATGCATAGACTATATAGCAGTTATCTCCCAAAGCGGTGGCTAACCTGTATCTGTTGCAGTGGTCTGAAATAGTGTACATAAAACTGCCTGGCCCACTCTAGTTTGTTGTCTTGCTAACACATCTACACAATAGTGTTTTGTGAATGTGTGAGGTGTAGACCATGTTGCAGCTTTGCATATGTCATCTATGGGCATATTTCCTAAGAATGCCATAGAAGCCCCCAGTTTGCGTGTAGAGTATGCTCTAGGGGGAACTGTTAATGTTCGTTTTGCTTTTGCGTAGCAGATTTGAATGCACTTGACTATCCACCTTGCAATTCCTGATTTTGATATGGGATTGCCTTTGTGTGGTGGAGCAAAAGCGACAAAAAGTTGATTTGTATTACGGAAAGGTTTTGTCCTTTCTATGTAATACAGCAATGCTCTCTTTACAGCTAATGTGTGTAGGGCACGTTCTGCTACTAAATCTGGTTGAGGGAAGAACACGGGTAACTCAACAGATTGACTGATGTGAAAAGCAGAAATGACTTTAGGAAGGAATTTAGGATTAGTCCAAAGAACTACTTTATTTTGGTGCATTTGTAAAAAAAGGTTCTTCTATAGTTAATGCCTGAAGCTCACCCACTCTTCTGAGTGATGTGATAGCCACCAGGAAAGCAGTTTTCCATGTGAGAAATTGCAGTTCACATTTGTGCAATGGCTCAAAGGGTGGACCCATTAGTCTGGTGAGGACAATGTTGAGATTCCATATTGGAGCAGGTGGACGTCTCGGGGGAATAACTCTTTTGAGTCCTTCCAGAAACGCTTTAAAGACAGGTAATCTAAAAAGAGATAGATGTTGTCTATTTTGTAGGTATGCAGCTATTGCCGCTAGATGTAAACGTATGGACGTGTATGCTAAATTGGAACGTTGTAGATGTAACAAATAGCATATAATGTTTTGGACAGAAGAATCAAGCGGGTTGATGTGGTTGTTATTACAGTAAATCACAAACCGCTTCCACTTTGCTGCATAGCAGGCTCTTGTGGTAGGACGTCTAGCTTCCTTGATAATATTCATACAGTCTGGCGGTAGATTAAGATAGCCTAACTCTAAGACTTCAGGTGCCAGATCGCCAGATTGAGTTGACTGGGGTCTGGGTGTCTTATGTCTCCATGGCTCTGTGTGAGGAGATTGGGTGTAAGACGTAGTTTTTGATGAGGAACTACAGAGAGTTCCAATAGGGTTGTGAACCATGGTTGACGTGCCCATGTGGGAGCAACTAGGATTAGTGTCAGGGACGCTTGTTTGAGTTTCCGAACCACTAATGGAATGAGTGGGAGAGGCGGAAAAGCGTAAGCAAATATCCCTGACCAGTTCATCCATAGTGCATTGCCTTTGGACAATGGGTGTGGATACCTGGACGCGAAGTTTGGGCATTTTGCGTTTAGGTGCATGGCGAACAGGTCTATGTCTGGAAAGCCCCACATTTGAAAGAATGGGAGGAGAACTTGAGGGTGTAGTTCCCATTCATGGACTTGCTGTGTCTGACGACTTCGGGCGATCTGCCATCTGATTGTCTACTTCTGGGAGGTGTTCTGCTAGGAGATAGATTTTGTGGTGAATGGCCCACCTCCAGATGTCCTGGGCTAGGTGGGACAGTTGGAGGGAGTGTGTTCCCCCCTGTTTTTGTATGTAATACATAGCTGTCATGTTGTCCGTACGAACCAGGACAGCTGTGCCAGCCAGATGGGTTTGAAAAGCTTTGAGGGCTAGAAATATGGCCATGAGCTCTAAATGGTTGATGTGGAGCAACTTTTGTTGGTGACTCCACAGGCCTTGTATTTTGTGTTGCTGTAGATGAGCACCCCAGCCAGTTAGAGACGTGTCCGCTGTTAGTACTGTCTGTGGAACCAGGTCTATGAAGGGCCGTCCTTTTGACAGATTGTGTGTGTTCCACCACTGCAGAGAGCGATGAGTACGGCCGCTTACCAACACTAGATCGGTTAATAGACCGTGGGACTGGTTCCACTGACTGGCTAAGCATTCCTGAAGCGTACGCATGTGGAGCCTGGCATACGGGACGATTATGATGCTGTTAGCAGCGCATGAGGAGGGCTTTTTATTTATTGCTTCTATGCCTGAAAGCTGACTAGATAGTTTGTATTTTAAACTTGTCTTCTTTCACTATTGTTTTTACTTTGTTACCTGTTCTGCGCACTTTGCACTCTGCTGCTCCCCGGTCCGATGCGACTCTGTAGTCGATTGTTCGGAGGGACGAGGCTCCGCCCCAGTGGGCTGTCTTATTGGCGCTCATTGCCGGCCACAAGTACACTTAAAACGAATGTGTACACAGACGCGCAGCAGCTGTTAGCAGCGCGTGAGGAGGGCTTTTTATTTATTGCTTCTATGCCTGAAAGCTGACTAGATAGTTTGTATTTTAAACTTGTCTTCTTTCACTATTGTTTTTACTTTGTTACCTGTTCTGCGCACCTTGCACTCTGCCGGTCCCCGGTCCGACGCGACTCTGTAGTCGATTGTTCGGAGGGACGAGGCTCCGCCCCAGTGGGCTGTCTTATTGGCGCTCATTTCCGGCCACAAGTACACTTAAAACGAATGTGAACACGGACGCGCAGCGGGTGCGCCGCTGGCACGCCCAAGGCGCGCCAAAGGCAAGCCCGTCTGCGCCCGTCCGCGCTAGTACGCCGCCAGACATGCTGCCGGTAGCGTGAAAAATGTGCTGCCATACTCTCGTGAAGATTTGCTATCTGCTAGGAAAGGGGTGAGTCTGTGTAGTCATCTTTTTTCCAGTCTCCCGGAGGGTCCACTTTGTTGTAACATCTGCGGGTTTTACTCCTGGGCCTTCACACCACCATGCCTCCCCCTGCCCCCTTCCTGGCCTAACATTAAAATCTTGAGCCTCAACTGTCGCTCCCTGGCCAAAAATTTCTTGAATGTATTTGATATGGTGCAGGATGAAGCCCCCGATGCCGTTTTTTAACGGAGACCTGGCTCTCCGATGATATGGTTGCTGAGCCCGGGTTAGCACTTCCCCAGGGCTACAGCATCTGGACTCTAAATAGGGAGTCGAGAGGAGGTGGCATTGCGGTTATTTTTAAATCTTGCTATACGTGCACCTTTGCCAAAGAAATCATGGCAGGTTGTGAAAGTGCGCGCTTTGGGATTTCCTTCAGCGCTAACTACACGATGTCCGGGTTGCTGGTCTATTGCCCACCAGGGCCAGCCAAAGAATTTAAGGCTGCACTTATTGATGTAGCCAGTGCCTTGGCTATGAGAGTGGCCAATTTTAGTATTGTTGGGGACCTGAATTTGCACTTTGATTATCATACTGATGCAGAAATAGGTAGCTTTCTAGCCGATCTTGCAGCCTGTCAGCTGATTCAATTAGTCTCAGGTCCTACCCACTCCGCTGGCCATCTGCTGGATCCTGTCTTTTCCAACATCGCCTCCCTTACAGTTAATACTCCTATCCCAGTATGCTGGTCAGATCATTATTTGATCTCCATGACACTACCGGGCATAGAACCCTTGCAAAGGGTAGCGCAGAAGATCTCCTTTAAACGTCCCTGGCACAAATTGAACTTGGAACAGTTTCATGCCCTTCTCTCTCTGAGTATTCCCAGTTTGCCTGGCGACCCGGAGGCTGCCTATAAAGCGTTATGTGACTGGATCTGTCAGGCACTGGACTCACTTGTTCCTGCGAAGTGGTCAAAGTGCCGCAACTCACTCTCCAACCCTTGGTTCAATGAACGGCTGGTTACAATGCGCAAAGGATGTAAAAAACTGGAACGGGCCTGGAGACGGGAATATGACCCGGTCTCTAAGGGGTGTTATCAGGCCGCTATCAAGAGGTACCATAGGGCTATTCAATTAGAACGGGCAGCTTATTTTGCTAATAAAATTAAGGAGAGCTGCAACCCGGCCAAAAGCATCTTTACAATACTTAAAGACCTTAAATCGAGCAGGACTCAAACTGCACCTGTGATCACGTCTGATCAACATTGCGAGGACCTTGCCACTTTCTTTGTCAAGAAAGTGGAAAACATCTATATGTCCTTCCCTTCAACCCCAACATGTCCTAGTGCTGCACATAGTCCTCCGTCCACCTGCACTCTTGCGGCTTTTCCATCTATCTCACATGAGGAGCTGCAGCTGTTATGTAGCAAAGCTAAATCCGGCTCTCCCGCAGACCCTCTTAAGCCGGACCAATTTATAAAATCTCTACCTGTGCTCCTGGCCCCCCTGTGTCAGGTGATTAATGCATCCCTTTCCACGGCGGTTGTTCCTAGGATGTGGAAGCAGGCAAGGGTGGTCCCTCTGCTTAAAAAACCCATGCTTGATCCATCCAAACCGGAAAATGTCCGTCCCATATCGCTTTTACCGTGGGCATCTAAGATCACTGAGGCGCACATCAATTCTATTCTAACAGAATTTTTGAATAACAATGGCACCCTGGACACCTCGCAGAATGGCTTCCGCCCTGGTCACAGCACGGAGACGGCTCTTCTAGCTGTGACTGAACATTTGCGGACAGTATTAGATGCCGGGCGCACTGCAGCACTGATATTATTGGATCTCAGTGCAGCATTTGATACGGTCTCCCACCAGATCCTATTACATCGTCTGGAGGAGGCCGGCATAGTGGGCTCTGCCTTGGACTGGTTCAGATCCTTCCTTTCTGAGAGGTCGTTCCAGGTGACAGCCCCCCCTTTTCTTTCCCGGGCCCACTATATTGGACAAGGTGTGCCACAGGGCTCAGCTTTGAGCCCTATACTGTTCAATCTTTATGTCCAGCCGTTGGCGGCAGTGGCCAGAGCTAGAGGGCTCACTATTGTCTCGTACGCTGACGACACGCAGTTGGTGGTGGCACTCTCTGACGACTCTACGCAGGATGCTCCCAAGTTTTGTAGAGATCTTGCGGCTGTCGCGGATTGGATGACCACCAACTGTCTCCAGCTTAATGCCAACAAGTCTGAGGTGCTGCTGGTTGGGAAAGACACGGAGCTATGGAGTGAGCGTTGGTGGCCCACTACCCTTGGGGGGGCACCTACCCCCAAGCTGGTGGTAAAAAATCTGGGGGTCTGGATGGATTCGACCCTCAGTTTCCAAGTTCAAACAAAGAAAGTAGCAGGGACCTGTTTTGGTCTACTACGGGGGCTAAAACCCCTACTGGGGTTCTTTGATCCGTCCACTCAGCAAGTCATCATCCAGGCTTCAATCTTGTCGAGACTGGACTATGCCAGCTCTCTTTATTTAGGGACCAACAAGGCAGAGGTTATGCGACTGCAGAGGGTCCAAAATGCGGCTGCCCGAACCCTGCTCGGTCTCTCCAGAAGGTGCTCTACAACCAATGCTATCCACTGGTTGCCAGTGGCCAAGCGGATAGAGTTTAAGGCCCTCTGCATAGCCTTTAAAATTCAGAATTTCTCTTCCCCAGGCATTCTGGCCAACCTGCTCTTGTCCTATGTTCCTACACGCCACCTTTGCTCTATGGGGCAGTGCCTGGTGACTGTCCCCCGGGTAAAGAGGTTGCGGGCTGGTGGGCGTTCTTTTCGCACCCTGGCGGCAAAGCTCTGGAATTCCCTTCCCTTACAGATTCGCTGTCTGACCAACTATCTGGCCTTCCCGAAGGCAATTAAAACCCATCTTTTCCCTCTGCTGTAAGCCCTAGCTCCTTTCTGTGGCTTTTTTTTTCTGCTGTCAGCGCCGGGACGCCCTGTTGCTGGGGCAGCTGCCCGCTTTATAAGCCTATAAAAAAATTTTTTTTAAAAGATGCCTTCATCCCCAGCAGTTGCATGTAAGCCTGAGCTGGAAGAGATTGATTGGGTTGAAACTGGAGAACCAAAGCCTGAATGTTGCGAATTCTGGCTGCGTTGGGAAACGCCAGAGCCTTTTGAGTATCTAAAGTGGCTCCTAGGTAGTTCTGAATATTGGCTGGCTGAAGATGTGACTTTGGCACATTGACTGTGAACCCTAGTCGATGCAGTAACTTGATGGTTATGGAAGTGTATTTGAGACACTGTTGGTACGTGCTGGCTTTGATGAGCCAGTCGTCTAAGTATGGGAAGACATGGACGCTTTGTCTCCTGAGATGAGCAGCTACTACCGCCAGACATTTTGTGAAGACTCTGGGGGCAGTGGTGACTCCAAATGGGAGTACCCTGAACTGGTAATGTTGGCCCGCTAGCACAAGCCTGAGAAATTTGCGATGAGCAGGGTGGATTGGAATATGAAAGTAGGCGTCCTTTACGTCTAGAGTGGACAGAAAGTCATCTTTTTGTAAAAGAGGTAGTACCTGTTGAAGTGTTACCATGTGACAATGGTCTGACTGTATGTAAAAATTGAGTTCTCTGAGATCTAAGATTGGTCTGAGAGACCCATCCTTTTTTGGTATTAGGAAGTAAAAGGAGTACACGCCCGACCCTTGGTGTTGTAATGGTACGGGCTCTATAGTTCCTTTTAAAAGTAGAGACTGTACCTCTTGTTTGAGGAGGTGTAGATGATCCGGTGAGAGTTTGTGTGACTTTGGGGGAATGTTTGGAGGAGTGTTGGTAAACTCCAGGCAGTAACCAGAACGGATAATTTGCAGAACCCACTTGTCTGTTGTTATTGACTGCCAAGCTGGTAAGAAATTTGACAGTCTTCCCCCGACAGGTGTTAGGTGGTCGGGGGGAAGGAGAGGTGAGTCACTGTTTTGTATTGGAGGGGGAGGTGTGTGTGTTTGAACCTCTACCTCTTCCCTTACCGTTATTTCCTCCGTAACCCCCTCGGAAGTAGTTCTTAGAGCCAGAGGGTGGCTAGAGACCCTTGCGCCTCATATACTAGCCTCTGACAACTTTTTACTTATCGGAGTTTTTAACCTCCACGCTGAGATTCTCTCCAACGTGGAGACTGACCAGCTGATCTCAAATATGAACACTCTCGGACTTGTCCAGCGGATCACCGGCCCTACCCACAGAGCAGGCCACACACTTGACCTCCTTTTCACAAACTACCCAGGAATCACTGCCGAACCCCCTGAGCCACTATTATGGACAGACCATCACTTATTAAAATTCACTATTCCCACAACAATGACTAAAAACGGCCCTAATAACACGTCAATATTGCGAAGACCCTGGCGGAAAATCACCCTGCCCCTCTTCTCAAAGCATCTTAGCTTAGACTTTTCAGGGACAGAAGCCAACATACATCAGGCGACACTAGACCTTGACAAAGCCATCCTGGCTGCGCTAGACAAAATTGCTCACCTCACCCAGGTCAAAATCAAGCCCAGGTCTGCTCCCTGGTTCACAGACCAACTAAAAACTACAAAACTTCTGTGTAGGACTGCGGAGCGCAAATGGTGCAAAAGCAAAAGTATGGCTGACCGCGAAACATATAAAAATGTTCATCATGGCTACATGACTGACATCAAATTGGCAAAAAAACTTTTTCTCCTAAATAGGATAAACCTGGCAGAAAACTCAAGCAAAGAACTCTATCAAATTCTGAAAGAATTCACAGCTCCCACCAACCAGCCATCAATACCTGACTCCCAAACCTGGACCGACTCTCTCTCCGAATATTTCGAAGAAAAAATCATGGCCATTCATCGGTCCTTTCCTCCACCACACAACACTAATTCTGAAGATGTGCCCAGCATGTCCACCGACCCCTCCCACATCCTGGACGAATTCACAAGCTTGACACCAAAGCAGTTTCCACTGCCATGTTGAGGATAAAATCAGGTTCCCCCACCGATATGGTACCGCCTAAAATCCTTCCCACTATTGCCCCGGTATTATTGGAAAGTCTCACAGAGCTATTTAATAAATCACTTTTGGAGGCGGACTTTCCAAGAAGCTGAAAGGCAGCCAGGGTAAGACCGATCTTAAAAAAAAAAAACACTGCCGACCCAATGCTGCTCCCCAACTACCGCCCAATCTCTGCTTCCCTACTTCGGGAAAATACTAGAATCTCTGATCAACCAGCAGCTCGTTAACCATCTGGAGAGTCAGGGACTGCTCGATCCCTCCCAATCGGGCTTTAGGGCGGCTCACAGCACTGAGACTGCATTGGTCGAGGTAACAGACAACATCAGGCTGGCCTTGGACAAACATCAGTCAGCCATCCTCGTCCTGCTTGATCTGTCCGCAGCCTTTGACACCATCTCCCACTGCATTTTAGAACACCGGCTCTGGGAGATAGGTGTCAGAGGCGCTGCCCTCGAGTGGTTTAAGAGCTACCTAGCCGACCGAGTGACAACAGTACAGATCGGCAACAACCTCTCACGCGAGAGACCAGTCAAGATGGGAGTGCCACAGGGCTCCATTTTGAGCCCGACCCTATTCAATCTGTACATGACGCCACTGGCCAAGGTGATCAGATCCTACGGATTTGATGTCATATCCTACGCAGATGACACACAGATTCTGGTCACTATCGGCCCAGACCCTACCGAAACACAGCTACGCTTCAATAAATACCTATCCCACATTGACAGGTGGATGAGCTCCAATCACTTACAACTAAACGGAGCCAAGTCCGAGGTCATGCTCTTCGGCAAAGCACAGGAGCACTGGTCCACCGACTGGTGGCCATCCCATCTTGGCCTCTGCCCCACCCCCAAATTGACGGTGCAGAACCTAGGTTTCCACATGGACAACCAATTGTCCATGAAGAACCAGATCAACCATATCATCGGCACGTGTTTTGGAGTAATGCGTAGCCTACGGAAGCTCTTCAAGTGGATACCAGCGGAGGCCAGGAAACCATTAGTCCAAGGGCTGATAATAAACCGAATGGACTACGGAAACTCCTTACTGTTTTCAATCAATGAAAACCTTCTGGACAGACTACAGATCTTGCAGAACACTGCGGCAAGGCTGGTCCTGGATCTTCCTCCCAGATCCCCCTCCGCACCCTGCTTAAGATCTCTTCACTGGCTACCAGTCAGAAAGCGAATCCTTTTCAAGGTCCTCTGTCTAATCCACAAACAATTGTACGGAAAAGGCCCGAGATACTGGACCAAGAAATTATGTTGGTACCAACCACGCAGGGCGCTCAGATCCAGCAACCAATTTCTGCTCACCCCTCTCAAGATACATACTGCCAGAAAAGGAGGCCGATCTTTCTCGCCCCATCATCCTGGAACAAAATTCCTATACATCTGCGAAATGTCTCTGACTACAACTCTTTTCGCAAAAGGCTGAAGACATGGCTTTTTGACATCTGAGCCATTGTCACTTCCTTTCAGAGCCGTCTGCTAGCGCCATGAGACTTTCGAGTGATGTGTGCGCTGTACAAATGCCCCTGATTTGATTTGAGAGGGTTGGTTATTACCCTTGTAGGTGAAGGTATTTTCTGAGGAAGAATTCTTGGACCCCGCTCGATAGAAAGAGCGCCGAAAGGAACCACGGCCTTGTGGTGACTGAAGCGCCCCCATGGATTTGGCCACTTCACTATCTTTCTTCATCTTTTCCAGTGAAGAGTCTACCACTGGGCCAAAAAGGTGTTCCTTATCAAAAGGTGCGTTTAAGATAGAGGTTTGAACCTCAGGTTTGAATCCAGAGATACGTAGCCAGGCGTGCCTTCTTAAAAGGACACTGGTATTTACTGCTCTGGCAGCTGTGTCTGCAGCATCGGGAGCACCTGATTTGATTGTTGGAAATAAGTTGTCCCTCCCTTATCAGGTCTTCAGCTTTAGATTTATGTTCTTGGGGTAGGTATTGGAGCAATTGTTCCATCTCGTCCCAATGCGCATGGTCGTATCTAGCTAGCAACGCTTGTGTGTTGGATATGCGCCAGAAGTTTGCTGCCTGAGATGCGACTCTCTTCCCCGAAGCATCAAGAAGCTTTGATTCCTTATCTGGGGGGTGGAGCATCTCCTGTGGTTTGGGAGTTAGCCCTTTTGCGTGCGTTAGACACTACTAGCGAGTCCAACGGTAATTGTCTCCTAATGTGTACGCTGGGTCAGATGGTGCTGACTTATATTTTTTGTCTAGCCCAGGGGTAATGATACGTACCCTGACAGGATCACTAAAGATATCATCCACATGTCTAATCATACCCTTGAGCATTGATAATGTGTGTGATGACTTTTGAGTAGTGCTAAGGGTCTCGAAAAGGAAATCCTCTGCGAGTGAATCTTTGTGGAGCTGCACACCATGGTAATTGGCAGCCCTACCCAGCAATTCAATGTAACCTACACTGTCGTCTGGTGGAGAGGGTTTCGTAGGATATAAGTCAGGATCATTGCCTGTGGGCGAGTTAATGTTGTAGTCGTCCCATGGGTCTGCAGGTATTGGCTGATTATCATCATCCCCATCCCCCATTATCATCCCCATCATCCTGGTTGTCAGGTGTATGTGGTGAATGCTGAGGTGAAGAAGGCACAGGTATAGACTGTGGAGAAGGAGGAGATGGGATAGGAGGAGGAAGAGGAGGAGGGGAAGGGTTAGTCCCGACAGTTCTCTTCTTCAAAGGAATGTGATATTCCTCTTCAGCCTCAGTCCTTCTCTTTAGAGTCACTGTGGTGGTGATATGCCCAGTTTTTGGATGAATGTACAGCACTTTCTGTTTTGGGTCCGGTTTATCGAGCGGATCGTCTAAACAGTGCTTTTTTGGTGATTTTGGTGCCTGTGGTTGTTTCGGCGCCGAAGGTTTCGGTGCCGATAGTTTAGGGGCTGGTGTTTTCGGATCCGCAGTGTGTCTCGGTGCCGATAGTTGAGGGTCGGAGCCTGACTTAGATTTTGATCCCGAAGGTTTCGGCTCGGTTCCTGTTTTGGATTGGGGCTAGGCTTCGGTGCCGAGGCCGAAGGCGGTGCATCGAAAGCGTGATCTCGGGGCCGACCGGGGCCTGATGGCGCGGGTTGGTCCTGAGCCTTTTTTTTGGGTTGAGGTGGATGTCGGGGCGAGGGAGTTTCTGTACTCACAGTAGGTTGGCCCTGCGGGATGTCATCATCCTGGTCAGAGCCGGAGATCGGTTCCTGCTCCTCCTCGGCCCCAATAGCGTCCTTGGCTTCTTCATCTGAATGAGGTCCGAAGAGGTCCGGGATGGAGGCTGTGCGTTGACTCTGCATGTCGCGACGTCGACCCCGACGGTCGCGTAGTGTCTTCTTCGAGCGGAACGCCTTGCACGGGTCGCAGTCCTGTTCTCTGTGCTCAGGGGACAAGCACAGGTTACACACTCTGTGTGAGTCGGTGCGCGGGTATTTTGCGTGCCACCAAGGGCAGAATTTAAAGGGAGTTCGTTCCATCGACTGCTAGTTGAACCGACGCGGGTAGGCCCGACGGCCCACCACAAACTTTTCCGATCGAAAGAGAGTTTTAGTCAGAAAATCCGACACGCGAAGAATAGTATACGCGATCGGAAACAATACCGTTGAGGTTGAGTGTCTTGCGCACCAAGGGAAACCGAAGGAACAGTGTCGAACCGGAGCACAGCAAGTAACATCCGAACCCGATGGCGGAAAAAAACAATCTAACTATGGAGTCGATGCCCATGCACACTATCACCGAAAGGAGGAGTCACCTACCTCGTGACTGGAAAGACTTCTTCAAAGAAAAACAAAGTGCAAACATCCGCACCCAACACTAGATGGCGATCTATGCATAGCATATGATCTACAGCTCATATGCCTCGAACATATGGTTCCTCTATAGTGAGTGCGTGTATTTCACTGACTCTTCTTAGAGAGGTGATTGCCCCTAAGAAAGCTACCTTCCATGTTAGGGACTGTATTTGACATATGTGTAATGGGTCAATAGTTGGGCCCACGAGTCTTGTTAACACAATATTTAGGTTTCACGTAGGTACAGGTGGTGAACGTGGTGGAATTACTCTTTTTAATCATTCCATAAAAGCTTTATGACAGATATGTGGAAAAGGGATTGGTGTTTTCTGTTTTGTAGGTAAGTTGCAATAGCTGCTAAATGTAGGCGTATTGAGGAATACACTAAATTTGCTTTCTGTAGATATGTGTTAGTTGTTGTTCTGATGGTGATGATTTAATGTCATTTAAAGCACAGTAATGAGCAAAACGTTTCCATTTAGAGGCATAACATACTCTTGTGGTTGGTCTTCTGGCCTCCTTTAAAATATCCATGCATTCAGGAGGTAATTTTAAGTATCCAAACTCTATGACTTCAGGAGCCAGATTGCAAGATTGAGTTGCTGAGGATTTGGGTGTCTGACTTTACCCCCACTGTGAGTAAGGAGGTTTGGATAGTTGGGTAGCTTCTCGTGAGGCACTAGGGATAGCTCTGTTAATGTTATGTACCATGGTTGTCGAGCCCATGTTGGGGCTAATAGTATATTGGTTAATGAAGTCTGTTTGAGTTTCCTGACCATGTAAGGAATGAGTAAGAGAGGCGGAAAAGCGTAAGCAAAGATTCATGACCAATTCATCCATAGTGCATTCCCCTTGGATTGAGGGTGTGTCTGGATGCAAAGTTTTGGCATTTTGCGTTCCCGGCAGTGGCAAAGAGATCTATTGTTGGGTTACCCACGTTGGAAGTATTGATGTAGTAACAGAGTGTGAATTTTCTATTCGTGAATTTGTTGCTGCAAACTGCTTAACAAGTCTGCCAGGGAGTTCTCCTTCCCTGGGATGTACTGTGTGAGGAGGAGAATTTTGTGACTGATTGCCCATTTCCATATGTTTTGCGCTAACTGTGACAGTTGTATGGAAGGGGTCCCTCCTTGTTTCTGAATGTAGTACATTGCTGTCATGCTGTGTGTTCGTAGAAGGATATTTTTCCCCGCTATATTGTGTAAGAATACTTTGAGAGTCATTTGTATGGCTAAGAGTTCTAACAAGTTTATGTGAAATTGCTGTTGTGTGTGTTGACCAATGTCCCTGAACTACAATCTCCTCCATATGAACACCCCATCCCATGAGTGATGCATCTGTTGGGATTGGGTCTTTGAAGGCTCTCCCCTTTAGTATGTTCTTGGTGTTCCACCATTGTAGTGCCTGACAGACTTTGGGTGAAACCAACACTAGATCCTCAATGTTGCCCTCCGCTTGTGACCATTGTGATGCAAAGCACTCTTGTAGGGTTCTCATATATAGTCCTGCATGAGGGACTATTGCTAAACAAGATGCCATAATACCTAGAAGTCTCATCACTATTTTGACTGATTGGTGACGATGTGGCTGAAAAAGACCCAGTTGGTTCTGGAGATTGAGAACTCTTTGTGGATTGGGGTATGTTGTCCCTGATATTGAATTTAGTATGGCTTCAAGATAAGGCTGTATTTGGAGCGGTTGTAGATGGGATTTTGTTGCACTGATTGTAAATCCCAATTTGTGTAATAGATTGATTGTATTTTGAGTGTCTTTTAGGCATTTTGCTTTGATGGGACTCTTGATCAGGCAATCGTCTAGATAGGAAAATACATGCACGTTTTACCTTCTTAGCTTTGCCGCTACTACTGCTAAGCACTTTGTGAATACTCTTGGGGCTGTTGTTACCCCGAATGGTAGTACTTTGAATTGATAATGATGTCCACTTACCACAAACCGGAGGTACTTGCGATGTGCTGGGTGAATTCGGATGTGAAAGTATGCGTCTTTCAAATCTAATGCACTCATGAAGTCTCTTTCTTGATGCAATGGTATTTCGTCTTACAGCGTTACCATGTGAAAATGCTCAGAAAGTATGTATTGATTTACCAGCCGTAAGTCTAGTATAGGACGTAGCGATCCATCCTTTTTTGGTATTAGAAAAGCTAGTAAGTCATAACTCACTCGTACATAAATGGGCCATCAAAGCACGTCGCATCATTTCATTTATTTTGCTGTGGCTGACCTGGATTGAAAAGTATTACAATGGCTAGTTTGATTTAAATAAGTGACATATAAAAGTATTCTATGATGAATTTGCACAATATGGAAAACACAATGTTAATTGAATAAAATGTAAATGAAATGATGCGACGTGCTTTGTTGGACCATTTATGTATGAGTGAGTTATGATTTACTAGCTTTTGGAGACTAGTGAGGTTGCCAAGGTTTATTTTAATAAAGTTGTAAGGTCTCCATAATTACTGGGACGGCTGTATGAGGAATTTCAAGAGGGATGTTTTGCTTTGCAGCGCCTCTGGCTAGAAGAACTTTGAATGTAGTAATCTCGTCATTGGGTAAAACTCTAGGTAGCCATTCAGCGAAAGATGGTGTATGGAATGATGAAGTGTCTGTATACCAAGCAGTCTGTCTCGAAAGTGACCGTGAAGGAGATCTTTCTCTTCTGTGTTTCTGTGGAGGCTGGTAATCCTGTGGAGGAGGTGGTTAACCTGGAGGCTGAGGTCATTTCCTGAGAGAAGAGGGCCTTTTTCTGATCAGCGGCATTGATCGTGGTCTTGAGACCACCTTCGGGTTACGGATGGAGGTAGATTTAACAGCCTGAATGGACTGTGATCAGGTTCGTCCGCTGGTAGTCTGAAGATAAGAGCCCAAGAGGGCTGTAAGAAGCTGGCTCTGTATATACTGTACCAAAGTAAGGTATAGTGAGAGTCCAGTAAATCCCCAAAGGTATAGCAGAGGCAAAAGTAGATAATACCTTACTCTCTTTTGTGGTAGTGTGGTTGAGCAGTCAGGCTTATCACAGGGTAGTGTTAAGTATTTGTTGTACACACTCGGGTAAGAAATGATGTGTCACACTCAAAGACTGAATCCAGACCAATTGATTGTATACAACGTTGCTATTTTGTTGTTTTATTTCTAGAACCAAGATTTACTTAGTAGCAGGTAAGTGATACTTTTCATACAATGTTACTTTTCAAAATACAGTTAGCACTGATTTTGTAATAACTTTCAGATTACTTTTGCAGTTGAGAAAATGGTGTGTAAGCTGTTCAAAAACACTTGAAATTACTTTATAGTTACTTTTCTAGCTTGGCATGAAACAAACTAATAACAGGGTCTAAACATCACAGGACATCAGTAAGCAGGTTAACTCTGTTAAAGGCACTAAGTTACTTTTGTTGCAGTACATGACAGTTCAACACAAGATTTTTCAGAGAAAACCCACCATACAATCCTATGGAGAGAAACAAAGTGTTAGATTTATAGGTAAGTAAACTGCTTTAGGAATGGAGCTTTGGGAGTAGAACCAAGATTCCCCAAGGTTCAGGTTGGCACTCAAGAGGCACCACCAGCTGCACTAGGGCGACCGGGTGCAGAGTGCTGAGTTTCAATGTTAGCCAATGGGGCAAGGGGGCACCTCGGGTGAGGGCTGCTCACGGGCAAGCCACTCGGTCTTGGGAGTCTAGCTCCTGGCGTTAAGGTCAGGGTAAAGGGGTCTCAGGTTAGCACCAAGTCCACACCACCAGCGGCACTGGGGCGGCAGGGTGCAGTGTGCTCAGGAGGTGTCCGGAGCCCAATGCTTTCCTATCGAGGATGTCGTTTGAGGAAAAGGACTGCAGGCTGGAGCCAGGAGACTGGACGACGGGAACCAACAACTGGAAGATGAAATTGAAGAGTTGCTGGACGCCGACACAGTCGGTCGGACACCTCAGGACCCAGGGGCTGCGGGTGCAAGGGTGCCCTTTCGTGTCGGGTTCTTTTCACCAGTTCCGGTCACGGTTGGGGGAACCCTTCAGGATGAGGCTGAAGGGGTCGAGGAGAAGGTCGGTGGAGGTCACCCAACACAGGATCACAGGTCAGGATCGCCTGGGGGACCTAGCTGAGGGGTTGGCCACTCGAATTCGGGCCGTGGGCGTCGGGTGCAGAGTGGTGAGGACTCGCGGATCCGGATGGATCTGGAGTCCTGGCTTGGTGTTGGACAAATCCAGTGTCAATGGGAGATCAGAGTTCTTGGGGAAGGCAGGGCAGGTCCCGGGGTTTCTCGGAGGCTGCTGGCTCCAGGACACGCCGGTTTCAGCTTGCAGGGGTTCTGGAGCAGGAGACAGGCCTGTAGGGCTGGGGCCAAAGCAGTTGACGTCATCCTCCTCTTCTGCAGCACGGCTCTTCGGTCCTTCTTCTTCTTGTCTCACCGAATCTGAAGAGGCAAGGTTCAGGAGTGCCCCTAAATACTAGAGTTGGGGGTGTTACAGGGGTGTGCAGGTCGGGACCAATGGGTCCCTTCCCTGGGGTGTCTACACCCCTAGTAAGTCACCCTACAGAGGGAGGGGGCATAGGCTTCTTCCTGATTGGAGAGGTCCTCCCATCTTCAAGATGGCGGGGACTGAGAGGTGGCCTTCACTTCCCTCACCTGAGGGGTGGGTTGGCAAAGGTGGGCACACCTCCCTTCCTGGCTAGGTTTTCCCGCCTGTTCTCGCACCCAAAATGGGGGTCAGAACCGGTGGGAGCCATTTGCTGATAGCAGCAAAAGGCTGGGAGTGGCTGACAAAAGTGGCAGGCTTTTGAAGCTCCCTCTTCGAGGACCTTGCCCATCCTGGGGGAGGAGGCATGACCTCTCTGCCCAGGATGGGCTTTGTTTCCAGACCCAGAGATCGGAGGTTTTCTACCCAGGGGTCCAGAAACCTGTCTGGTGGTGGCAGCTGGTTGGAAGTCAGTCAGGAACCACACCAGGGATAGTCGTTTTTCAGGGGGCATCTCTAAGATGCCCTGAGTGCATTTTTCATTAAATCCCACACTGGCATCAGTGTGGGTTTGATACCAAATTTCCAAGAATTCAGTAAAGCCATCATGGAGCTGTGGAGTTTGTGTTGACAAACTCCCAGTCCATGCACTCAAAATGGCTCCACTGCACTTACAATGTCTGTGAATGGCACAGGCACTGTAGTGGCATATTGCTCATGCAGCTATGCCCTCACCTGGGTATGGTGCGCCCTGCCTTTAGGGCTGTAAGGCCTGCTAGAGGGGTGACTTACCCATGCCACAGGCAGTGTTGGTAGGCACGGCACACAGGGATGTGTGCCGTGTCGGCTCTTCAGTTTGGTCTGCACCAAAACACGCAGCCTGCAATGGCAGGGTGTGGGTGTTAAGGTGAGGTATCTCTGAGGGTGGCATAATACATGCTGCAGCCCTCAGAGGCCCTCTCTGGTCACAAGGCCCTTGGTCCCAGGGGTACCTTTTTCAAGGGACTTACATGTGGCCCAGAGGTGTCAATTGTGGGTACAAAGGTACAGTTTTGGGAAAGAACACAGGTGCTGGGGCCTGGTTAGCAGGATCCCAGCACACAGTCAAGTTGGCATCTGGTAAAAAGGTAGGGGGTAACCATGCAAAAAGGGGCACTTTCTTACAAGGGCCTTGTCACATCCTAGGATAATCTGAGTCTTTTCCTGGGTGGTGTTAATTCTGCTACTGAAAATGGAGAAGACACAGACACTCAGGGGCTTATTTACAAGCCTCTTGCAGCCGGTACGTCACTTTTTCTCATATTAAAAGTGATGCACCCAAAGTGCAAGAGGTTTGTAATTAAGCCCCTCAATGTCGATCTGAGAGAAGCAGTGGATTGCTCCAACATTCAGTGTCTTAATGTTGATAGTCTTCTCAGCAGCAAAGCTTGTCTCAACATCAAGTGATGTGCCATTGAGGGGGTGATGTCGACTTTGCTTTGACAGCAAAGATCTTTTTGATCAGTAGTGCTTCATTGTCAGCTCAATAAAGGTCCAACTTCTGACGGCTTTCATGCCTGTGCCGTACCTCTAGATGACATCAACATCAAGTGGGTATGCAGTCAATAGAAGTGGCGAGAATGATGATGCCTCCATATTTTATCTCTCCTAGATCTTTTGTCCCTGGATCTCCCGCTTCGGGAGACCTTTGAGGCTGAGGGTTTACAAGCATGAGAGGTAGAATCAGAACAAAATTTGGACAAAGGGCCTTAGTATGGAGTTAGGGGTCAAAGCTAACAGAAAATGTGTAAGTTCCTGAAAAAAAAGTGTTTCTTAAAATAAGAAATCCAATATTGGGAGCTGTGTCAAACTGGTTAACTAGGGGCTTAAAAAACAAATGAAATGTGGTTAAATTGTGAAACAAAGATTCCTAAAAAACTTTTTTTTTTTTTTTTAAATCAACACCTTCTCTGGTCAATTTCCGTTGAGAGAATACCCTTAAAAGCAAAAACTGGAGCAGCGCCTCAAATGAGTGGAATAGATATCATTAGTAAAGGTATGCGAAAACTGTAGTTCTGAGGAGAATGCGGTATCTATTTTAAAATGCAACCATGGGGTAAGAAAGGCCCCAAGCTCAGCAAATATGGAATTAACTATGCCTCTCCCCTCATATAGAACTCCTGTGTTTGCCTACACCACTAGGCTTCCAGTTCATTGACTGTTTTTTTTCTGCTTTGCCTTACCTTTCTTTACCAAGGAGAACTCCACAAATCGTCCACCCAATGATCTTTAGTACGGTCGACGTGAAAGCTCAACGCTCTCTTGGGGTCCAATCTGTGGAGTCTCTCCTCTTTCGAGGGGTGGGGCGGAGCAAAGAACGCTGAGTGAAGAATGAACTGCCCAACATGAAAGGGAGTCACACCTTTCCTGCTTGTCTTCTCTCCAGGTTTATGTTAGACTATCATCTGCATGTTAGAAAAAGTTGATTATATGGTGAATTCTGATCTTTTGTCAATAATGTCCTCAAATTTTAAAAAAGAGTAATGGCTCTCAAGCAGCTGTCTCAGATAAGTTCCCTCATTCTGCCCTCAGGAATAATATTGTGATACCATTCTGCTAGGTTGATTGTGAGAGTTTGTAAAGCAAATTGCAGTTGAGAAATGTTCCAGTGGGTCTGTTATCCATTCACCAGGTTTGGCACTTAAAAATTAGGTACAGGTAGAACTGAATAGAGCTTTAATAAAAAAAAACCTAAAACAAGGGTGTTTGTCGATGCCAGCCATACACGTTGTTTTTCTTTCTTGGAGGCTCTTGTCTTGTAGATATGCATTCTTTTTCATCAAAGATGAGGCGGGCCCATACATAATTCATATGTGCTCTACACAGATGATTTTGTGGTGATGGAATACTCTGCTGGAAACTTGCAAAGAAATCGTGAGCCCCTTAAGAATTACGGGGCATATTAGCAAGACTGGCAATAAAATTATCGCCGTTTTAGCGGCAGGAAACTGCCGCTAAAACGGCGATAATTAGCTTGCTAATAAGCGTTATAGAATTCCAATAGAAGCCCAGGTTAGATGTCCTGCACATCTAACCTGGGCTCTGTTGGAATTCATACGCATATTAGCTAAGCCCATTATCGCCGTTTTAGCGGCAGTTTCCTGCTGCTAAAACGGCGATAATTTTATCGCCAGTCTTGCTAATATGCCCCTACATACATTGACAATGTCTACTAAAACAAAAAAAACTATGGTGCTGACTTCGGGGGCAAGAGATGTTCAGACACTGCTTCTGAAACTGGGTGCCATGTGGCTGGCCCTCTAAGCCTTTCTCCCCCCATCAAGGGCCTGATGGACAACACAACCGCCATGTGGTACTGGAATAAACGGGACACAGTGTTAGGGTCCCATGCCTTCTGTCTGGAGACACTAAGGCTGTGGAGATGGCTAAATCCTCTTTGGATCACTCTAACAGTCAATCAACTGGAAGGATCCCTAAATTTTACCAAGAATCACCTTGTCAATCGAGAGTTTCATGTTCCTCTGACACATCTATTCGCTCCTGCCAAGTATGCTCAATGTGCAGCCTTTCACACACTAAAATTCCCTTTTTGAGGCTTTGAAAGATGCAAAACCCATCTTCAGTGGCACTCTGGTCTCCTTTATGTGCTCGTTCTCGGACACTGATTCTACAGTCCTGAGGAAAGTCATGAGGGACTCAGCACAGCGTATCCTCCTCCTCTCCCTCGCCCCGCCCCCCCCCCCCCCGAGCTAGGCTTGGAGAATCTGAAATTATGGCATGCTGAGCCTGAGCATATGTCCTCTACTTCCTCGTCAGGAAAAACTCCTATCCCATCAACAGGAAACGGTTTTATACCCGAACTTCCATAATCTACACCTCCATGCATAGTAATTGATCAGAATAAATTAAGAGCTTTAGCTCTTCCATCAGAGACGGTTAATTTTATTCTGGCTGCTCATTGCCCATCCACCAATTTTATCTGTTGTAACTGTTTGTCTAAATTTGTTGTTTAGTTTCAGCAAACACACATTCACCCTCTACACACTAAGCTTGTGTTTGTTTTATTTATTGATGGCAAGTCTTTGCTGTGTGCACTGTTAAGGGTTACGTGTCGCCTTTTTTTTGGCCTTTCTTCATTTGCCTGATCAGCCATCTTTATTCAGCTCACCCAATGTGGTGTTTCTTAAAGAAGCTTACAAGTTTTTCCCCCGGCTCCGTTTATCATGCCCCAGTAGAACCTTCATTTTGTTCTTATCTTGATGTTTACAACTTTTGACCGTCTGCACAGATGCACCCTGAGACTTTTGACTCTCAAGACTGCCTTTCTTATTGCCTTCACTTCTCCGTATAATATCAGTGATTTGCAGCTGTGGTCTTCCAGCCTCCACATACCACATTTTTCTTCAACAAGTTAGTACTTCAGACTCTGACATCATTTCTTCTGAAAGTGGAGTCGCTCCTTGAGGATAGGCTTTATCAGCTGGATCCTAAAGGGGCCCCCTAATGTCAACATTAATATGTCTAAGAAGCACCAGATGAACAATCAGCATTTTTGGGATTTGCTGGTGCAAAGGTAAGACCGCCCAGAAATGGACCTTACCTTAGTGGGTTGTCATTTGTACCAAAGTGCTCCGCTGTGGCCAAGGAGCTTCCTAATGGTCTTTAGGCATGTTCCACCTTGGTCAAGGCTGCCACTACAGCATTAACTAGAAGTGTTCGGTGGTGGATATTTACCATGCTGCTAAGTAGGCACCTTTCCATGCCTTCACCAGGCATACTGTATCGACTCTCACGTTTGCATGAAGGGCCATTATGCCCTCTCAGCCCTGAAGGGCTTTCTCGTGTAAAATCCTTTCTTCAGATTCACCACCTTTATGAAGATACTGCGTTGGTATCGATTCAGAAGGTGAGGCATCTGCAGTTGGATGTCTGCTACAGAAGAACAAGTTACTAACTTTGGTAACATTCATTCTGGTTCAGGAATGAGTGTTACCAACATTAGTAACTAACCACAAATTAATCCTTGCCCGTCCTCCCCGTTCAGAAGGCTGGACTATTTTTTTGTAGGTAATACGGTTCCAAGCATCATTTCTCACACTGTTGAATCCTCAGTTGGCTGTTGCTCTGCGAGAGTATAAAGTTTCTACGGATAAACTAACGTTGGTGTGCAGGGGGATGCATATGCAGCTCTGTGTTGTCATATCCAGGGGCAGGTGGAGTTGTGATGGACTTGTATCTAAACTATTTCAAGCTAACATCTGTTTTGCTGTAAGGGTAGGCATTGACATCAAGGAGTGGACTGTCCTTGATACCTACCCTCTGTTGTAGAACAAAGGTCCTGTCGGTCTCGGTACATTAAGAGGCATTTATGTATTTCAAGGAGGAGTACACAGGCAGTTGCACAGGGAAGGAACAGGTCATTGAGATCTCCTACCTGTGTGCTTTGCGTGCTGCTGAACATGGATCTGAAATTGTCTCTGGAATGAGCTCTCGAACGGACTCTCATGTTGCTTCTGGAATTGGAAGAGCTGCTGCTGTAATTGTTTCGGCTCTTTTTTCTTCTTCTCAATCTTGGTTTTTGAAGGAAGAGTCTGAACTTTTGCCTCTTCTAATTTTGTAGGATGGCAGCTTTCCTCAACAACATCATCTGTTGAATAAAACAGAAGTGTTGCTGAAAACCGCCACAAAGAGTTTTGCCACACCAATTCAGGAGGGGAGGGCCAGTACGCCAGAGCATTTTCAGATTTATTTTAGATTTAAGAAGGAACGTGTACAGTTAAAAACTTTGTGAAAACCCACACTTCATTGCGCTTGCTATTTGTGTGCCTTAAGACTTATCTTTCAAATAACAGTTTTGAAAGGTATGAGTGCGCTTATGTTTATATACTCGGAGTATCTCAGAACACATCTAGTCCTACCATCTGCACAACAACCCCAATCACGTAATATTTATTCTTGGTGCTGTGTCATTCTTGAGGTTATGTATTCCTCATATAAAAAAAAAATGATAACTTCTGCTAACCGAGACGGATGTCATACACCATAGGGCAGTGGAAATGGAAAAGTGATAAATGCTACTTGTGGACCTCCGTAGGGTATGGAGGACAATGTGCTAGCTGTGTTGCCTCACCCCTAATACCAGACGTCTGTAAGTGGGACATGTCCTCATTTACCCACATTGTAGCCCAGTTTCCAATTCCCTTTGACTTTTTCTTTTTTATGTCATAATATAGTTTCCTTGTCTTGGTGTCTCAATGTTACACCACCCGGAGTTTCATTCTGTGCCCCAAGGTTATCTCCCTGCCCCAGAATCTAATCTATGACCACATTTCTGGTTTTGTCCTAGTGCCTCTCTGTTTGTATCTGTGAATATCTGACACAACCTCACCAAAATTTGGGCTTTTGTCCCAGTGCCCATAAATTTCTGTCCCATTATCGGTGTCCCTTTTTTCTTTCTCTATATATATTCTTCTCTTCCAACTTGTTGTGTGTTTCAGTGCCTATATCTATCATTTGCCACTGTCTCCCTGCTACAGTCATTGTTTTAGAACCTCTTGCCATGTCTCGTGCACTGGTTTCTGTTGCCGTATCTTCTTTCCACAATGTATGTTCTTCTGACTCGATCCCCATTTTTATAGTCTACGTTCACTAACCTGTCTCCCTGCTCCAGAGTTTGTTTTATTACCCCAACGTCCAACTCTCCACCCAAATGTTTATTGCCCATGTCTCCCAGTCCAGTCTCTTTACCTCCTTCTCCTCCCTCTGCACTTCATTGTCTATACCCACCTCTCTTCAACCTGTGTCGGTCTCTTTTCATTTTACAATAGTAGAGAGAGAAGCAAATGTTCTTATTTTAAGTGTGTTGTGGAATTCTGTATGTGGGCAGAGAGTAACTTTGTTAATATTAATGAACATCTCTTGAATATAGGAATTTAGGTTCATTCTGAGCTTACCATATCTTTGTGAAATAAGAGGCCCTCCACATTTCAGTGAAAAATTAGATTTCGTGCATCCTGGGTGACTACAGTAGCAAAACAACCTCGAGGGAGCTTTAAATCTGCCATGAGAATAGATTCATCACAGTGACTCTTCATGAGTTTTGAAAGCACAGTGTTATAGTCCCAAGTTGCTAGAAGCAGGTGTCTCCAACCTTTTCTGTACTGAGAGCTACTTATGTTCAATGAAACGCATTGAGAGCTACTAACATTAGTGTTTTATCATTTCAATTTTTTTATATGTATTATAATTCAACCAAGCAAAAGCTTTTTAATTTAGTACGCTGGGCTGTACACAGGTGAGCTACTCAGAGGTAGCTCACGAGCTACTGGTTGGAGACCCATATGCTAGAGGTTGGTACACTGGATATTGTGCTGGTAGATATTCATTTGCTGATCAGCAGCACATTCAAGTAAGACAACAGTTCATGTGTCAAGATATTATTACACCTCACCCAACTCTTTTCACGTAGATCATTGAGCAACACGTCTGCAACCAAATAGCAGGTCCGACTGTATTCACTCTGGACCGTATGTGCCAAAAAAAAAAGTACCAGAAAATAACCACTCCAGAAAAGAACTGCTTTATTGTCATCTTTCCTCTTTTCGAGGCATGTTCCCGCATGTGGTGGCTTCCTTGCACACATGCCACACTTCTCACCAGGCTTGCCGGAAGTACTCAATGGATAATGCATGCCTTTGACAACAGCATTGTTTTACCTTCATGTAAGAGGCGACACATTGTATTTGACCTCTGCGTCTTGACACAACTTCGTGGCAGGATCATGGCTTTACACAATTATTTGCCAAACTCCATTTTTGGCGCGGTAAAGGATGAATATTCTACTAGCTCCTCTATCGGATCAGTGCCAGATCTTTGTTTACCCCCACTTGTCGGTGCAGGGTTGGATATATTCTACTTCTAGCTGGGTCCTTGGTGTAGCGCTAGCTCAGTGTTACCTCGGTTTGTGGCTGAATTCTTGGTGCTGCTCGGGGTCATAATTTCCTGTGCTTGATGGAGCTGCCATCCAAAGTAATTTTGCACAGCATAGCTCCTTTTCAGAAAACTGATGCCCAGGCCCTGTTGATCCCAGGTGGCTTCCACGGCGTCTGTCCACCATCCTAATCATATAGTGGAAGGATGGCATGTAGGTCAGATGGAGACAAGGGGACTAAACACCACTGTACAAGAGTTCCCACTGTCCATAATTTGTATACTTACTGATCCCCAATACCGGTTGGAACATTACGAAATAATAAAAGACGATACTGGATGAATTTCAGACAACTGTGGCTGAAATGAAACCCTGTTAGGCTATGGGATGTGGGGGGGGGGGGGGAACACGTACTGTGGTGATATACCATAAGTTCTGTACGTTCGTTGGCCCAGCAGGCTGAAACAAATGCAACTGAGAAAGCAGCTTTCCAGTTAAAACTTGGGGTGTTATGGGTTCACCTCAGAGCTTGGGAACTAGAGGAAAAATATTTATAGTAGCAAATCGTTGCCAACATGTTTTTCATCTATATTACAACATTTCTCACAATCCAAAGAGTCCTTTTGTAAATTAATGTTACCCATATAGATGTAGGCACTTTGGTCACAACTTTAATTAGGGGTGCTAATCTAGGGGACAGATTTACTAACTTTACACGTAACGCAGCGACCAAAGTTACTGCGTTTGTGAAAGGCGCAGAACAGCACCCTGTCTAATAAGATATGGTGCCCTTTTCTGAGCTAATTGCCAGCATGCACACCCTTGCATCATAGTAGAAAGGGGGGGTTGTGTGTGTGTGTTTTCTAGCATAGACTTTATACTGGTAGAGTACCCTATCAGTACAAAATGCTATGCCTAGATTTTTAAAACATTTCACACACTGAATGTGTGCTACGCTGTTCAGCACACATCCAATGTGTGAAATGTAAGTCGAAATAAAAACATTTCTCCTACTTCACAACTACATCTAGGAGACCATTTATTACACAGAGCTTGTGCTAACAATTTTAGTCAATCAGGCTTTGCATCAAAACACACGGGTGGTTGCCCTGCAGTGGAAAGTACCATAGGAATATGTTATGCTGATTTGAATCACTTAGAAGTGGTGAAGTTTTGATAAATCACACGTGTCTTGTATGCCCTGCAAAATGGATATACTTTTACCAAAATGACCATGAGTAACAAGTGATGATGAAAAGGGCTTGAGTGTATATATACATTTTTTTTAAGGTATTTTATTTTGCATTTTGTAGCATTGTACATCACAGGCGTTATGCTCTTCTCCGTAGTATTCAATTTATGACCCCTGGGAAGATGAAAATCTTAGATCAACCCTGTTAGGTTTCAGTGTATCATTTTGTGAGGAAACAAGCTACTTTGGATTGGTTTAATTCAGCAGGTAGGGTATATGTATATGCTAAAATTACTTTCATTCGCAAATGGTAAAAAGCATTTTTTAATGCTCGACTTGTAGTTTACCACCTGAAGTTGTGCACACTGTGTATTGTGCCCAAAAACTAAAAGGTATGGAGACCCTAGATTCTCTTCAAGCCAAAGCTTGTTGGTTGAGGCGAGATTACCAAACGCATTGGTCTGTGATAAATACCTCAGTATGGAAATAAGAACAAGGGCTGTCTTCCAACAGTACCAAAACCCCTTGGGTGTGGAGCTACCAATATTTTGGTCGAAGGGAGAAATGCCATTAAGACTCTGCAATTCTATAAAATTAGGAATGTATCCCATTGTACATGGAGTTCCCTCACCTCCAGGGTGCATAGAGGCAGCCTCTCATATTGTCTGCTAAGGCAAACAAGTGTGGCGGGTGGGGGAAAGAAGATTGTCTTTGGCAGAGAGAAGAGGCTTTCTTCCTGTTGAATGTTCCACTCATGAGGAAACACCAAACTAGGTGAGCCTGTTAGGTCTTTGCAAAACATTAAGTCTATCAA
Organism: Calotriton arnoldi; assembly: GCA_963921515.1. Lineage (NCBI taxonomy): Eukaryota > Metazoa > Chordata > Amphibia > Caudata > Salamandridae > Calotriton > Calotriton arnoldi. The sequence goes on from CAWUFW010000024.1 coordinate 2,317,554, forward strand.
GAGCACTCATTTTTAGTACTCCATCCTCAGTTCAGATTTGATAGAGGAAGATGCCTCCCTACTTGCTGTAACAAAACATGTTGGTTCTGGGTTGTGAATTTGGGGAGGTATGTAGTGGAGGACAAGGATGGCCTGAGGTGGCAACCATCAGGAACAACTAGCTATCACATACTCTGAAATCAGCATGAGCTTGAACTGTAGATCGGTTTCTGATAGGGAGGCCCCAAGTGCGGGTGGAATTAGGTGGGGCTCTCAAAGGGAATCATGCAATAAGTTGTTGGGAACCATAAGTGCACTGAATTCTCCAGGACTACTACTGTGCAGCAGTAAGGAAGCTTTCCATCGCTTTCGTGAGCTGGAATCAAAGATGACTTTACTACATTCACTGGCCTTGGGACGAATAGCAATGAAGGCACCAACTTGAAGAACTGAAGGGTGGGTAGATTAAAGGGCCTTCCTCACCAGCCATTTCATTTTTATTTTGTCTCTCGGTTGTACAACTGATGGAAGTGCAAAATACTCAAGGAGAAGGAAAGATAAACAATAGGAGCAGATAAGGTACTTTGCGTTCTTGAATATGGGAAGCTAGGAATGTCCTAAAGATGGTAACACAACTAAGCCGTTACCTTAGGGGGACACTAGTCAAACTGCACTTTCATATGCCGATGTCTGCTACTTGCTGCAAACTTAAGGAACCTCATGTCACATGTGAGTGTGTCAGCAGGAGAGGTAACAATGGGAATTCTGAAGATCTACAGTGCACAATGAATCTCCTGGCTGTAAGGTCACTAGAACTGACCTTTTGTGGTCAGCTTTTAAGACCCCCATAGATTTTCAAAGGACCTTACTGTAAACAAAACAACGAAGTTAACAGCCAGCAGATCCCTTTTCTTTCTTCATTGGGGATAGGGCTGTAGACCCCTGCCCCCTCCTTAAGCATTCCTTATGCTCATTTCATATAACCTTTGACTGAGTATGAATCACTGATATTCCAGCATGTAGAATCAGAATGACCTGGAATGCTAGGAAGACGTGTCTGCAAGCTAAGTACAGACAAGCTGATCCATTAGAAGGAAGTTCGGTGCCAATGGGTGCACCGTCATTAAAAGTAGATGGCACCAAGACAGAAATGGTACCACGGTCTGTATTCTAAACATAGGCTACCTACAAGAAGCCTATTTCTAACCTCTTTCAAGTTCTCAAACCTACACCACATTGCTGTACTGATGAAGCTTGCATCATGCTTATGGGAACGTCACTCCAGGACTGTTAAAAGTGTTTGCCTGCATTGCTAAGCGGAGACTAAGCAGGGAAATAAGATATATATATATATTTTTTAAAGCGAGTTTTTGCTGCATACTCTGGGTGAGGTCTCGGGTAATGTCCTCTTCTAGGAGAAACTTTGGATGACACTCCATCCCACGCAGGGTGGATAAGTTGTGCCCCAAGGAGGAATCTTGGGTAACCACCAAGTCCCTGTTGGCTAGATGGGCCTACCCTGGCACCAGGAACCTGGTTGCAGTACCTCTGTACAGGATAAGTTCAGTATCTAGTACCTCAGATAGGATCAATCTACCTACTTGTTGCCTATGTTTGGCCAAGGGTCAGTATGTACCAGGCCTCACGGCCTGGTGAAATGGTTTGCCACTGTGCATGAAAGAAAGGTTGAAGCTTGCGGTACCATTGGACAACTTCTGTTGAGACTAGCCTGTGGAGAAGAAATGCAGCATGCATGGATCACAGTTTTGTTAACTGATGCTCTTCGGTTTGCAAGCTGCCACGTGATCGAATCTGCTGTGAAGAATGGAGCGATTCCGATGAAGTGGGAATTGTTTGAGGTAAGATCATGAGTTAGACTTGAGACAGTGTCACATAACCATGGCTACTTGTTTACAAAAAATACGGAGTCAATGTTAAAGGGTATTTATTATCTGATCTAAAGGCAGGTTCAGAACATAGAGAAATGCAGCACAGTAGGTGTGACAAAAGCATTCCGATTACTAGTTTCCAAGCTTTCTATACAAACATAAAAAGGCTATTATTGACTAAAGAATGATCATAATCTTCCCGGTGGAGTCCTTCTGAACTTCATATCTGCTACACTGTCTTTGTAGAGAAGATTCAGGACGCTGCAGATGGGTTGCATTTAAAAGTTAAGAAATATTTTCTGCTTAGGATCATCACAGTGGCAGTTTCTAGAGAACTACATTCTCCCACAAAGGCAGTGTAAGTGCACCCAGGTAGGATGTGGTCCAACAGCAGTTCCTTCAGGGAAGGATTAATCCGGTTCCACAACATTGACCAGTGCCCAGAGCTTTAAAGAAATATGATGAATGTCCTTTTGCCCCACGATCAGATAATGTTAAAGCACAGAGTTGAAAGAGTAGAAGTAGTCTTGAGAATAGAGTGGTATTCCACAAAATGCTAGTCTCTCATTGGAAGTAGTAGGTGGGTGTCAAATGAGAGCAGGAGATACATGGAAGTTAGTGTGTGTGGATACAGAAATCGTGCTATACGACTACAGATCTAGAAGGATGTGTGAAAATACCTGGTAGACTGGACACTGCCTCCTCTCCAGCGTGACCTCTCATGCACCCGCTCTTTAAATATACATTTACCCGAGGGCCTATAGTTGCGGATGGAGGGACTCAGCTCAGGAATCACTCAAATCTATCAAAGGCTTGACCCTTGTGTGGTGTAATGGGTGGGGGTGACCTCTGCTTTCAGAGTTCTACTTGGCTGCTCCAGTGAGACCCGTTTGTTTTTGGCTTCAAAGGGCAGAAGCCCTCATTTATTACATCAAGAAGAGAGAAATCCAACCCATTGCACGCAACAATTTCATGGAGCACCAGCATGCGGGGTTATTTAAACACAGGTACTGAGATTCATTCTTTCTACAAGCTTATGCTTGGCCAGCAGTCTCTCCAACTAGTAAAGGAAAGCAACAGAACAAGCTGAACTTGTACAGTGTGTTGTGGGGTGGGTAGACAGGAGAGCCACAAATCGTATGGCGTATATTAGCCCATACATCGTAACTTCAAAATACAACTTGCTGTGATTGGCTAATGGAGTGCAGCGAGGCAGACTGAATGACAGACAGCCTTTATTACCACTAACAGATGCATGTTACCTGTGCTGGCCCTATAGAATCTAGAACTATAAGGGAGGTGGGTAGAAATCTCTGGAGAGTACTGGTTCATAGATAAATACCAAATAGAGTTACCCATGAAACAAGTAAAACTTATTAAAAGTGACTTAAACCTTATACAGAGAATACTATAAACTTTTTCATTGCAGCTTTTAAATAGATCCAAGAAGGGGATACTTGTATTTTCTTTATTAAAGAGAAGCAGTTACTTTCTAAACAAAATCAGTTAAAAATGTAGGTCGAAGTGATGGTGTGCTGATGTTCCCTGCACAAACTAGGCAAAAATAATTTCACTCGAACCAAAATCTTGAAGTGAGAATGAGTGGGTGGCATATTTTTAAAGACTGTTGACCAACCTACAATGGTCAAAAGATTCCTAGCTGAAAGACTTGTTTCAAACTAAGGGAATTAAGAACACATTCTTTCTACAGTGACATTTTTAAACGTGGTCAACAGAAAGTCTGTACAGTTATTTTAAGGTCTCAGAATAAACTTTTATTTATTTTTCAAAACTTAAAAGGACAACCTATTTTGGTGTAGAAGATGGGAAATGAAGGCGACAAGGTGGAACCAAGGCAGCTGGAAGTATCCAGATGGTGTGCGGATCAACTACACACATTATTGATAAACAGGGAGGGCATTTCCTCACAAAACCTCCTACACTGCAGTTGTGAAATCACAGGGCTTACTGATGAGAAGCGATCCATCACCTGACAAAGTGGTACTCACTCCATTAAGTGAAACTGCCAGTGTATAAAAACTTTTTTCTTCTTATGTAATGGCAATTTAGTAAATATTTCCGAGCTTCCACAGTTCTAAAGCAGCTGGCCATTTTATGGTCACCAGCGGTGTAAGCATGAAATTCCAGACAAGAAAAAGGTAAATCCTGAGAAGGTAGGAAGATAGATACAGGTCGTGCTTAGTGTCGACTGTTTACTAGTGGCTTGAGCAGCAAGTATAACGAGGAAAATGAGATGATCTGTCCTAACCAAAGAGTTGTGTGCACAGTAGTTGGTGTTCATGTAGTTGGAGTGGTAAACAAGTTAGAGACGTGCAAATGCCTCATTTGGTTTTTAAACTGATTAAAAAGATCTGCAGCTAGTGTCTAATTTGAAACCGTAAAGGAAGAAAAGTGATTCTATTTTCAAGCAAAGCAATAGTAAGATTACTTTTTTTGCGTTTGAAATGACCTCTTAATAGCAGCCATGTGGGTGACATGCGATTATGCAATTGATTTTTAAGACCAGCCAGGGAGGTGTGCATTTGAGGCATACTTATTTTTCTCTCTTGAAACTCTGCAACAATAGATATACGAGTTGTATCTATAGCAGTCTTGGGCAAGAGGATAAGTGTGTAAAGTACTGCTGTATCTGCACACAAGGAAATGGCTTTATATTTTCTCTTTAGCAAAAGAAAACGAGCAATATTTGAGGTATTTAATGAAGAGGCCTCAAGATAAGTGGACAGTGGTTATATTTTCTGTACTAATGATGCCAAAGACTCCTCTGTCACAGTTTCACCTTTTTATTGTGTACAAGCTTGCCCTCTGCGATACTCTGAAACTATGTTACCAATACATCCTGTGAGAGGAGGAGGATGTGGATACAAATGTTGATAGACACAAACAGAAGAGCAGCAGCAAATCAAAACAAACGAAACGTATACAACAATCACTGCTGGTAAGAGAAAGAGTGCAAAATTGAAAAGAAAAAAAACGGTTTAAGATAAATAATTAACATTTCCAGTCTCCTAAGAAACTGCACCGAAATTCACGCTTCTTTCCAGAATCTGGATTGTGATCCTGCATATGAACACGCGACTTGAAATGCTGAAACCCTATCTGCCATAATTAATAACACTATGACAGTGCCCCAGGCCTGCTGATCGATGAATGTTCTTAAAAGTTTGATGGATAAAAATTGTCTCAAGCTCATCTGGGCGGTTTACTATGGAAGGAAATGGAGAAGCTAGGTCTCCCTCAGAATCATCCGGATTAGGGGTCTAGGATGTTTCTCGACATTCCTTCACTTCTAAAATGTCTTGGCTGCACGCAAAGAGACGGTACCAGGGAGCCTTTCTGAATAATGCTCCAGAGCTGGTGTGGAAGAGACCATAAAGCTACCCCAAAGCGAGGGAGGCAGGATTGCAGAAGACCAGTCTTGGGATAGGTGGCGTAAGGCATGGACGAAGTAGAGCACTGCCCAGAATACCAGGCATCTACCATCATTAACTCGCAAATATATCAAAATCTATTCATTGCAGATACAGACGATCTTAAGAATGTCCTTAGGGGTATGAAAAAGGGTTTAGATCGCAGCCTCGTTAAACAGTGGGCAGGTGTTTAAAATTAAACTGAATCTTTACCATAGAAAAATCTATATGTATAGAGAAACGGTAAGCACCTTACAGGGGAAGAGCCTACATTCAAATGACATTTTCTATTTTAATCCCATAAAGAGAGGGAAATATTTAAAGAAAATATTGCAGTGCAATGTGGAACTACCCCGCTGAGGCAGTCCATCTTCCCGGCAGAGGCCTCTAGGATTTCATGCGTGCTTTATTTCCTCAGCACAAACAGGAGGTATGCAGGTTTGGCTGTAGAACTGGTAAAATAAATGCCTTGTCTAGTTACGGATCGCTTAGGTGCTTCTGCTTTAGCACCGCTAGTCAACAGGGCACCTCATCAAGACATTGTATTATGGTAATTTCACAAAGATTGCAGGTGCTCTTCTTGGTTACAACGCCTGGTGTGTTTTGTGTGCCTGGTAATTAAAACCTATGTAGCTATGCATCTGGGGCCCCAACATCCCAGTAAAGTCCATCCTGGCCACAAGACCACTCTGGTGGAAGGCTCTTTCCAGCTTGAGATGTGCACCATCAGCTTCTGTGTGACGACGACGTAAGCAGTGCAGCGATTTGAGACTACAAGTAATCCACCACTACAGCTACAAAAAGGAGGCACCACATCAAACGTACAGCAGGAGTAACTTGGCCCCACACAAAATGTAGCTACCAACAGGAGTAACATCATCCAGTAAAAACATTTTCTTCTAGTGAGCAGAAAGCTATTTTCCATTTTAACACCTGCTGATATGACCTTCAGCTCACTGGGGTCCAAGAAATGGTCAATACGGGTAATATTTGCTCACTGTGTCCATAGCCTTCCAACAAGTAGAAATCCACGATGAACAAAAACAAGGCAGATGTATTGGAAGTGAAAGAAAGATGCACAATAAGTGAAAACCACACTCCTCCATAGATAACCAACAACCTCTCAGATATATATGCTTTGGAGTCATTTACGATACAAAAGTGATGTTTTTTTCTTTTTGTTTGTATCTAAATTGTTCAAAGTTTGTGTGAGTCAAACTTCTCACTTGCAGAAAGAAATTGGTGTCTGTGTGTAAAGACACTGCAACGACCTTTACAATTGCGAAACAAAACATATCTCTTATAGTGTGGTTTTCAACCCTTTACAAAACGTTCAGTTAGTATTAACTATAAAAACTGCTTCTTTGTAATACCGTATTGAAAGTGCTTCCAAGGTGTACATGGAGCAGTCACTGACAGTCAATAATCTGGCATAGTACACTACTGCCGAGAACTAAATAGGTCAGAAAATGCGTTCTCCCAAGTGTAAGGCTCGAACTGTTGGTGAGGCATACGAGAAGCATATATACACAGGTATTGCCAGCACAGAAGAGCTAAAATATAGCACTGCACTCAGTGTGGATTGATTGTTGCAATGTGGTAGCAGAAAACCTCTTCACGCCATTATTCATCACTGCCATGCTAGTGTCTTCAACAGACCTCATCTGGTGTTCTAACTAAAACAATGCTCCACAAGAGAAATCACAACCCGATGAATGCCAGAAATGCTCAGCTACGATTTTCAGATTTTTAAAAACAAGTTTATTAACTATGTTTCAAACTTGGTACTCTTCTAAAAAATATACGATTTAGAAAAAAATATAAACAGAAATTTTGTAAAATGTTAAATTAAAACATACAACTTTCAATTTGCTCAGGGACAGTACTTAAGATGTATTTACAATAACTCTGATCAAACCAAAACTCAGGCTTCAAAAGCAAACATTTTTAATCACAGAATCCTTTATGCATATTACTGAACGACTTTCCTCCGAAAAATACAGCTTACAATAATCAAGTAGCAACAAAAAACTAGATTCATACAAAGCGTCAATACATTCAGATGACCATTCCAGAAGACTGCTCATTGGTAGGCTTTGGAAGAACAATAGTTACTTACCTGTAATCTGTGGTTCTCCAGTATTAGTATCTTTCATAGATTCACATGCTTGAATCATTCCCCGTCGTCGGAGTGGGAGTCCCACGGTACATAAAAATAGCAATATATATATATATATATATATATATATACACACACACACACCATATCCTAGGTAAATTAGAACCAGGAAGTAAAGTGGCCAGAAATTAAAGGAAAAAATTCCTCCACTTTCATGACTCGTCCAAGTCATTATATATAGTCCAAAGTCCAGCCAATCAGGCGACAGCACCACCCAGAATGTTCTCCTCAGAGGCTCAGGCTCTCAGATTTTCCAGCACAAGTGTGATCCAGAATGAAACAGAGCATAGCAAAAGAGCCTCTGAGGGAGGTGGGCGGAGTTGCATGTGAATCTATGAAAGATACTAATACTGGAGAACCACAGATTACAGGTAAGTAACTATTGTTCTTCTCCAGTATTGGGGTATCTTTCATAGATTCACATGCTTGAATCAGAGTAGATAGCAGTGACTCCAGAACCATACTGCTGACATTATCAGCACAACATAAGCATATGCACAGCACAGTCAAAGTGTAATCACAAACATATAGCTTATTGTTATATATCTATTCACATATCAAGATATATATGTATAAATCCATTGTAAAACAATAGCAAGAGGAGGAGGGAAACAACAGAGGCTCACCTTAGTTAAAAGATTACGAAGAACCGCCTGTCCCACAGACGTGTCTGCATCATTGGCAGCTTCCAAACAGTAGTGCCTTGTAAAGGTGTGCCTGTTGGACCACGTAGCAGCTCTGCAGATTTGATGAATAGGCACACCAGCAAAGAGAGCGGTAGAGGAAGAGATTGCTCTCGTAGAATGTGCTCTTGGAGTTGTCTGTAAAGGTCTGCCTGCCAGCTGATGACAGAAACCAATCGCAGCAGAGATCCAACAGGCAATGGACTGTTTTGATATTGGGTGTCCTGTGCGCATTTTCCATAAGCTAAAAATAGCTGATCAGATTTCCGTATGGAAGATGTCCTTTGTAGATAGAATTTGAGACATCTTTTGAGATCAAGAGTATGTAAAGCCCTTTCCGCAGGTGATTGAGGATTGGGAAAAAAAGTTTTTAAAATGACCGGTTCGTTGAGATGGAAGTCCGAAGGTACTTTGGGCATAAAAACGGGGTTAGTGCGTAACACTACTGAATCTCTTGTGAATTGAAGGTACGGCGGTTTTATAGTGAAGGCTTGAATGTCACTGACCCGCCTAGCCGACGTGAGGGCTAATAGTAAAGACACCTTCCATGAAAGAAACTTCAATTCTGTCCGATGAATAGGTTCAAAGGGGTGTCGCATAAGTTGCGATAGCACAACGTTAAGATGCCAGGCTGGAGGTGGATGGCGAATAGGTGGAAACATACGAAATAACCCCTTAAAGAACTGTCGAATGATCCTAGAGGAATAGAGAGAATTGGAACCGTCCTGCCTAAATCTTGAGATAGCTGCTAAGAATACCTTAAGCGTAGAATGAGAAAGGCCTGATCTTGCCAGATGCAGGAAGAAAGGTAAAATTTGTTCCGGCTTTGCATGCACTGGATGTATGTTGTTGGCTTGACACCACAGGCAAAATCGTTTCCATTTAAGCGTGTATGTCTTTATTGTGGAAGGCGCCCTAGCATTGGCCAGAACTTCTCTACAGTTAGAAGGAATATCTAAGTGGGCGAATTCAAGGTGCTCAGGCGCCAGGCTGCTAAGTGCAGGGATGCAGGATCCGGATGGCAGATCTGACCGTTCTGAATGGATAGAAGATTCGGTATTGGTCTCAACTGAATGGGATGGCATTCGGAGAGAAGGAGTAGCTCGGTAAACCAGAACTGGCGAGGCCATCTGGGAGCTATGAGTATTAGGCGACAAGGTTCCTTCTTCATTTTCCAGAGAACCCTGGGAACCAACGGTATCGGTGGAAAAGCGTAGGCATAAATCTGCGACCAGTTCATCAAAAAGGCATTTCCGCATGATTCGTTGTGGGGACGCCAACTTGCGAAGAATTGGCATTTGCGGTTCAGACTGGTTGCGAACAAGTCCAGGTTGGGCTGACCCCACTCCTGAAAAATTCGATTCAACGTTGGCTGATGGAGCTCCCACTCGTGATTGGACGTTGTCAAGCGGCTGAGGAATCCGCTAGAACGTTGGACACTCCCGGGACATGAACTGCTGATAGAGTTATCTGATGTTTGATCGCCCAATCCCACATTTCCTGGGCTTGCTGAGACAACAGTGTGGACCTTGTTCCTCCTTGTTTGTTCAAGTAATGCATACTTGTTGTGTTGTCCGTCCGGATCAACACTGATGCTCCGAAAATGATGGTGCGAAAAGACTTCAGGGCTAGGAAGATCGCCAGCAATTCCAACAGGTTGATATGACAAGTCTTTTGCTGAGCATCCCATCTTCCGCTTGCTGTCAGTCCCTGCAGATGGGCTCCCCATCCTTCTAGGGAGGCATCCGTGGTGATGACGAAGCTTGGAGGTTTCATGAGGAATGAGCAGCCTGCTGCTACATTTGTCTTTGAAGTCCACCATCTTAGAGTGTCCCTTATCTGTGAAGTGACGCGAATGAGATCGTCGAAGGATCCTGAGATTTGCAGCCACTGTTTGTTGAGTTCCTCTTGCAAGGGTCTCATTCTGAAACGGCAATTGGGGACCAGAGGAATGCAAGATGAAAGCATCCCCAGAAGCGACTTGAACCGTCGAACTGAAACGTACTCTTTTGATCTTAGTAGCTGTGCAAGATTGCAAAGTTTCGTTTGTCTTTCGGTTGAGACACAGACTTCTGTTCGCAACGTGTTTATGGTAGCTCCAAGAACGTTCTCTCCTGCAATGGGAGGAGGTGAGATTTGTCGAAATTGATGGAGAGACCCAGAGATTGGAACAGGGATAGACATCTCTGAGTATGGACGTTTGCGCTGTTGAAGGAACTCGCCTTGATAAGGCAGTCGTCCAAATAGGGAAAAATCTGGATTCCCTCCAGTCGAAGGTGTGCAGCCACCGGTGCTAAGACCTTGGTAAAGACCCGTGGTGCGGACCGTAGTCCGAAAGGGAGGACTTTGAACTGAAAGTCCCTGCCAGCCACTCTGAACCTCAAGAACTTTCTGTGTCTGGGTAGAATTGGTACATGAAAATAAGCATCTTGGAGGTCGAGGGTGGTCATGTAATCCCCGCAGTAAGGAGAGGAAGAATTTCTTGCAGAGTTAGCATCCGGAATGACAATTTCTTGAGATATTTGTTGAGGGAGCGAAGATCTAAAATGGGGCGCCATTCTCCCGATTTCTTTTTTATGAGAAAAAATCTGGAATAGAACCCCGTTCCTCTTTGCAGTCGAGGGACTACTTCGATGGCTCCCTTTCGCAGCATCAAATTTATTTGGGCAAACAGCTCTGAGAGGCGAGCTGGAGGTGGGCCCTTGGGGGAAAATTTGGAGGAAATTTTACGAATTCTAGAACGTGGCCTCTGGCCACAATGTCCAAGACCCATTTGTCTGATGTTATTTTCGACCAGTTTGAGTAATAACGGGAGATTCTTCCTCCAACTTGTAAAGGGGTAAGTGGTCGAGCAGGTGGCAGGTGGCAGTTGTCACTGCTTTTTAGAGGTATCACGTCCTCTGAAGGTAGACTTCCTTCTATTTTGCGAGTAAGAGGTCGCTGGTTGTTGCCTGAATTGTTGTTGGCGCTGGGAAGAGAAGCGCTGATTGCTGTGATAGGGCTGATATTGTCTCTGTTGATTATATCCTCCTCTAGTAGAGAAGGATCCACGCCCCCTCGCACCCCGAAAGGGCGGTTTACTGAAACTGAAGTGTTCCGAGAGAACTTGCTGTCTCAGTATCTTTTTTAATGGTCTGTAGGGCCTCATCAACATGGTTCCCAAAAGAGACTCGCCATCAAAAGGCATGTCCAATATCTTAGCCTGAACCTCCTGGCGAAATGAAGTTGACTTTAACCAGCCTTGCCTCCGCAAGACTGCAGCACCCGCCATTTGTCGAAAACCTGTAGAGGCAACATCCACCGATGAATCTATAATCTCAGCCGAGATTCGTTCCCCTTCCTGAAGGATCTTAAGCGCCTCTGATTTAGAAGGCTCAGTCAACATGTTAATGTAGGGAGCAATGTCCGACCACATTTGTCTATCATAGCGTCCTAAGATAGCCAGTGAATTAGCTGCCCGAACTGTTGTCGCTGCCATAGTGGACACCTTCTTCCCAATAGCGTCCAAACGTCTACCGTCCCGATCTGGGGGCGGATAACGGAGAGGAGGGATTCCGCGCTCGTCGCTGCGCTGCCTGTGCTATAACAGAATCTGCCTTTGGTTGACCAATCAAACATGCAGGCGAGTTGTCCGGCGCCTTGTATTTTTTATCAAGGCGGGGCATGACCGCAGGAATAGAGGCAGGAGCTTTCATAACCTTCAATCCCTCTTGCCAAATGAAGTCAATAATGGGAATGGATCGTATTTGTCTTCTTGGCTGATCCTTAAAATCATAGAGGAAGCAATCATCCTGTTTCGTTTCCATAGAAAGTAGAAAACGCTTTGTAGCTCTCTCCATAAGAAGGTGAAAACCTCCAACGTCAGCAGGAGGAGAATCGACAGGAGCAGGAGTTAAAGGCGATGGAGTTTGAATCTGATACTCATCCCATTCTGAGAGTAAAGATCTGTCATCTAATTCTCCTTCCTCCCTATCGTCGTCAGAGGTGTGGGCGTCCTGAGAGTGATGCGACAGTACAGGAGAATGTGGCCTGGGTGACCTCAAAGTTGAAGAAGTTTGAGGCATAGGTGTGGGCGGCATAGAAGAAGCCGATTCTGATGGAGGGAAACGGCGATAGTAATCATCTAGCATGTATTGTAGATTGTTCAAAAGAGCCAAAGGCATTTGGGCCGTAGGCAGTGAATCTGTAGGTAAAGGAACCGTTTCCTGACAGATGTCATCCTCTGGATCCTCATCTTGATATTTAATGAGGAGCTCTGAGGGGCTCCTGGCGGTACGGAACATATCACCTTCTTCCGATTGGTCATCGTCTTCATTAGAGGTTAGCAATTGGTCCGGTAGTCTAAGGTGCACCTTAGGAGGAGAGATTGTGAGCGGAGAGCGTACATTTAAAGAAGATGCACGTCTTTGTAATAAAGAAGAAGACGCCGTTGTCACCGGAAGCAACGTAGACGGTGTAATCTCTACTGCAGGCGTCGACGAAGACCAGACTTGCAGAGCCGTGCATGAGGCCAGTGGTAACGTCGACAAGGAAACCGTCGACGAAGTAGTCGCCGACGGGGCAGGCGTCGACGGAAGTATCGTCGATGAGACGGGCTTCGTCGACGAGACGGGCTTCGTCGACGAGACGGGCTTCGTCGACGGGACGGGCTTCGTCGACGGGACCGGGCTTCGTCGGCGGGACGGAGCTTCGTCGACGGGACCTTCGTCGACGGGATGGTCGTCGACGAGGCAGTCGACGACGACACTCCTTTACTTCTTCGTCGTCGGAGCGTTGACGGTAGATACCAACACCTTCGGCGACGGAACTGGTCAGACTGGAGACGGATACCAGCGTCGACGGCGAAGACGCCGACGACATGATCATTTGTGTCTTCGGCGATGAGAATGTTGCCGTCGACGTCGTAGTTGCAGTGTAAGAGCTCGTCGACGAAGGAGTCGCCGACGAGCCCGTCGACGAGGAACTCCGTTTCTGAGGCAAATCCTTCTCAGAAACTTGCTTAGAAGAGAGAGACTTTTTAGACTTTCTCGGGGCGTAGAAGCTATAGATCTAGGTTTAGAAGGTGGAAGAGTCTTTCTTGAAGTAGAAGGCACTTCAGCACTGCTGGAGAGTTGTTTCTTCGACACCTTAGCCCCAGGAGAAGACAAATTTGTGTCAGCAATCCTCTTTCTGGAGGACGTAGACTGAACAGAGGCAATACTCCCCACATCAGATAAGGGATTGTCCTGGTCTTTTATCTTCTGTAGCCACAGAAGTAGACGCCCCTCTCTGTCCCTCAGAGTCTTTTGAGGAAAAGTTCTGCAGATCTTGCAGTCTCTCACCTGATGTTCAGGATATAAGCAATAAATGCACTTCTTGTGGGGATCTTCTGAAAACAGCCGGAGCTTCCCACAAGAGTCACAAGGGCGAAAAAGAGACTTCTTTGAAGAAGACATCCTAAGAAGAATAAAATCCAAAGAACTGAGAAGAAAACTGAGCAGAGCTCAGGGAGACTCCCTTCACACGACGTGCGGTAGAAAATCTGAGAGCCTGAGCCTCTGAGGAGAACATTCTGGGTGGTGCTGTCGCCTGATTGGCTGGACTTTGGACTATATATAATGACTTGGACGAGTCATGAAGGTGAAGGAATTTTTTCCTTTAATTTCTGGCTACGTTACTTCCTGGTTCTAATTTACCTAGGATATGGTGTATATATATATATATATTGCTATTTTTATGTACCGTGGGACTCCCACTCCGACGACGGGGAATGATTCAAGCATGTGAATCTATGAAAGATACCCCAATACTGGAGAAGTGGTCTTCTGCATAACAGTTTTCCGCTCTACCACCTGGATTATGTAACAGACTCAACCACGACAGCAGACCACCAAGCCCCTTTTATTCTTCTTGAGTCATTAGATGGGGGTTCTGTTACTCACTTTCCAGGTCCTGGGGCAACATGACATGCCTGGGCTGAAAACACTTGTCAGTATACATGTTGGAATAGATGTTCTTGTGTGATATAGTGCAAGCGGCTCAGGATGGTTCTCAGTTTAGTATTCAAGTAATTTGCAGCAGCTGCTCTTCACAAGTCAGTAACAACCTCTTTTCCAAATGGTTTCCAAGTAGTTTAACAGCTCAGTAGAAACAAAAGAATACTTATCTATTAAACATTTAGTCACTGACCCACACTAGCAACTCCAAGCAAACTTGCTAGTCCTTGCTGCATCGGAAGCAAAGGATTAGGACTGGTTAGATTGCAACACCATGCTCTCACGGATACAAGAAAACATCCACAAATTACTGTCAAGAGCAATTTAAGAACAGAACTTGCACTTGTGGCACTAGGACATTTTATTCATAAAGCCACCAGATAGAGCTTATGGAAAAAACCAACTTTCAGAAAAGAGGTAGGTTTGATCCTGCTATGGCACGTACAGGGAAACAATTATCAAATAACCCTGGGCGTAGTTCGCGTAGTAGCACTACGCGAAGAGCACTTCGCGAGCTATGCGTAGCACTACGCGAACTGCGTAGTGCGGTAGGAAATGCTGTTCGCAATGATTGCACAGTGCCGGATGCTTGTCCGCACTGTGCAATCATTGCAAACGGCATCTTGCACAGTGCAAGCGGTCGTTTTCTGCCGCTCGAGTAGATTTGTACTCGAGCGGCAGTTTTCTCAACGCGGACTGGTAGTTTCTCATCGCGAGCATACGCGACCACTCGCAATGAGAAACCTGACCACCCCGCGTTGAGAATCTCGCCGGGAGGTTTATTTTCCACGCTCGCGATCGGCAACTTGATGTTGCTGATCGCGAACGAGGAAAAAGTCTCGCCGGGATGTCATTTTGCTCGCTCGCGGTCGCCAACTTGACGTTGAGGACCGCAAGCAAGCAAAAAATGCCCGCTTCGCGTTTTTGCACTGTGCTACGTGCAATTCGCGTAGTTGCGCAAACTACGCGAGCGTAGCGTAGTTTTCCACCCAGGCCTATTATCAAAGGAGGGAAATAGAAGCATCTGGTGACTCTGACCCCACTCAGCTTCAAGGTGTAAGGCGAAAAAAATCAAAATAGGAGTGGGACCGTGTGATCTGGAGGAATCTCAATAAAAATCTGTAGGACCCTCAACAGCTATTTTCGGCCAATGGTGTATGCTATGCCATCGGCGTACTAATAGTTGATAGCTTCGTCATTGGGTCTTGTTTCCTCCACCAGGAGGTGATCCCTCTGGTTTGAGAAATTAGTTGGGATCCACATATGAAAAGGTGATCTAAAATTACCTCTGATCTAGGAAAAAAATTATTTAATAAGGATAAAGGTGAGGTTTAAACAGAAGTAGATATGAAAGTGGGATGTATGATGTACCCCTCACATCATGTGATAAAAATGGTCTACATGTTTCAGCCCACCTGCGTCCCCACCGGGTCGATGGGTTTCATCAGGACCAATATTTTGGTGGGGGAGATCCCTTTAGTTACCCACGTCAGGTGGAGCACTGTCCCCCGAGTTTGCTTTGTGTTCCGGTTGTCTTCGTTTTGGATTGTGAGAAGACGCTGGTCTCAGCTTTTCCTACTTAGAAGGGGCCGGTGGGGGTCGCGTAACTAGTTAGCATGGAGGAGTCTCGTTCGTAAGCTGAATTAACCAGACAAATCTCTCCATCAACTGAGAACAGCCATGAAATTCCGATAACGAACAAGACTCCTCCTTATTAAATCATTTTTTGCTAGATAATTTTAGATCACCTTTTCATATGTGGATCCCAACTAATCTCTTGATTGTTTCCTCCTGGTGGAGGAAGCAAGACCCAATGATGATGCTATCAACTATTAGTACGCCGATGGCAAAGCATACAACATTGGCCGAAAATAGCAGTTGAGGGCCTTACAGATTTTTATTGAGATTCCTTCTAGATAACACGGTCCCACTCCCCTTTTGATTTTTTTCACGTACAGGGAAGCCACATAATACCCATGCCTCACTTGACAACCAGAAAATAAAAACATAACTTCCTTTAGAAAGCCACATTCATATGTTTGGGAGTTACTGCCACGGCATACTGGTTTCAGAGGTTTCTTCTTCTCTTGGCATTCAATATCTTGTTCTGATGCAGACTGCATCAGGAGAGGGATTGCGAAATTCGCAAAGTGACAATCTGAGACTTTCAGTGGTGAACAGAGGTGCCCAATCCCTTTCAAGGTATCTCAATCTCTCACCCCTTAAATTTCTGTCACCTGAGATGCGCCAGCAATGAGAGACGTTTAGGAATAGTGCCTTTGGTCAAAGGAAGCATCTACAAGTCAAATCCATATACTGGAGATAAAAATTGCTCTTAGGTCTCATTTTTTTTTTCCTGTTTCCGGAACACACTTGAAACTTGTCTCATCGCGAAAGGGCTGTACATCTAGCGGATTTGAAAAAGCTATTAACCCTTTTTCACAATTCCCTAGCTTTGGTAGCAATATGCGCATTGGAGTGCCCCCTGTTTACCTGCAAAACCTCACCATGTCATTTGGGCTCTTTGTTTTTTTTTAACTCAGTCTGGGTATGTATAGGTGATAATATAGCACAGACTGGACGCAGAGCGACAGAAGTCTGTATAAAACATTGGGGGCAATCATAGTGTTCTGTCGTGTATCAATGTTTGATAGTGTACATCCACTTTTGCATCGGTATCTCTTGCCAGTTGAAGTAAACTGGGAAATCCGTTCCTCTGCTGCTGTGCAAAGGATTTAACGATGGAGAAATTTAGTGTTGATTGTGATTTTTATGGGTGTTTAAATTGATAGTTTTGTACACTTGGTAAGAAAATTTGTATGAATACTGGTGTGCATTAGTTTTTCAGTAACCATACTATTCTTTTTGTGGAAGCACTCACCATACAACGTTCTCTTGGAAAGTAGGGTAATACAATCTTAATGTTTTGCCATCTCCTACCTTGATACGCGGAGAGGATCAATTAAGATGAGATGTTGAACACCGCCATGCTACAGATCCATTTTCAAAAAGCATCAAGTTTCCTTCATAGTCTGGGCATAAATCTAGTTTTGCAGAGGCTTTCTTAACAGCACTATTACTAGTCAGATCTGCCATCAATTGCTTTCTGAGGCAGATTCATGAGTCATGTAAAGCAGTTAATCTAACTTCTTCTGCAGAGAAAAAAATATTTCATAAATTGCATTTTGTGCCTCCGAAAGGCAGTCCATTATTAGTCCTTTCAAGGGCTTCCTAAGCTACAAAAACGGATCTTCCTTCTTTTGCCTTGAAAATGCCAAGCTGCATGATACCTTGGACATATAGGGGTGGAGTGTTGCATTGTTCAGGCATGTTGCCTCCTCCCAGTCATCGTCTTCACCCTAACCCTGGATCCTTAAATTCCATCTACGAATCCAGAGGTGAGAAAGACTGCAGCAGAGTCTCTTTAGATCTTTGATTGTAACGTTTCATGGAAGACAATCCAGAGCGCAAGAAGGCAGCACCCAAGATATACAAAGAAATTATGGGTGAAGAAAAAAGTTGCTTACCTGTAATCCTAGTTTTTTTCTGGGAGCCTCCATGAAATCAAACACTGAACAACTCAATGGTACTTGTTATATCCTTTATAGGAGGACAGTTCCTTTCTTTTCCTTGTCATCTGCCAGAATGTCTCTTGGAATACTATGAGGTAGACTGCTGTTGGGGTTAGCAACTTTAATAGCATTTAGATCAACCAGGATCACATAGTTCTTTTTGTCCTTACAGAGTATGGTTTAAGTTTGTGATAAACTTGTCTTTTTTGGAAAATACCCACAGACCTGGCCATATCTGTGCCCATTTTAATAGCTGGAAGGGCGGCAGCCACATGTTTATCAAATTAATGCTGTCCATTAAAAGGCACATCCAGTATGGACTGCACCTCAAGCCTGAAGGAAGGGCTCTTTGGCCAATCACTTCTCAGCACTGCTCCTGGTACACCTGGTGAAAAAGTGATATATCATCTAGTGCTGCATCAGTAAGAGTAGAAGCTGTATCCCTGCCTTCTCGGAGGATAGCTTTAGCTTGTTTGTGATATTATTCTGGTAACTTTTTCATCAAAGAGGTGATCTGAAATAGTTTTGTTTAGTAAACAGGGAGGTGCAATGTCTGGAGCATAGACTATGAGCTAGACTGCTGTTGGGGTTAGCAACTTTGTAAGGACAAAAAGTACTATATGATCCTGGTTGATCAAAATGCTATCAGAGTATGGTTTAAGTTTGTGATAAACTAGTCTTTTTTGGAAAAAGTGATAGATAATTTAGTGCTGCAACAGTAAGAGTAGAAGATGTATCCCTGCCTTCTCTGAGGATAGCTTCAGCTTGTTTGTGATATTATTCTGGTAGCTTTTCCATCAGAGGTGATCTGAAATAGTTGTCTATGGCTAGTATGGCAGTATAGCTATCTTCCCGGATATCATTATGAAGACACGGATTCTATTGCCCATTATATCTAGGTGCTTACCTTTAAAGTCTGTAGAGACTAAGCATAGTGCAGACTGGATATGCAATCTTTATGCATCTGCAATTACTAAGTGAGTTTTTGTTTAGTAAACAGGGAGGTGCAATGTCTGGAGCAGAGATATGAGCGCGGCTCCTGTCACTCGATTTCGCATAAAACTCAAACCCTCCTCCCCTGGAAGGCCTACCATCGGAATACATAGCACAGATAAGCAAGATTTCTCTTTGGAATTGAACAGGAAAGAGGTTCTCTATAGCTCAATTACATTTCTGTGAGGCATTATTGATCAGACAGTGGAACTGATGGATGATGTCTGGGGGAGAGTTTGTGTGCAATTGTATAGGATGAAATCCTCAAGCCAGAACATACAAATACCATTTTTGTTTATTTTTCTTCTGGAATATCATGTCCCCCACCTCCCTCCCCAAGCTGGTATGCTCAGTCATCAGCAACTGTATTCATGTCCAGAGGTACTTCTGGAGGTCTAAATTGTGTTCTCTCTTCAGAAGGTACCAAGACATATAGTACAGTCAAAATATTTGACAGTGTAGTCTCTGGGTTGAGAAGTTTGACCAGATGGCACTGAGGTGGTACTAGAGGAGCAGGTTGTGGTATTTCTTGGACATTTTTCATCATTTGCTTCACTGCATCAGGCCTCGATAAATCAAAAATGTTACTAGACCTGCTGGACTAGTGACTTAAATAATCTACTCGACCTAATAATAATGCTCTTGACCCATAAACTGGTTTCAAATTATGTGATCCTAGGCACATATTTTAATTCACTGATCCACCATTTTCTTCTTTATCACATGAGAGCACCTTCTAATACACGAGTTCAGCATGTCTGTTGTACAAAAAACTAGTTTTAATAGACTAAACGTTTGCTCCATATATGATACAAATCTAGCCACATGTAGGATGCGCATGAACGCTGACTTGCCTCTTAGTTCATTAACAGCATTGTCATCAGGGCGGGGGCAGGAATGTTTTTCCAATCATGTTTAAAAACTATCACTTTTAATAAATACATACCTAAAGAATGAAGAGATGGCACACACATTTGCAATCAGTAGATTTTCCATTGAAATGGCCACAACATTTCCCACTGACATGCTTCCTAGTGATAAAACTATATAGGGTACAAGTAATAATTGAAATCTAGTTTCTGCAAATATTTGTAATTTGCACATCACCATGTAAAGTGTTCTGATTTGTTTTGCTCTTATTTAAATCTTTGTTTGCATCACACTTCTGAATTGCGGAAAAAAAATGTTTCATAATTCCGGATATTTTTTGAAATATTTGGACTGTTTAATTCCGAGCTGTGTGTTAAAGAAAAAAAACTGACATCTTACAGCCTTTTGTTTCACAATGATTGTCAGATGGAACCCTTGACACAAAACCGCAAACTGTAATAAGAGAAAGAAAAGTAAACATTTTCCAGGATACGATAAGCAGCAAATAATAAAAAGACTAACTGACATTTGACCTCTGCCCTTGAACAGACAGCAAACGTGTCAAGATAATAAGATTTAAAGGCATCGTTATTGCTCACTCATTTTATGAATGAACAGAACACCTGTTCTTTTCCAGTTTAACCTGTGACGTGTAGGTCCTATAAATAGCTCGACCTGATCAAATCTGACTCGTCATAGCGAGGGGGCGAGTAGGTTTTTCAAGGCCTGACTGCATTTAAGTCATCCAAGGGAACTCAAACCATAGGCGATTGTCGTTATACCTTGGGGGGGTTCACCTGGTACATAATGTATATCAATGTCATGAGAACCTTCTGCTTAGGAGCATGTGTCAGAATAAAGCCATTCCTCAACAGAACAAATATGATCCTCTCCCTCACGGTTTCCAAATCATTTTCTGAGGCTAAACAGATCTATGGTTCAGGTATGATTCTGACAAAATAAATCAGAGACCAAATTGTTACAGTGGAAAATGGGTGTCTGTGAAAGAGACAGTATCAGTGAAGTAGTCAATGATATCTTGATCGATGAGGAAGTCAACAACGTTGCAGCTTTTGCTGAGGAGATCTTTATCAACGACGGCAGTGAAGCTCTCGCTGGCTGAAGTTTAGCTGCCAAAGGTGTGGACTTGAAAAGTGCAGACATGTACGCCGGTGTAGCGATCTTTAATGTAGGTAATGCATTGTAGTCAATGGTGTGACTAAAATCAACAATGAGCCCATGGCCACAGTAGTTTTCTTTTTTTTATACTTTGTTTTGCAAATTCACCAAAGTAAGGTTGACTGTGATGGTAATTTTCCGACATGTTTAGATGGTATAGGAACCACACCACCTTCAAGAGGGTTTTCTGTGGGTTTGAGATTTTGAGCCAAGAGAGCCAGAAGTCTGAGCCTATGAGGCAGACTCAGGAGACTTGGTCAGGGATCATCTGCAGCACTTCAAACTGAATATTTACCAGTTAAATTCCAGAATTCAGGGCTCTGAGAAGGCGACCAGTTATATAGAGTCCTGACACTAAATGTCACACAGTAGGCAGTTACTAGGTACATGACCTCACTTTGTAAGGCAGTAAATGCATTTTGTGTGGACATCCTCAAAGATCTTCCTTGCCCCACAGGTGTCACATAGCTTGAACAAGGATTCAGCCATGGTGACAGGAAAATGAAAGGGAACGGGTCAGGGGATCAACGTCCGGTCAACTGAAAAAGGAGCAGTTACTGATGACCTTTGTGGCGGAGGTGTTTAGATCCCAAAAAAAGGCAATTTTGAGAGAAAAGAACTTGGAAGATGGAGTCTTGGCGCCTTGCTAATAAACAGAAAGTCAAAAGACAAGATAAGGCAACTAAATATTACTTTAAGGAAAACACGGCCACAGTGAAGAGTCCAGTAGTAATGTGGGCAGCATATAAGGCCTAGATTAGAGGCATCATCCTTGGGGAGACAGGAGGGAGAGCCATTTTAGGTTAGACACCCTGGATGAAGAGCTCTGCAACTAGAGAGGGAATAAGGAAGCCGACCCAACCACTATGGATAAAATGGCTAGAGAACTCAAAAGAACAGAGTACCAGGTGGTAGCCAAGCATGAGGCGCGCACATACATCCAACTTGGCAAAACAAAAGCACATCTACGAAAGGGGGGGGGAGACAAGACAGGTAAATTGTTAGCATGGCTCGGACGGAAGGAGAGGGAGGGCATTGCAGTTCGGGAGTTTAGGTCAGACTCCCGAAAATGTAATATGTGGGAATGATGGAATTGCAGAGGAATTCACTAGATTTCTTGAGTCCTTTAGAAGTCTCACCTATGTGCCCCTCAACAGGAGGTGCTAGACTTCATACAAGAATGTACGATGAGAAAGCTGGGAGCGGGCAGGGTAGCTGAACTGGAGAAGGACGTCACGGATGACGAGATCTCCATAGCAACGAGTTGCATGAAATCCGGGAAGGCCCCGGGACCGAATGGTTTCCGAATTGAGCTATGTAAGAAACTAAGGCATCGGGTGGTGACTCCGCTCCATGAGGTGTATAAACAGGCACTCCACAACGGGAAACTGCTGGATGACATGCGCGTGACGGTCGTTTTGATTCCAAATGCAGGTAAACCGCCCAGACAGGCATGACTCATACAGGACCATATACCTGCTAAACACGGACGTGAAGATACTGGCCAAACTCCTAGCAAATAGGGGGGTTTAATGAAGGAGCTGGTTCACCCGGACCAAAACGGGTTTATACCGGCCCGTTCTACTAAACTGAATTTAAGGAGGTTGCATAATAACCTAGCAATTGCCCATAATTCACCGATGAGGAAAGTGATTGCCTTATTGGCATCTAGGGAGGCAATCACTTATCGACTGTCGAATGGACTTACCTTTTCAGGGTTATGACTACAATGGTATTTGGCCCCAAATTTGTCAGCTGGGTTAGACTCCTATATGACTGCCCTAAGGCATGAGTGAGAGTTAATGGCCACATGTCGAGGGAATTCAACATACGCAGGGGGCACAAGGCAGTGGTGTCCGCACTCACCCATGCTGTTTGCACTGGATATAGAGGTTCTGGAGTAGTGGGCAAGAGTAGATGCACAGGTGTGGGGATGGCCTGGAGGAGGGGGAGTGAAGTTATTTCACTCTATGCCGATGATATTTTACTTTATCTGACGAATACCAACCAGTCCCTGGCCAGACTGGGGGCGATATTTCGCATTTTTGGGGAGTATTCTGGTTTTGCCATTAATTGGGACAAGTTGCTGCTGTTCCTGATAATTTTGTTGGGGGGGGTGAGACAAACAGTGCGAGGGCATACTTCCCGTACCACTGACTGGGTGGGAACGTTCAAATACTTGGGGCTCTGGATCACTCAAAACCCCGACACATTCTATGAGGCCAAACTCAAACCCCAACTTAAAAGATTAGAACAGGACGGAAAGCATTGGAAATCGCTACAGAATTCATTATTGGGTGGAGCGGCAGTGCTTAAAATGGTGGCACTCCCGAGGGTTTTTATATATTCTCCAAAACAGCCCATACAGGATACAAGAGAGTTTATTCACCAGGCTAGACACACTGATTCGAATTCTGCTCTCTAGGAGCCTTGGATAGCCTTGAGAGTTCTACAACTGTCTACATATGAGGGAAGGATTGCTTTGCCAAATGTACGGAAATATTATGAAGCCACACAAGTGAATGTGGTGAAAGACTGGGCTTATAGAGACTAGGAGGAGCCGGCGCTTAAACTAGACAGGGCGGCACTGGGTGGGAAATTAATTACACTAACTTATGGCACACTAATGAGAAATACCCAGCTCATTGTCAAAAGTAAAATCTAATGCATAAAACAAATAAATACATTTGGTCTCTTAAGTTTCAAGGCGCTTCTGGTTTGTTTTCTCTTTACCCGCCTGTGCCCAAACAAGCAACATGGTTCTCAAAGAGCATGTAGTCCGGTATAAGTGACCCAAGGACACCAGTGGTAAACAGTCTCCACCATGGACACAGCCCAGTAACTAAAGATTATAAAAAAAAAAAAGGCCTCTAGAGCACTGAATGGCATAATTCAGCTAACTTAACCCTTTAAATTGCAGTTCTCTAGACACTACTACTGCTTCTTTTTTTTTTTTTTAAACTGAAAAAACAAAGTAAGCAGGGAGATGGATACAGTGCAGTTTTGCACAGAGAAAACCAGAGGAAAAACTACAGTGTGCCTTTAAGCCCACAGACAGAACGTGCAAATGCAGATAGCACTTCATTAAAGGTTACTTTTTTTTTTTTTTTACACTTTAAGTTAGGTCGCTAGATGGTGGAATCTGACATTTTTGCAAAACGTAGTCCGATATTTTCCAAACTGAACACCATTCAAGAACTTTAAGGGCAATCTTTAATTCAATGATCTTTTGCAGATAAACCTCATTTTGCTACAGAGTTACATGCAGAATACTTGACAGTCTGGTCAACAATTCTCTTCCATATAGGAAGTATGCAGCTATCACTACTCATATGAAGCCCTTCTCCAACATATTTCTTCTGGCAGTCAAGGATTCCAGGAATGATATAAAGCGGTTTTTTCGATGATCAGCATACCTGCTCTGCCCTTGGGAGCTAAACATTCCCATGTCAACGTTTATGGGTTTCAACCCATGCACAAAGCCAGCCTGTAGTATCTTTCTTGGATAATGGAATTCCTACTTGCCGCTGTTTCTGTATGTTGGGCTACTAAGAGCCAGGCTCGTAATTCCAATTGGCCCTTAGTATTAAAGAGAATGTGCTTTTTCTTAGTGTATTTCCACCTTTTGTATGGTACAACAGCGCTTTTTAAAATGTGAGTCCCCTATGATTCTGGGGTTCGTGTTGAGTTTTTCGATGATGCTGTTATTTGGTTTTGTGTGTTTAGGTGAATCATATTGGATAGTGTCCAGCAAGGTTACAGTAGGCCAATCCATGTTCAGTGATGGACTATATTAGATGGTGGTAGACTAGATTAGAGCAGTGTTTGTCGTTTTCCTGAGTGATGTGTTCCAAACGACTGCAGTTTCTCGTTTGCCTGGTGGAACCTTAAGATTGAAGACATCTTTTTCGATTATGTGGCTTTGCTGCAATGTTATGTGCCTGCGGCATATTTAAATAAACATCTTTTGTATGGATCCTATGTAAATTGGTGACGGGATAAAGACTGGCTATTAAAGTGGTAATCTGTTTTCTAGACACCATCTAACAGGGTGGGTCTTCTGTAGTAATTATGTCTACGAATGAAGATCCTACAATGAATGGTGCAAT
This sequence comes from Calotriton arnoldi, assembly GCA_963921515.1. Lineage (NCBI taxonomy): Eukaryota > Metazoa > Chordata > Amphibia > Caudata > Salamandridae > Calotriton > Calotriton arnoldi. Next base: position 2,342,413 of record CAWUFW010000024.1, read on the forward strand.
TGTAAGCTAATCTCTCTTCCTTCTTACCTCCTATGGCTCAACTTAGAGTTGTCTCTTGCCACAACATACAAATATAGAAATCCAGTAGGAAGGGGACCTGACCTTAGATGAAGCGAGGGTTTTACAACTTGTAGGAAGCTGGCTCTGTATTTACTATACCAAAATGAGGTATATGTGCACAGAGTCCAGTGGCACCCCAAAGGTAGGCAGAGGTGAAAGTAGATAGCACCTTACTCTCTATTTGTGGTAGTGTGGGCAAGCAGTAAGGCTGTTTAGGAGGGTAGTGTTAAGCATTTGTTGTACACACTCAGGCAAGAAATGATGTCACACACTCAAAGACTGAACTCAGACCAATTTTGTTTGTATAAAAATATTATTAAGTTATTTTATTTCTAGAAGCAAGCCAAGCCTGGCACAGGTAAGTGAAATAAATGCTTTGCAAAATATTATGCAGTGTTTACAAGTGAAGGCAAGTTCAAATGCATTTGTTTGAAATACAGGTAAGTCAAGGTATTGAAATTACTTAAGATTACTTTTTAATTACTTTTTAAGTTACTTTTTCTACTCGGTGTGATATGCCTAGATATCACACTGGGACATTTCCTAGAGAAAAAGTAAGTAAAATCAGTTTTGCACAATTGTAATTTTTCAGGTTTCCATGCAAATCCACTCCACACTTAGAACATTTTTCAGAGAAAAACAGTCAATATGTTCCTACGGAGAGAAATGAACTGAACGGTTACCAGGTAAGTACTCGGTATTAGGGGTTGAGTTTCTGGGTTAAGAACAAGGGTTCCCCCAGGGTCAAGGGTGCACTCTTGTTACACCCTCAGCAGCACTAGGGCAGAGAGTGCTGAGGCCCAATTTTATCCAATGGGGGATAGGGGGCCTCCGGTTGGTGGCTGTTTACGAGCAGGCCACTGGGTTGTGGGAGCAAAGCTCCTTGTGTTAGGCTCAGGGCAAAGGGGGATCCTGTTTAGGACAAAAAGTGCATCCACAGTGGCGCAGGGGCGGCTGGGTGCAGGGTGCGGATTTGGCGTCGGGTGCCCTGTTAATTTCAATGGGGATTCTCCGGTTTCCACAAAGACTGCAGGCTCGGGGACGAAGATCTTCTGGAGGTGACCACCGGTTGGAGAGGTAAGTTGGGATGCTAGGACACCATCGGTTGGGCCACCCAAGGCCGTGGGGCTTTGGGTGCAGGGGTGTCGTTCGGCATCAGGTTTCTCTTACCAGCTCAGGTCGCGGTCAGGCGGATCCTCCAGAAATAGGCTGCAGGCTTCGCTGGGAGATTCGAGGTAGGTCAGAGATCACCAGATACCGGGTCAGAATCGCCGGGGAGACCTCCTCGTGGTGTTGGGCCACTCGAACTCGGGCCGTGGGCGGCGGGTGCAGAGTGGTGCAGACTCAAGGATTTGGCCGGAGCTGGAGTCTGTGGGTGAACAAATCTGGTGTTCACGGGAGACAAAGTCTTTTCTTTGGAAGGCAGGGCAGGTTCTCAGGGTTCTTGAGGTTGCTGGCTGCAGGACACATCGGAGTTTTGCTTCTGCAGGTTCAAAGTAGGGACAGGCCGGTAGGGCTGGTGCCAAGTCAGTGGGTGTCCTCCTCTTCTTGGCTTCGGCACGGCTATTCGGTCCTTCTTTTCTTCTTGGTCGTTGCTGCTCTGAGGAGGCATGGTTCAGGGGTGCCCCTAAATACTAGATTTAGGGGCATTACAGGTAAGTAAAAGGTTGGGACCAATGGGTCCCTTCCTTGGGGTGGGTACAACCCCTATTATGCCACCCTCCAGTGGGAGGGGGCATATGCCTCACTCTGGTTGGCTGGGTCCCCCCATCTGCAAGATGGCGGGGACTGAGAGTTGTGCTTCACCTCGCCTCCCCCACCTGAGGGGTGGGGTTGGCAAAGGTGGGCACACCTCCCTTCCTCACTTAGTTTTCCCGCTGGTTCTCCCGCCCAAAGTGTCGGTCAGAACCGGTGGGGACGAGTTGCTGGAAGCAGCAAAAGGCCTGGGGAAGCTCACAAAGGCGGCAAGCTTCCCCTTCGTGGACACTGCCCATCCTGGGGGAGGAGGCTTGGCACCTTGTCCCAGGATGTGCATTGTTTCAGACCCCCGAGAGCAGCAGGCTCTCGACCCAGGGGTCCAGAAACATGTCTGGTGGTGGCAGCTGGCGAGCAGCCACTCAGCCAGGACACTAGTGTTAGGACGTTTTTCAGGGGGCATCTCTAAGATGTCCTCTGTGTGCATTTTTCATTAAATCCCACACTGGCATCAGTGTGGGTTTAATGTGCTGAAAAGTTTGATGCCAAACTTCAGTTTTCAGTAAAGCCATGATGGTACTGTGGAGTTCGTAATGACAAACTCCCAGCACCATATACTCTTAATGGCATTACTGCACTTACAATGTCTAAGAATTGGCTTAGACACTGTAGGGGTTCAGGGCTCATGCACCTGTACCCTCACCACTCGTATAGTGTACCCAGCTAGAGGGGTGGCTGATCTATGTCAGGGCAGTGGGTTGTAGGCATGGCACACAGGGATGTGACATGTCAACTCTTCATTTTGTTCTGCATAAAAACAGGCAGTCTTCAAAGGCAGTGTGTGAGTGTAAAGGTACAGGGCCTGTAAGGGTGGCACAATAAGTGCTGCAGCCCTTAGAGGCCTTCACTGGTCACAGTGCCCTGGGTACCTGGGGTACCATTTACCAGGGGCTGACCTGTGGCCGGAGTGCCAATTGGGTTTTGTCTTCAATGCAGTTTTAGGGAAAGAACATAGGCCCTGGGTACCTGATTGGCAGGAGCCCAGGGCACACTCAGTCAAAGTACATCAGCAGTTTAGCAAAAAGTGGGGGCAACCATGCAAAAAGAGGGCATTTTCTTACACACCTGCATTCTCTTTTTAGTGTGTTGACAATAGGAAAGCAGGCTCCTTAGAAAACTTGTAGTTTGCCCACATCCTGCACAGGGGGTTTGCAGTACAGGTTTCTGAACGAGGCACAAAAAGAGGGGTCCACAATGGGAGATAGTGGGAGATTAATCTAATGAGGTTGTGTACCACCACAACACCTGAGAAAGGTAGTGAAGGAAGCCTCCCCCACCCCACACCCTCTGGACAGCTCACACATAGAACAAGGGAGGGAGACTCCACTTTTGTTTTCATCAGTGAATCAAACTGAGTGGCATGAGTATACACAGATAAGGGTCCGCTGTGCCACAGGGGACAAGTTGCATTTCACAAATTATGCCCAAACATTGGCTTCGCTTGTGTTCCACTAAGGGAGATATGGCCTAGTAAATCAAACCAGCTGCTTTTTTGGTACTGTGACGTGGTTACTGGGCTCTAGGATGGTACTGTTACTTACCACTGGTGTCCTAGGTCCACAAACACTAGTGCACTACATTTCCATAACGAAATTGCTAATTTTAGCTACTTGACTCTCGTGAGTAAGAAGGACGACCAGTCAGTGAAAGTTATGTAAAAGATCAATGGTTAGTCAGTGTTTTCAAAGTGAAATAGTTCATTTAAACTTAAGATACTCAAAACCAGTAGGCCCAAGGCCAACACTATCCGCCCTATATGCCTTTGTTCTACTAGAAACTCAAACTTGGATGCTCAGGTGTCCTTTGTGAGAGCTAATCGTCTAACAAATGTGTCAAAAAGGCAGGCAGGATATACATTTCCATGGGACTGACTCTGGGTACTCCTTTGATTCCTGTGAGAAAGTGCCTCTTTTGACATGGTTAGACCCCACTTTTTGCCTGGTTTTGATGTAGTTTCAATTTTAGTGCACAGGGTCCCTGCCAACCTGGTCCACTGTGTCTTCCCTAAAACATATCCACGATTGGTACTTCTGCCCCCCTGTAAGTCCCTAGTAAGTGGTACCCTGGGAGCAGAAGAGGGTCCCCTAGGACCTCCCTCACTAGGACCACGCCACTGCCCTTGCAGCTTGCATGCCCTTGAGGGAGGAAAAATGACAGTTAACATGGCACCCTGCCTGGGTGCCAGGCCAGCCAGCACTGCCTGTAAGGTATAGGTAAGTCACCCCTCTAGCAGGCCTCACCTAAGGCAGGGTGCACTATACCACAGGTGAGGGTATATCTGCATGAGTAAATATGCCCCTAGAGTACTAAGTCCATACTTAAGTATTATAGGTGCCAGGGAAGCCATAAGGAGTACATGGGCTGGAAACTTGACAACTCTAGTTCCCCCAACTTCATGATGGCTTTACTGAAACTAGGAGTGTTTGGTACCAAACAGTTCCTTGTAATAAATTCACTGATGCCAGTGTGAGATTTATTAAAACATGTAGTCATAGGGCACCTCAGAGGTGCCCCCTGAAAACCTATCGACCCTGGTGTGGGCACTGACTGGCTTTCAGCAGTCTGCCACACACAGACATATTTCTGGACCTCTGGGTGGAGCGCCTCTGCTCTCTGGGACCAGAAACAATGCACATCCTGGGCAGAGGTGTCACACATCCTCCCCCAGGATGGGCCAGTGCTCATAGGGGAAGCTTCAAAGGCCTGCTGCTTTTGTAATGCGACCCCCCAGCCTGGCAGCCCCCGGTTTACACCCCCACTTTGGCCGGGAAAACCTAGAAGAATAGGAGGTGTGCCTAAAGTGGGGGATGTAAGGTGAAACATCTTTCAGTCCTTGCCATCTTTAAGATGGCGGGACCCCTCCAATCAGGGCTAAGTCTATGTCCCCTACCACTTCAGGGTGGCATATCAGAGGGTGTATTCACCCCAGGTAAGGTGCCCATTGGCCCTACCTGCTCCTCCCCTAAAACGCCCCTAAAATGTTGTATGTAGGTAGCACCACCAGACCTGGAAACTAGATCTGCGATGACCTAAGGAGAAAGAAGACATCCCCGCAGAGAAGACTGAAGACGACGACTGCCTTGGACCCAGCGAACCAGAGACCGGTCTTGCAGCCATCGACCTCTGAAAATCATGGGAGGACTGCTTCCTTCCAAAAAGACTTGAATCTCCCCAGGACAGTGGCCCTGTCCAGAAGAATCCAACTCCAAGGACTCCGGATTCAGGCAGATCCGCGTCTCCTGCCTCCTCCTCTGCACCAGACGGCCCGAGTCGGAGTGGCTCACCTGTCCAGTGAAGTCTCCCCAGCAATACGGACCTCCAATCCAGCATTAGCTGACCTCTCTTAATGTCCACGGCGGCGCCTGCAGTGTGAATGCAGAGGCCGCCATTACCGCGACCGGCAAGAAGAATTCGCGTCGAAAGACACCCCTGCACCCGAAGACCCTGGGCGAGCTGAACCGATTGTGCCCCTATGACCCCCTACACCTCTACTTACCTCTGCTGTCGTTGGTCTCCCTCCTGCAACCTCTGGGGCCACGTCTGCAGCCTGTTTGCCAACAGAATCTCCATTGAAGTGCATTGGGCGACAGATGCTGAATTTGCACCCTGCACCCAGCCGCCCCTGTGCTGCTGGTGGTGTATGTTTTGTGCTGTTTGTGGGCTCCCTGTGCTTAACCTAACCCCCAAAGCTTAGCCCCTGTAACCGACCTGCAATCCTTGTTCATCATGACTATTGTCTCCGAATGATTTATAAACTCTGCATCCACAGCCTAAAGTTCCAGGTGCAATGTCTTAAACAAGGCCTTTATTGGTGCTGCTCTTGCCCGTCCTTCAAAAACAACTTGCCAGACTCCCTGCTGCGCATGAAGGGATAGTGAAGCCTGACAGATGCTGAAAGGGGCAGGGTCCGCTTTTTAACGTTTCTTTCTGCAAGCAGTGTGGCTCCAAGCACCCCCAGTCTCCATTGAAACGCATTGGGCCGAACCCAGATTTTGAGCTCTGCACCCGACCGCCCCAGTGCCACAGTTTTGGTTCTCATCTGACCTTTGGTCCCGAAGACTGGGAACTGCAAGTGTGATACTTACCTGTTTAACCGCAATATTGTTTTCCCCATAGGATAACACTGAACTGCTTCAAAATTGTTATAAGTGTCCATTTTTGAAAGTGAAAAGTATTTTCATTTAAAAACGTACTCACCTCGTTGTGAAGACCTTGGTCTTAAAAAAAATACAAACAAAGGTTATTTTTCTAACATTGGTTTGGATCTCCTATTTGAGTCATGTGTCCATTATTGGTCAATGTTGGGCAATAAATGTCTTACACTAATCTGTGTTAGACCGAAGTCTGCTCGCACACGCTACCACTAATAGAGCACTTTGGGTATACATCGATCACTGTACACTTTTGGGGAACCCCTGAACTCTGTGAACGGTATAACCACCTAGTGGGCATAACATATACAGAGCCAGCTTCCTACAATCACCGCAAGTGAAATAAAAGATGTTGACTTATAAACGGTTATTCTAAAACACCTTACCTTCTACAGTGTTCTTCCTGATGGCTAGGACAGCTTCTGCAGATTCCAAATATTAACCTCTTTTCCAGAAACTACACTAGATCTGTAGAATGTAAGTGTCATGTGCACTAGTTGGCATTGTGATCTAGTATCGTCCATGGAGTTGCACACCATTACTGAAAGGAAGTCAAAGACATGTATAAGGTGCCACTGAATTTGGTGACAGCAACACTGCCCAATCCATCTGCAACTCCACAGGAGCAAGGGATGCAAAAGCACAGAGCAGGAGTGGTGATGTCGATCACAAAGACTAACTAAATTGCTCTGATAAAGAATATAGGCTCCTGAAAATTTCATACATGAACCACTACCCAAGCAAATCTGCTGGAGGTGAGCTGTGGATCCTCCCAATATATTTAAACAGTCAAACTCTGAAACATGACTCTCCTAAACTTCAAACGTGCTCTGTCCTGCTCATCCAAGCGGTTATGTTCAGCAAAAGAATGCACAGACTCGGGTTGCGGACTGGCAAATGGATTGGACTGAAAAAGGGTACCTCTTGACTCTCAATGAAAAAGCACAAATATTTCTAAGGGTCTTTCCCTCAAACTCCTAACACTGCTATATGCAAAGGGAGATCAACCCGAAGATCATTTGCTTTCTGTCTGACATCCAGCATAAGGCATGTATTAGTGTAAGTGGGGCTACATGGCATTAGTCAAGCGACAAGCCAGTCGTAAGTTTATCCCAAGAGACAACATCAGAGGTTTCATGGAGATGTCAGCCCTACATTTCATGAAGCCTGCACCTATTTATTGAACCTATTCCCACCTATGTAACTCTAGTTGTGACCAGGCAGCAAACCCCTTAACAGAGGAAGTAAAACGGATGGTTTCGGCAGGGAGATGAAAATTTGTTAAGGCAATCAAAGTATATTGCAAGTGAGAACAAGCACTGCCAATAGGTCTGGCTTTAAAGGAATGTTGTGCGCTTTTGTGGGGCATTGCATGTAAAAAGCATAGGAATGGATATTTGTTTTGAAGCAAAGAACTGCAGCATAATATTGATGTTGGTTAAAAGGTCAGGTGACAGTTGCACCGTCAAGCCAGACCTAAAATTCCACCTAAGAATGACTGCCATTCTCCCATCTGTGCTGCTGCCAGAGAAAACATCATACATTATCTAGTTATCAAAGACACTTTAATAGCTTTACAATGTCATGTGCATGCCCCTGAAAGTTCAAGCTCAGGCAGTTGGATAAATAAACAAAATTTTCACAGCTGTGTGGAGCACAAGCACTTTTTTTCGTGGAACCACACAACTTCTGCCCAACTGAAACATTTACTCTGGGCTCCCAACTCATGGGCGGAGCCAAAGACCCTCTCTCCTAGTGATTATCACAATTGTCTAGAGACAATAAAAATGGATAAAGATAGATGGTAATTTTCTGCAGTACTGGAAGAATTTATGGACTCCACTTCTAAATTTCAGATCGTGTTGATGCACCGTACAAGTACGAGGCATAATAAGCAGCAGCCAAATACTTCAACAGTAGCTCATTAGATAGGGCCTAGGTTCATATTCTGCTTCATCACTGGCATATGATAGTATTGATCCACTTGCCTCAACAGTACATCAACTATAAAACCTGTGTATCAGAACCTTGAAACACAAAAACATCAATATTCTACAGAATAGAGTAAAATTATAAAACTAGGTTTTACAGACAAAGCTAAAATGATGCATATATGCTAAAGTCGATCACTAAACTAATAAAAAGCGAATAACATTGTAAATTACTTATGTCCACGCTCCATTTGAAATCGCAGACAGACATATAAAGAAAGGGTTGGTTAAAAGATGCAAGCGTCATAAGAACCAGATGAGTTCGAGAGTAGTCCTAGTCCCGCCCTCTAACCTTAGCCATAGGGTTTGTCTTCTGCCTGCTCTCCTCATATCCGAGGCCTAGTGTCCCCCTGACAACCTAATCTTTTTAATCTTAAGAAGCTCAGTTTGTCACCAAATGGACTGACACTCCCTCATGCACATAATTCCATTTCACCCTCTAGCCACTTGTCTACTTCTGCCTTTTCTGCTCTGCCCTTCCTGTCCAGTGAACAAAAATCCTAAACTATACAGTTAGATAACACCATGTTACATCATCTGTATGTACCTGGCTAGAAAGTGTTTTAAAAAAATCTCCATAAACTGGACTACTGACCATCCAGCAATAGCAACGCAGTTCAGCAGATCTCGCTCATTTTGATTTCATAGTAACCAGCAGGAGCCACTACAATGATTAACACATCTTTACTGACCACAAACCACCAGGCTTCTTCAGAAATGTAAATGCAACCAATCAATGAAAATTACAGAACTGTAAAAAAAAAAAAAAAAGGGGGGGCACAAAGTAT